>JANAVB010026999.1:8376510-8876001 GCA_029216955.1 Iris pallida
GATGAGAAAACTAGAGTTTTGGAGAAAAGGGAGATTAGGGTTTGCTCTAGATCTTTTGGAGGCTATGAGTTTCGACAAATGAGAGAGGAGGAGCTGCTTGTGGCCGGCCATGATAGGGGTTTTAGGGTTAGGGTTTGCACATGGGCCAAGCACTCCATGAGTTGCTATAAGGCCCATGTCAAAAAGGGTTAAAAAGGCCTATGTAAAAATGACTTTAAATCATTAATTCATTGCCAAAAATAAAATTAATTCTGAAATTAATTCTATAGGTCAACAAATAATTCTAATTATCACATTAGGCTCTTAATGAAAGGTGACTAAGGTCAAACCACCTTATGCTACTCAAAACACCAATCAAGCTACAAGCATCACATTAATTAATAAATTAATAAGAAAATTCAAATAAATACATAATGACTAAAATACCCCTAAATTAAAAATGTGGTGGTTACATCAAACCAGTCCCGTAGAAATATAGTTTGATGACTTTAGAGACCACAGTTTTGGGCACGCTTTTTGGTACAAAATGGGTCCAACGGCGGACATCATTTTGACTCAAAATTATAATTTTGCCCCTATGTCCAGAATTAGACATTTTGGTAGGCATTTTTAGACATCTATTTTATACCGAATACGTTCGTGATATTTATTTCAGCATCCGAGAATGTTTGTTGGCAGTTGGTTTTTCTTGCTGCACCAGACCTTTATCGGCAGCTCAGGACAGGCGAGTACATTTGTTGTTTATTTTCGATATTGTTAATTACTATAGTTCATTGTTAGTCATCTAATATTTAATTCTTAACACGATCGTCACACGGATACCATACGGATACCACACCACGTCACACGGATACCACACCTTGTCTTTCTTTCATATCTTGCCATATTTCTTACTTGTCGTGTCAGGAAGGAAAAGTACCAAGTAGATATGTGATCTGCCCGTAGATATTGTAGACATCGTAGACAGTATTTATTTCATGCAATATAGACATCATAGATAGTGCTTTATTTTATTGCTATTTAGACATCATAGACAGTGCTTTACTTTATTGCTCTTTAGACATCGTAGACATCGCGGTGTAGTGTCCCTACCAGTCACACATCAAAAGGAGTACTTTAACACACTTAGATAGCTATGTTCCTCGTTCCACCTTTTATATGTTCTATAATTTTCCTGTCGCTAGTTCATTGTATTACCATGTTATTGTAGATTCTCTCATCGTATTTTTGGCTAACGTCTATTTTATAGTCGTTATCATATATTGGAACTACACTCAATGAATTGTACTCGTTCCTTTTCTGACTGGAAACCAATATTTTTCAAGTTAGTCGCGACAACTCTTAGCATTCGGGAGACATGGGTATATGCGGAGGTCAACCTAGAAGACTAGTTAGATGGTTTAATATTTGTTGTATTAGTTTTGTGAGATATTATATATTTTAGAAAATGTAAAACTTGTGAATATTGTAAGTTTAATTTAGTTAGTGTAAATGAGCAAAAACTTATTATTTTATGTGATATTGAGAATCATGGCCTTGACAGCGTTCTACCGTCGATACTGCGATGTAGGCTAGCTTGGACATGCATTCGTATCCCTAAAAGCGGGTACGGGTCGTGACAAGTTTTTGTGGTGGCCCATGCATTTATGTTTTTTCAAATTGTGCAAATTCGTGATAATACTTAAGTTAGTCGTACTATTACGAGCCTACGACTTGGAAATGCTCATTCACAAATTAGGATTAATTTGATTTTAGGATAATGGCTAGGACTAGGAAAGCCTATTCAATATGACTGTTGGGTAGTTAAGGTTACTACGTAGGCCATGTGATTTAGCCAATGATTTATTTGAATTGTAAAACCCAGTTAGGTAACTTAGGGAATTTTCCTAGAGTGATATAACATTGTATTTGATATGATAGTATGATCTAAAGTGGGTTGACTATTCGCTTGTAAACTAGGCATTCCTATGACCCTATACCTAATCTTGATTATATGTTCAAATTTTATTTGTCCTCCTTAAATATCATCATCACATTCGAAATTACTTATTTATTTTCCCTTTTTGCCATAAGGAACTATTTTTGAAATAATTTCTGATTTAATCACCCATATGTTAAACTCGAATTAGTTTTGATAGAGATTAAAATATTTTCCTTGTCTTCAGTCATTTCTTTCTAATAAATGTATTATCTTTCAAAATTGATACTTTCACCGAAAGGATAGATACTTACCTTTTTTAATCATGATCCGCTGGTTGAATCTCTAAAAACTCCTTTGAAATTCTTAGGGATATAGTTGGAATATTATTGATGACTTACGATAGCAAGACAGCAGCGTACTGTTGCCAATTATCTGAGTTATGGAGACTGCGGAGTTCATTGCAGCCAGCAGCGTACTGGCAAGGCATGACTCCTAAAGTTGAAATTATTTCAAGTAAACATAGGTTATTGAATGTTGTTAAAACTATGTCTTAGTTGTCCACTTCTGATCTTAGTATTCTTGATGTCAATAATGGATAGAGTTAATAAAATATTCGATATTATATCATATTTGGGTCACAAAACCAAGGATTTAATACAGCCAGGTGTACACTGTCGAGACATAAATTCTCGACAAAATAACTTCAGACATGATTACAATTTTGGATACTGTAGAGGTTAGGAAAATAACCTGTATGTCCTATTGATTCAAAGCCAATACTAGTAAAACTTTTATAAGTTGGGTAGCATGCCTCCCAACCTAGCATCCCGTTGTCCTTATTACCTATTAACGAGATAATTAACTGACACTAATAGGTTTACCTAGACTATAGAGTTTAGAGGTCCCTAAACCATTGGTCGACCAAGGCCTTAGACAAAAAAACAAGTAGGACAACTATAGAGGCACCAACACCGGACGAGTCTTAGATTTTTGATGAACTTGAACTGCTTCTGCCTTCCTTCAATCATAAATCTCGCGTATCTATATTTTTGGAATACCTTGACTAACACTGCTATTATAGTCTAGTTTTTGTAAGCTTATTCTTTATCGAGCTTGTTCAGGACATGTGTTTATTGGGGATGCCCACTAACATATTGTCTAATTAGAATTGTTGTCTTATGGTCTGATCAACCTTAGTGCAGCGGTTCGCTCTTCATATGATTCACCTACGTGGATTGAGATATAACTGTCTCTAGGATCTCATCTGTAACTGCCTTGACAACTCCCTTTGAATTATTCAATCGCCCTTGGAACCTTGTATTCACATTCGATCTCCCTCCTTTGAACTCTTTATTGTTTTCGCCTTTACTTAATTCAGAAAAACAAATACTTGTATTTGAGGAAAGATAGACACAGAATGTCCCCCTTAGCTCGCCATATCACCTATGGCCATGAAAGCTATATGTACACAATCATTTTCCATCTATTTGGAATTAGAGAATGACCTTCAAATTTGACTCATATCTATCGTATCATCTTATTTATTACGTCGTGTAGTATTCTTTTATAATCAAGAGTCGAGGCATTACTTTGGAATTTTTCTAACCTCGATAATCCAAAAACCGTTTCTTAGTTTCTGGAGTGAATAGATTGTAAGTCCTTCTGAATTTTTGAATTTTTGGGATTACGATTGAATAGGATGAGTTGGTTCCCACTAGGATGACAAATTAGTGCCTCATGAACACCCACTTTCTATTTAGATCCTTTAGTGCCCCTTACTGTGACATAGATATTCGGAGTGTAATACTAGCTATTACCTCCCAACAAATTGCATATGCAAGACCTAGATGAGTCCACCTTCACTTAGGCATATCATGTCCCACTTAAATATATTCCCTTGTGCTCAATTTTCATGATGCGACTTTCAAGTCAAAAAGACTAACAAGAACCCTTACCGTAATACCGATGTACTTTATGACTCCAATTAGAGACTCAACCTTGACTTAAACCTTTCGACTCAATATATGGTTGTGATCTACTCGAAGCCCACTATGCACATGTCATAAGTGTGCCACTTAATTTAGTCTTCTTGTGCTACTTAAACACAAAAGTCACATGAGGCACATTTTTGGACTTTAGGAACCTAGTTAACCAACCCGACTTGCAATTAGCCCAACCACTTGAGTTGGAACCTATTCTAGGTTACCCTAACCTAATAGGAATAGTTCAGGTTGATTTTATGGAGTCTTGTCCAGCCAATACAGATTAAAAATCCAAGTTCATTCATTCAAAGATTGATGTCCAATTAGAGAACCCATTAAAACCCAGTTAAATCCATCCATGCATATCGTCATATTTGGACTATAAAGACCAAGCTTTATGAAATAGATCCCTACACCTATTGTGTAGTCTCCATCTCACGGTCCACTAACCATCCTTCCATAAATCCCTTAACTGTATCCCTTCATAGCCTATGTTATACGATAAATGGAATCTAGCTGTACCAACTTCTTTCTGGTTATGCTTGACCAAGACCTCTCCTACTACCTTGATGAAACATAGTCAATATACGGGCTGTGTTAAAATAAGTAAAACCAAGGCTTCCTATAAAGTCATTGACTACAATCATAAGTACCTCATATCCTCATATATCTCCTTGAAATTTGATCTTCTTAGGAGTTCTATTACCGTGCTTTCCATGATAACCAATTTATGTTAGTCAGGTAGAACCTTGAACTTACTATACTCTTTCTTGTAGAATAGGATGCCAAACTCAGATTCCATTCGTAACCATTCTTCTATCTATTTGGAAAGTTGCGATACGACCTTCGTATTGCATTTTATCTCTATTTGCTCATACTTTTAGATAACTGCGATAGAAGATCGCTACCTTGGTCCTTCAAATTCTGTTTTATCATAAAATCGCTTCTTAGTTTTAATTTCGAGAAAGAAATTCTCGAAGTGTATAGGCAAGCCTTTCTAAGAATGTAGGGCTCCTTTGAATTAGCAAAGGATTGGGATAGATTGGTTCCAATTGAACTAATAAAACAGTGGTTCATAATGTCCATTCCTATCTATATAATTTGATAACCTCTACCATGACTTTGATGTTCAGAGCACAATACTAGCATTTTTATTCCAACAAATTGCACACTCATGAACTAGACCAGTCAAGCTACACACATGACATACATGTCCCACACAAACCCACATTCCTATGCTCCATTAAATTACACCATATGTATGAAGCATTCTTCCTTAGAACAAACCATAGAGGCCATTTTCATTCCATTTGGATTTAACTATACAATACAGACCAATTCCATTAACTAAACTAAATACCTATGATCCATGCAAGGCGCATCACCCCTATAACATATGCTTTCCACCCAAGCAAACATAGGCCTCCAATACAACACCAAACATCGACCCCGCACACACTAGCCATTATGACTTAAAGATTCCAGACCCTTACCTAATCAAAATCTATAGTAAGGTTTTGCACTATTATGGACTCTCATCTCGTAGTTACCCAGGTTAGGAGAAGACTAAAATTCCTTGAACCAACCTATTATAGTTATATTCGAACAAAGAGATTCCTACCGTCTTGCTGAATGCATGGCCGATAGGAACGATGTTCGATTGTATTAATTCGCCTATAGAAGTTATTGACCAAGAATGTCATGGCAATATCTATGCTCATTTAGAATCTGTGACTATAATCAGAAAGTGTCCAATATTCTCGTGTCACCCCTTAGAAGTTGTCATTCTCGAAAGTCTTGTAACGACGATTTTTACGGTTAGCCAACTTCTATAAGTTGGGTAGGGCCTTGAACCAAGAATACCCCATCTTGCAGGATAGGGAGCCAATGTAGATTCCTTTTTATAACTACACCTCCATTTTTGGAAACCAAGTTATAATATGACATACATGCCCTCCCTTTGTATTTAATTTCATTGTTCTTGATATTGTTTTATTTTAATTTCATGGACAAAAATTTTATAAGTTGGGTAGGATATAAATCCCCTCAAATTTTTAAATTAATTATTTTATTATTTTTATTATTATTAAGAATTTTATGTTTTTATTAGAGAATTGAGAGATGGTTACCAAGGTTATGATTTATATAAAAATATTTTTTTTTATAAATATCATGTATATGACAGGTGAGTTGGAAAATCTTCACAGAAATAATTATTAGATTATTTATATTTTATTATTTTCTTTTAGAATCTAATTTGGAATTTTTATTTGTTAAAATTAACTATAATTAGCAAATATTCCTATATGATATATATAATGCAGATTATAATATATATATATATATATATATATATATATATATATATATATATATATATAAGTTTAACCTAGCAGTACTGTTCATTCGTTGAACAGTACTGCCTCCTCCCCGACCTAACCAGCAAAGAAAGTAAGAAAAAACGAAAAAGGCTTAAGCCATACTTTCAAACTCAAGCAAAATCAAATCAAATCTTCTCAGATTTGATTCTCCTTAATCCCTACTTAAATTTCTACAAATCTAGATCAGTCACGACCTTTAAAACTAATTTGAACTACATCAAAGTCAGATAGAAGTTGGATTAAAAATTCGCATATAAATAGTAAACTATCGAAACTTTCTTCCCTTTCCGCCACTCCATAACAATTTGCAGTCAAATTTTTCAACAGGGAACCATTCGCCTCCACCCCTACACCTCACTAGTCACCACCACCATCTCCGATGATCGCCTAGAAACCCAAGAACCCACCAGGAACAGAGATGTGCCTTGTTTCAAAGAACAGTCAAGGTACGCTCTTTTGAACCTTCGAATATTTTTTTCGACTCGATAAAAACTCGAACAATCAACTTTGATAGAGATCCTACATGACCCCCTCGATATCCCAACAAGTAGGTTAGGGAAATGACGAGCCATCCACCGGAAAAATTGATATAAAAATCGACAAAATACTGTTTCGCAAATAACATAATGGGCAGCCTAACACCAATATTAGAAGGCAGATTTAAGGCTGGATGTGTAGAATTTTCATAAACTATTTGAACACACTTTTAGAAAACATATAGGACTTTAGAACCTATTTTGTAGTTTCGAATTTCATTAACTTTGCAACGAGAAAATCAAATTCCAAAATCAGGAAAAACCAGTTTTAAAACAGTAGAAACCTTATGAAAATCGTCGATACAGCGTGCGCCCCGACAAACCGGGCGACATGATCGCAACCATGAGCAACAAAAGATGTGTATGGATGTTGTCGATGTGTGAGATTTGACAAAATTTGATTTCGTCGTGCGTGCGCGGCAATATCGAAGCATATCCGTCGAGATACCCCGTATCGGTCCTTCTGTAAACTAGCCTATAACTTCGTGCATGTTTTTCATCTTGAGACAAAACTTGTGCCAATAGGACCGTATCATTTTTTTGGTCCTGTATGCCAAATTTGGTCCAATTCTGAAAAGGTCGACCGGAACGCTATTTGGCGGGCCCGCGACCCGATCCAACAGACGAATTTGTGCACGACCCACTGGAATCCAACTTTGGACATACAGTTGGGTTTGTATCGTCAAATCAGTCCTATTGACATATAGTTTGATAACTTTAGAGACCGTAAGTTCTGGCACATTTTTTGGTGCAAAACGGGTCCAACGGCGGACATCATTTTGACCCAAAATTATAATTTTGCCCCTGTATCTAGAATTGAACTTTTGGATAGGTATTGTTAGACATATCTTTTATACCAAATTCATTCGTGATATTTATTTCTGCATCCGAGGACGTTTTTTGGCAGTTGGTTTTCTTTGTTGCACCAGACCTTTATCGGCAGCTCAGGACCCTAGGCGAGTACATTTGTTGTTTGTTTTATATATTATTAATTACTATAGTTCATTGTTATTCATCTAATATTTGATTCTCGATACACTTGTCACATAGATACCATACCTTGTCTTTCTTTCATATCTTGCCATATTTTTTACCTATTGTGTCGGGAAGGGTAAGTACCAAGTAGATGTGTGATCTAACCGTAGATATTATAGACATCATAGACAGTATTTTATTTCATGCAATATAGACATCATAGACAGTGCTTTATTTTATTGCTATTTAGATATCGAAGATAGTGCTTTACTTTATTGCTCTAGATATCATAGACATCACGGTGTAGTGTCCCAGCCGATCACACATTGAAAGGAGTACTTTAACACACTTAGATAGCTATGTTCCTCGTTCCACCCTTTATATGTTCTATATATTTTCCTGTCGCTAGTTCATTGTATTACCATGTTATATTGAATTCTCTCATCATGTATTTTTTGACTAACCTCTATTTTATAGTCGTTATCATATATTAAAACTGCACTCAATGAATTGTACCCGTTCCATTCCTGACTGGAAATCAATATTTTTTAGGATAGTCGCGATAACTCTTAGCATTCGTGAGACATGGGTATATGCGGAGGTCAACCTAGAAGACTAGTTAGATGGTTTAATATTTGTTGTATTAGTTTTATGAGATATTGTATATTTTAGCAAATATAAAACTTATGAATATTGTAAGATTAATTTAGTTATTGTGAATAAGCAAAAAGTCATTATTTTATAAGATATTCAGCATCATGGTCGTGACACGTTTTTGTGGTGGCCCATGCAGGTCTATTTTTGTAAATTATGCGAACTCGTGATAGTAGTTAAGTTAGTCATACTATTACGAGTCTATAACTAGAAAATTCTCATTCACAAGTTAGGGTTAATTTGATTTTAGGAGAATGGCTAGGACTAGGAAAGCCTATTCAAAATGACTGTTGGGTAGTTAAGGTTACTACATAGGCCGTGTGATTTAGCCAATAATTTATTTGAATTCTAAAACCCTGTTAAGTAACTTAAGGAATTTTTCTAGAGTAATATACCATTGTATTTGATATGATGGTACGATCTAAGGTGAATAGACTAATCACTTGTAAACTAGGTCTTCCTTTGACCCTATCCCCATTCTTGATCATATTTGCCCTCCTTAAATATCATCGTCATATCCAAAATTACTTGTTTATTTTCTATTTTTGCCATAAGGAACTATTTTCGAAATAGTTTCTGATTTAATCACCCATATGTTAAGCTCGAATTAGTTTTGATAGGGATTAAAATAAATTTCTTGTCTTCAATCATTTTTTTCTAATAAATGTATTGTCTTTCAAAATTGATACTTTCACCTAAAGGACAGATACTTACCTTTTTCTAATCATGATCCGCTTGAAATTCTTAGGGATATAGTTGGAATAATATTGGTGACTTACGATGGCAAGACAGCAGCGCACTGTCGCCAATTATCTGAGTTATGGAGACTGTGGGGTTCACTGCAGCCAGCAGCACACTGTAAGACATGACTCCTAAAGTTGAATTTATTTCAAGTAAACGTAGGTTATCCAATGTTGTTAAAACTATGTCTTAGTTGTCCACTTCTGATCTTAGTATTCTTGATGTCAGTAATGGATAGAGTTAATAAAATATCCGATATTATATCATATTTGGGTCACTAAACCAAGGATTTACTACATCTAGGTGTACACTAGCGTGACATAAATTCTCAACAAAATGACTTCAGATATGATTACAATTTTGGATACTATAGAGGTTAAGAAAATAACATGTATATCCCATTGATTCAAAGCCAATACTAATAAAACTTTTATAAGCTGGGTAGCATGCCTCCCAACCGAGCATCCGTTGTCCTTATTACCTATTAACGAAGTAATTAACTGACACTAATAGGTTCACCTAGACTATAGAGTTTAAAGGTCCCTAAACCATTGGTCGACCAAGGCCTTAGACAAAAAGACAAGTAGGACAACTATAGAGGCACCAACATCGGACGAGTCTTAGATTTTGATGAACTTGAACTACTTGTGCCTTCCTTCAATCATAAATTTTGCGTACCTATATTTTTAGAATACCTTGACTAACGTCGCTATTATAGCATAGTTTTTGCAAGCTTATTCTTTATCGAGCTTGTTCAGGACATGTGTTTATTGGGGACGCCCACTAACATATTATCTAATTAGAATCGCTATATTATGGTCTGATCAACCTTAGTGCAGCGGTTTTCTCTTCATATGATTCACCTACGTGGATTGAGATATAACTGTCTCTAGGATCTCATCCACAACTGCCTTGACAGCTCCCTTTGAATTATTCAATCACCTTTGGAACCTCGTTCACATTCGATCCCCTCTCCCTTGAACTCTTTATTGTTTTCGTCTTTTTTTAATTAAAAAAAACAAATGCTTGTATTTGAGGGAAGATAGACACAAAATGTCCCCCTTAGCTCGCCATATCACATATGACCATGAAAGCTATTTGTACACAATCGTTTTCCATCTATTTAGAATCTGATAATGACCTTCAAACTTGACTCATATCTACCATATCACATTATTTATTACGTCGTGTAGTATTATTTTTAATCAAGAGTCGAGGTACAATATCACTACTTTGAAATTTTTTTAACCTCATTAATCCAAAAACCGTTTCTTAGTTTCTGGTTGAATTGATTGTAAACTCTTCTGAATTTAGAATCTCCGGGATTACGATTGATTTTGGTTCCCACTAGGATGACAAATTAGTTCCTCATAAACACCCAATTTCTATTTAGATCCTTTGGTGCCCCTTACCGTGACATTAATATTCAGAGCGTAATACTAGTTATACCTCCCAACAAATTGCATGTGTAAGACCAGATGAGTCCACCTTCACTTAGGCATATCATGTCCCACTTAAACATGTTCCCTTGTGCTTATCTTCATGAAGCGACTTTCAGGTCAAAAAGACTAACTAGAACCCTTACCATAATACCGATGTACTTCCTGACTCCAATTAGAGACTCAACCTTGACTCAAACCTTTTGACCCAATATATAGTTGTGATCTACTCGAATTCCACTATGCACATGCCACTAGTGTGCCACTCAATTGAGTCCTCTTGTGCTACTTTAATACAAAAGTCACAGGAGGCACATTTTTGGACTTTAGGAACCTAGTTAACCAACCCGACTAGCAATTTGCCCAACCACTTGAGTTGGTGTCAAGCATCGATCCCACTAGGTTTGTTTGCCTCGCTTTGATCCCTACGGGTTCGTTCGTCCTCGCTAAGGCATAATGCCATGCAAGCCTAAGTTGCGCTTGCACAAGGCCAGTACCTACACAAAACAACTAGACAAAGCAATACTCACGCACGCAACATATTTAATTACAGAAAACCAAATATTGGACAAAGAGATTTGAAATGGAAATGCTTCTTTTTATTCATAACTTGATAAGAATACAAGCACAAAACTTTATGACTGGAATGCCATAGCTTGGTTAAATATCTTTCTTTGAAACTATTTTTCAAAATAGCCACAATGCCCATACATTATATCCCTTTATTACATAGTTAAAAATGAAAAGACACCTTCAAGAAAACTTGCAAACTTGACTTGAAAATAAAAATTCTTCGGGGCAACCAACAAGTTCTACTAGGCTGGACGAGCTTTAATGCCTCACTTAAAATCCCCGTCTCCTTGCTAGCTGAAAAAGGATGCCCACAACGTGGGTCAGTTCACATCTTGTACTGGCGAGCGGCTTTTGGCCAAACTCACAAAAATCTGCACTAAGTCAACATGTGAAGCTAGCATACAATTATTATGTGATGTTTCTACTTGTCTAAGTTCTTTTTAACAATTTATAAGAAGCATAAATAGTAGAAATCATTTGCACAATAATCTTACCTATCGCCGACAGCCATCCCTGCACGAGACATGTTATCACAATTTACAATAACTTATATATCATTCTTGTATATATTGAAGTTCATAATTTGGATCATGCATGTGGCCTATCTACATGATGGTCCACGGGGTCATTTCCCATGATTAGCCGATGTGACTCTTTGGTTCAGCTCGTCGCTAAGGACTGAACACCCCCCTGATTGCGAGGTCTCATTTACCTCAGGGTGTCATAATCTCCCCTAGGTCGAGTGGTTCAAGGCGCCCCAAGAATCCACCCGAAAGACGATACCTTGTGCATAAGTTGTCCGAGACCAATGCATTCTCTATCTTTCCTATCAAATGTAACAAATTTGTATGAGGGGCATGACGCGTTCATTTCATGTCTTAACAGATATGTGACACGTTCATTTCGTGCCTTGCTTCTGATTCATCTCAATATGTATAAGTTGTCTGTCTATGTCTATATTTTTATAGCATACTAGCAACAGGGCATATGATCATTCATTTGAAACAGATATTTAGCAACACATGATCAAGCATTTGATTCAATTCATTTATCTTCTCTCATCTTCTATTATTGTGGTATCGTTGACCAGAGGGACGAGACAGCAGAGTGGACTAGAGATCATTTTCTTAGGGCGTGGAGATAATGCTAGCCTGGTTAAAGAAACTCACCGAAAGAATATTGTTTGAGAGAAGGATGTACTTCACGCAACGATCACGCACCGCCTATGCATCCTCCTGCATTGGCACCAATATTTGATTAGCATACTTTAGTCTCTTTCTCTCAACATTTGAAATGAATGCGCAATGAGATAAAAGCGAACAATAAAAACCAATCATCGAAAACCTAACACAAAAATGCATTCATTAAAACCAAGCAGCGAAAGAAAACATCCAACAAAACTCTTGGATTCATTTTAATAGAAGCCGGTCCATTAATTGAAAAGATTCAATGCATTTCATCCGTGATCAATCGATACCGTCAAAGGTTTTCCCAAATACTTAGTTCAAGACTGAGTCAACAAGCTATGGGTTTTACATAAAGGACCGCGAGGAGCGTGGCACTACATAATAACCTACTGAGAAAAAAGTTTTGTCCTCAAAACTTAAAGAATAAGCTCACCGCTAATGCGATCCTGATCTTGATCGAGTATGGTGGACAGATTAGAAACATGAGCTTTCTACAGCTATTGATTGTGCAGGTTGTCTCTAATCGGCGGTGGATCCCTCAGCGGCCGATGCTCTTCAGTATCATTACGGTTTCTTTTCGGACAGTTCCTGAGAACGTGGCCCTGTTGACCGCAACTGAAGCAAGCCTTGTTAGCGGTACAACACTCCTCTTTAGTGTGCCCACGTATACCACAGTGCCTGCATTCCACTCCCTTCGTATAGCGACAGACATCTTTAATATGCCCTCTTCGACCGCAATAGGTACACACCGTTTCATTTTAGAGTTCCCCATCGACCTTTCTTTCAGCATTAGAGTACCTCTTTCAGAATAATTATGCCTAGTCTGACCTTTCACTGGTGCATTCCTCATCTTAAATTGTTCCACATGTACCGCCGCTTCGAAGGCCTTGGTATATGAATCATAATCCAGGTTCAGAACACTCTCTTGAATGTTACCGTTCAGGCCTTGAATGAACCGATTCTTGCGAGCCTTTTCACTTGGCATCATTACACTAGCAAACATGGCCAGCTTAACAAATTCAGATTCATAGTCCTCCATGGACATGCTCCCTTGTTTCAGTGACATAAATTCGTTCTCCATCTTCAAGAGGATGGCGGGAGACAAATATTGCTCCAGAAATGCCTTCTTGAACGAGGACCAAGAAATCTTTCCACCCCTAGCAGTTGCGAGCATTACCGGCTTTTGTCCATTCCACCAATCTTTTCTCATAATCTTAGTTGCAAAGCGGCATAAACTACCTTCTTGCTACTCGAAACTCCTATGAATGCGAATAGAATTTCCATTTTATCGATCCAGTCCATCACCTTATCTGGTGATGTCCTGCCCTCAAATTCTGGATGTTTCACATCCAAAAAGTCCTTTGGCCTAAAGGAAAGAGTGCCTATGCACCGGTTGAGGCTTGTCACCATCTACGGGCACAATTTTGGGAGTTTCTGTTAGATTGTTCGCTGCGGTGGTATCACGATTGCCCACTAGCGAAGATATGATTTGGGCCAAGGCATCTAGCTGCTTCTGTTGCGCCATGCTACGCTACTCAGCTTATTTTTGCTAAGTTTTCATTTGGGCCTGTTGCGCCAGGCTGCGCTCCTCCGCTTTCTGTCGCTGAATTTCCATCATGGTCAAAATTCCGTTCTACCGGGTCGGTCGAGCCAAATGGTCGAGGAGCCATTTCTCTACAAAAGAGTATAACTTCTGTCAGTCTCATAAAATATTATGGAGTATAACTTCTGTCAGTCTCATAAAATATTATGGACTTATTGTATGGGGCACTGGTTTTCATAACTCAAAATCGGGACCTTTGAAAGTCCATCAAAATACTTTATATATTTTTCAAAAATGATATTTGAAAAGGCCAAGGACAGTAAAACCTGGCTATGATACTACTTTGTCCCGCCCCGATCCCGCTAGGGTCGTTCAGTCCTCGCTTTGATCCATGTGGGATCGCTCGTCCTCGCTAAGGTATGATTCTGTGCAAGCCTAGGTTGCGCTTGCACAAGGCCAGTACCTGTACAAAACTAACTAGACAAACAAAAACACACGCACGCAGCATATTTAATTACAGAAAAACAAATATTGGACAAAGAGATTTGAAATAGAAATGCTTCTTTTTATTCATAACTTGGTAGGAATACAAGTACAAAACTTTTTGACTAGAATGCCATATCTTGGTTACATATCTCTCTTTGAAAATCTTTTTCAAAATAGCCACAATGCCCATACATCATAACCCTTTATTACATAGTCAAAAATTAAAAGACACCTTCAAGGAAACATGCAAACTTGACTTGAAAATGAAAATGCTTCAAGGCAACAAACAAGTTCTACTGGGTTGGACGAGCTTTAATGCCTCACTTGAAATCCCCCTGTCTTCTTTTTAGCTGAAAAAGGATGCCCACAACGTGGGTCAGTACACATCTTGTACTAGCGAGCGACTTTTGGCCGAACTCACAAAATTTTGCACTAAGTCAACATGTGAAGCTAGCATACAATTATTATGTGATCTTTCTACTTGTCTAGCTTCTTTTTAACAATTCATAAGAAGCATAAACAGTAGAAACTATTTGAACAATAATCTTACCCATCGTCGACAGACATCCCTGCACGAGACATGTTAGAACAATTTGCATAACAAATAACTTATGTATCATTCTTGTAGATATTGAATTTCATAATTTGGATCATGCATGTGGCCTATCTACATGATGGTCCACGGGGTCATTTTCCGTGATTAGACGCTATAACTTTTTGGTTCAGCTTGTCGCTAAGGACTCAACACCGCCGTGATTGCGAGGTCTCATTTACCTCAGGGTGCCATAATCTCTCCTAGGCCGATTGGTTCGAGGCACCCCAAGAATCCACCCGAGATACGATTCCTTGTGCACAAGTTGTCTGAGACCAATGTATTCTCTATCCTTCCTATCAAATGTAACAGATTTGTATCCGGGTCTTGACGCATTCATTTCACGTCTTAACAGATGTATGACACGTTCATATCGTGCCTTGCTTCTGATTCATCTCAACATATACAAGCTGTCTATCCATGTCTACATTTTTATAACATACAAGTAACAGAGCATATTATCATTCATTTGAAATAGATGTTTAGCAACACATGATCAAGCATTTAATTTAATTCATTTATCTTCTCTTATCTTTTGTTATTGTGGTATCATTAATCAGAGGGACGAGGCAACAGAGTGGACTAGAGATCATTGGGCGTAGAGATAATGCTAGCCCGTTTAAAGCAACTCACCGAAAGAATCTTGTTTGAGATAAGAAGGAACTTCACGTGACGATCACGTACCGCTTATGCGTCCTCCTACATTGGAACCAACATTTGATTAGCATACTTAGGTCTCTTTCTCTCAAGATTCGGAATGAATGCGCAATGCGTTGATAGCGAACAATGAAAACCAATCATCGAAAACCAACACAAAATTCATTCCTTGAAACCAAGCAGCAAAAGAAAACATCCATGAAAACTCTTGGATTTATTTCAATAGAAGCTAATCCATTAATTGGAAAGGTTCATTGCATTTCATCCGTGATCAAACGATACCGGAAAAGGTTTCCCAAATACACAGTTCAAGACTGAGTCAGCAAACTGTGGGTATTATATAGTAGACCGCGAGGAGTGGGGCACTACAGTTGGAACCTATTCTAGGTTACCCTAACCTAATAGGAATAGTTGAGGTTGATTTTATGGAGTTTTGTCCAGCCAGTACAGCTTAAAAACCTAAGTTCATTCAATCAAAGATTGATGTCCAATTAGAGAACCCATTAAAACCCAGTTAAACCCATCCATGCATATCGCCATATTTGGACTATAAAGACCAAGATTTATGAAATAGATCCCTACACATATTGTGTAGTCTTCATCTCATGGTCCACTAACCATCCTTCCATAAATCCCTTAACCGTATCCCTTCATAGCCTATGTTATGCGATAATGGAATCTAGTTGTACCAACTTGTTTCTGGTTATTCTTGACCAAGACCTCTCCTACTGCCTTGATGAAACATAGTCAATATATGGGCAGTGTTAAAATAATTAAAACCTAGGCTTCCATAAAGTCAGTGACTATGATCATAAGTACCTCATATCCTCATACATCTCCTTGAAATTTGATCTTCTCAGGAGTCCTATTACCGTACTTTCCATGATAACCAATTTATGTAAGTCAGGTAGAACCTTGAACTTACTATACTCTTTCTTGTAGAATGGGATGCCAAACTCAGATTCCATTCGTAACCATTCTTCCATCTGTTTGGAAAGTTGCGATATGACCTTCGTATTACATTTTATCTCTATTTGCTCATACTTTTAGATAAATACGTTAGAAGATCGCCACCTTGGTTCTTCAAATTCTGTTTTATCATAGAATCACATCTTAGTTTCAATTTTGAGAATGAAATTCTCGAAGTGTATAGGCAATCCTCTCTAAGAACGTAGGGCTCCTTTGAATTAGCAATGGATTGGGATAGATTGGTTACAATTGAACTAATAAAATAGTGGTTCATAACGTCCATTACTATCTGTATCATTTGATAACCTCTATCGTGACTTTGATGTTCAGAGCACAATACTAGTATTTTTATTCCAACAAATTTCACACTCATGAACTAGACCAGTCAAGCTACACACATGACATACATGTCCCACATAAACGCACCTTCCTGTGCTCCATTAAATTACACCATATGTATGAAGCATTCTTCCTTAGAACAAACCATAGATGCTATTTTCATTCCATTTGGATTTAACTACGCAATACCGACCCATTCCATTAACTAAACTAAATACCTACGATCCATGCAAGACGCATCACCCCTATAACATATGCTTTCCATCCAAGTAAACATAGGCCTCCAACACAACACCAAACATCGATCCCGTACACACTAGCCATTATGACTTAATGATTCCAGACCCTTACCTAATCAAAATCTATAGTAAGGTTCTGCACTATTATGGACTCTCATCTCGTAGTTACCCAGGTTAGACGAAGACTGAAATTCCTTGAACCAACCTATTATCGTTATATTCGAACAAAGAGATTCCTACTGTCTTGTTTAATGCATGGCCTATAGGAACGATGTTAGATTGTAATAATTCTCCTATAGAAGTTATTGACCAAGAACGTCATGGCAATATCTAGGCTCATTTAGAATCCGTGACTGTAGTCAGAAAGTGTCTAATATTCTTGTGCCACCCCTTAGAAGTTGTTATTCTCTGAAGTCTTGTAACGACGATTTTCATGGTTAGCCAACTTCTATAAGTTGGGTAGGGCCTTGAACCAAGAATATCCCATCTTGCAGGATAGGGAGCCAATGTAGATTTCTTTTTATAACTACCCTCCATTTTTGGAAACCAAGTTAAGTAGAAGCTCAAAAAGTATAAACATCACCATGTGCTAATCATAAATGGCGCCAAGGCTCAAATCATAAATGGCGCTGGTCATCAGATGGCGCCTAGAATCAGTTGGCGCTGGACCTAAGTGGCGCTGGCTGCTACGTGGCAAGCTTCCTAGAGAAGCTGAAACAGTTAACATTATGACTGATAGCACGTCAGTTGGGAAAAATTCGTTCGAATCCCGAGCACGGGACGTTCAAGAAGATTGTGTCTGATTTTTCATAATGACTGACAGCTGCCTTGCGCCATTTGCATTTGGCACTAGATAATCAATGTCATTATATTAAACAGAGGGCATTAAACAGCAAGTAGTGCCTGGTGCCATTCAACAGTTGGCGCTATTCGATTAAAACATCCAGAAGTAGTTAGATGGCGTGGCTCGTAGGCAACTAAATTTGAAGAACGTACACATGACACTGCCCATGAACAAGCGCATCTCCCTCACAGAATGCCATGCGTCATATGCAGTTAAGTTAACCGTTCGCACAACTGGGTGAATGGCGCACCAATTGCAGTGTGCGCCAATCAGGATAACTACTTAACAGTTATCTCTAAACTCTATAAATAGAGTTCCAAATCACTTCACAAGCATCACTAATGATCATAATCTCCTGAGAACTTGCTGCAGCACTCTCCAAAGACCTTTTTCTTTGATATCGCATCGTCCAAGGGATAAAGTGATCGTCTTCTGATCAGATTCCTACAATTGTACTTCCATAAAAATCAAATCATACTTTTGTACCTTTTCTTAGTTTGTAATCAAACTTTTTGTTTTTGTAAACAAAATGGCGAATCTGCCGGGGACGACTTTCTCTTCCGACGAGAAAGTGACAACTCAATGCGATGTTACGTCGGTCGACACGACGCAGAAAACGTTGGTCGTTAAAGTCGACCAAACTGCCTATGAAGCCATGATTGGCACAGGGGGTGCCAAGCGCGCCACCATTATTGCTGCCAAGAACAAGACATGCACCATCTGGACTCTAAAGTCCTCCAGTACACCAATTATAACTCATGCGCCAAGCAAGGAGAAAAGCTCTGTAGCCATTTCTTCTTCCTCACCAATTCTGAAATTGGTAGAGGGTGCGCCAATCACTACCTCGGCGCCAATCAAGGGACAGCACCATATGGCTACTCCCTCTTCCTTCCCAGTTCTAAACTTGATGGAGAGTGCACCAACCACTGCCTCTGCGTAGAACAAAGGAAAATGCCCCATGGCTATCCTCATTCCTCCCAGTTCTAAACTTAGGAGAGAAGTTACATATCACTGCCTCTGCATAGAATAAGGAAAAGCACCCTATGATCTTTCTTTATTCTTCTCCAGTCCTGGACCTAGAAGAAAATGCATCTGATTGTGCCTTTGTGCCAGTCAATGTTCTAACACTTCTGAGTGGAAACTCTACTTCGCTTGACAGAGACAATCAAATCGATTGCAAGAAAGTAGGTCCTACTCAAAGTCCACTTCCTACTGCCCATCTATGCCGTACAAAATATACTAGAACAGGGTGCACAGAACATCAGGGCATCCTGCCTACTCCTCACAAAACTGGCCAGCGCCAACCAGGCCAGAGACAGGATCTTTCTACCCTGCATATATCAAGAACAAGGCAGGTAAAACTGAGGGCATCTCAAACAGACAGCCAGGTGGCGCGCACTTATCTCAACCAGTGTAGAACAATATTAACTTCATCAAGTATGCACCAAGCATAATTTGTGCCATCTACTAAATTGTGCACAGTGAAGGCTTCTCAAATCAAGAATCCTTTTACCGATGCCAATGAATTCAGTACTTCTCTGTACACACAGGGAACAAGGCATCTCAAGAATCGGAACCATATTTCTAACATAGTCAAGGAATATGTACCTCTGACTTCTCTTTATCCTGTCACTATAACCGATCTCCGTAAACTTCTTTTACAAAAGCGAAAGATCGCAGGACCATCTCGTCCATCTGTAACTCCACATCAGGAACACCACTATAATTATTACCATAAAGTAGTAATCAAATGTCGCTTTCAATCAGCTAAACGGTCTGTCTTCGACCATTTGAACTACACTCAGACTCCTGAACTCATTATGGTTGACGAAGAAGAAGTGTTATATGCTTCGGTCAACATGACGTCCCAAAGTACTGGGGGTGGAAAACATCCAAGACGTAATGCATCCCGCAATCCCAGTCAATAATACCTTGATCGTATCCGTGACTCCGGCGAAGGGGTCTACCAAAATACAAGGTCAAGAGGCTGAGATCTACTCGGTCAAAGGAATCTTCCTACTCCTTGTCTAAGAGATGTCTCCGATCAAAGGAATCGTCTTGATTTCGACCAAGAAATAATCGATCAAAGGAATCTTCCTGATTCTGACCGAGATTTCCTCAATCAAAGGAATATTCCCACTCCTCATCTTGGGGGTAGTTACTTACATAATTTCGATGTCGATAACGAGAGCTCTGATCGGACTATCTTTTCTACTAGTTCCTCTTTGATAGCCAGATAAGTGAATGCATATGTCACTAATAAAGAACAAGATGCTTCCAGTTTCGGCAATCAGGAGCAGCAGGTCGTCGCTTTAGAGGCCAACTTGAAAAATATAGCCAGAATGATTGCAAGTATGCATGCTGTAATCGTAGCACAACAGACTGTTCTGCCGGTTGTGAATCCAATTCCAACCCAAGAACACAGCCGCATCTGCACCTATCAACACTGATCTGGGGGTATAATCTCCTCTCAATGCTACCATGCCAGCTCAAACTACTCTAAGTCAGTCTAGTGCTGGGGGTGGTACTTATCATGTGGTTCCGCCTCCTAACACATCAAACCAATCTACTACTCCTCAAGCTTCAGGAGATCCTCTTGAGTCAGTGAAGCTTCTACATAATCAGTTTAAAGCCTTTAAGTAGAAGGATGGTTTACAAAAATTAGGGATCAAACAGCCTTATCCTGTAGAGTAGAAGGAAGTCTCATTTCCATCTAAGTACAAGCCACTAACTATTATGCTGTTTGATGGATGCTCGTCTTCGAGTCAGTATTTCAATCATTTTGAGGTTATGACTGATCAGCTCCAACCTAACGATGCTCTACTCACTAGAGTATTCGTCGGGTGCTTGGCGGGTACAGCCTATAACTGGTATCATAACTTGTCGGATGGCTGCATAACATCTTTTACAGGATTAAAGCAAATGTTCCTGGAGCGGTTCTATGAGGGAACGAATGACATGACCATGTCGACCCTCATCAAAATCAAACAACGGCCTAATAAAACTGCTGAACGTTTCATAGAGCACTTCCGTCGTGAGGTACTCAAAATGCCTCTGGGTACTCCAGGTGCATTGATTATAGAAACATGCAAATCAAACTTGTTACCTATAGTCAGCATGTGGACTGGACCCACACAATTCCAAGACTGGGCCTCCTTCATAGTAAGTACTAGGGCAGCCAAGGATAGTGCTGATAAATACAAAAAACTAGGCATCCATATGCCTAATCTTGACAAAGATGAATATTCTGCAACAAATGGCGGTGGTCATCAGAACAACCACAAAGGTAAAGAAGCTTTGGCCATCAATGTGGGTCAATCAACACCTACTATGACGGCATCCCCACAGAGAGCACCATGTCCTAAAGAGGAATATTCCTTTGATGAGGACGATATTATGAGCATATTTGATTGTCTGATCAAAAGCAACAAACTCCAATTGTCCGAAGCTAAATGGCCAGATAAAGTAGGTAAAATTGACAATCCTAAATATTATGTGTATCATAGGTTCTTGGGACATCCAACCAGAGCGTGTTACGTACTCAAAAGGAAGATTTAGGAACTGATCAATGCCAAGGCAATCACTCTCCAGCAATATGAAAAAACGGTGACTGCTAATGTCGTCTCTCTGTAATTTGGTGACTTTCTTGCTCAACTTATGTAGGACTGAGTCATCCCTATTCTAAAAGCTACCCTGTAGATCGTCAATCTTTAGTCAGCATGAAGTGACGGTCTCATTCCCCTGTCAACTGATAAAGGGGAGATCATGTGGATTTATCCTGACTTGGTTACTGACTTTGAATCAAAGACACCTGCTTCCTCTACTAAGTCAAAAAAATCAGCCAAGTACAAGTCATGTCATATGACGTCACTGGGTGGATACCTCCCATCTTTGGATGCTACATTCATCCCTGCGACGACTTTACCTCCTTCTACCGAAATGGTGGTACCAAAGCTGGAAATCAATTACGGCCCGAATTCCATCTATACAGTCAACAAGCCCACAAATGGATGACTAAGATGGGATATGATCTACAGAAAGCCCCTAGCTTGAATGACGGGAAAGGGTCTCCTATACCTCTTTTTCTGCGTCTTCAACACAATCAATCCCGTGTTGGCTTGGGATTCTAGACAGATCCTTCATCTCTCCAAAAGAAGTCTTCTACATGTAAGACTCGGATGAAGAACTACAACATGGTTTCTTTTGCACCAGTTTCGGAAGAAGAAGCCATGATTGGTACCAGATCTGGAAAGCTCTATATCAGAGACTATCCAGAAGGACAAGAGAATGCAGTCACTCCTCCTCCAGTCTCTGAAGCCCCTCCAGCATCTTTTTCGTCGACTGTCAATGTTCCTTCGATGTCATCGCCTCAAATGGAACATGTTCCCCCCAAACCAACAGCTGCTGACAAGGGCAAACAACCAGCTCGCTTTGACAAAATATTGAAGAAAACTCTACCTCATGGACTCGAAAAGCCGTATAATTTTGACATATTGGCTCAACTAGTCAATACTCCGGCAAGGTTATCGATTTCCGAACTCCTACGTCTCTCGAAGGAAATTAGGAAAATATTAAGTGAAGCTTTAATGCAAGCGGACGCATGTCTGGCCCATCTTAAGAAACCAGACAAAGAACCGGTGGCATGCTCTCACTGTCATAGTGTGATAGAACTGATTCCCAATATCATCTTCACTCAAGATGAAATGCTTTGGAGGACAATTGACATGACCGACCTCTCTACTACACGGGGTATATCGATACTATGAAGGTCGATCGCATTCTAGTCGACCCAGGATCTGCACTCAGCATTATGCCAAAGACTCTATTGGATGCGTTGAAGATCCCAGTTCATAACCTCTCTATAACAATCATGAATATTCTGGGGTTCAATTTCGAGAAAAGCGAACCATTGGGAAAGATTCGCTTGAAAGTTTAAATTGGCAATCTTCGTACGAAGGCCACCTTCTATGTGATTGACAAGCACGTCTCCTAAAACATCTTGTTGGAAAGACCATGGTTGCATGAATATAGCATCGTGCCATCCACTCTCCATCAGTGCTTCAAGTATGTTGATGACAATGGAGAAGTCTGGAAGGAAGTGGCTGATCTTAATCCATTCTGAGGCGTCGAGGCATATTTTACTGACTCCAGAATGTATAAAGAAGAGTTCATAAAAGTTATACTGGCCATGGATACCGAAGAAGACCGGAAAGAGAGTCCAGATGATATCCTGGTGATTCCTGTCAAAGGGCGCACTTCTCATCCTTCGTCTTCTCAGACGTTGACCATCAATCTCTCTCCTTCTATTAAGCATCCTCCTGCTAAAAAGATGGAGCATAGAGAGTGTAGAGCCTAAAAATTAAGTTGCGCCATGTTTGTACTACTCGGCAATCAAGTTGTGCCTAAAAAATCAAGTTGTGCCTCTGTTATGAAGCCCAGAGATCAAGTTGTGCCACTACTCCAGTTGTGCCACATATCAGATTGTGCCCAATCATATTGCGCCTAAGCCTACGTGGCGCCTGACAATAATTGTCATCATTAACTGACAGCACTGACAACTGACAGCACGTTAAATGAAGAAAATCTCTTTGAATCCCGTAAAACGTGGCGCTCGAGACGATTTGTTGTCATTTGATAACAGCTGTTCCGTGCACTTTGTAAGTTGTGCCTAGGCGCAACCTGATCAAACTCTCCTCATAAACTGCCATGCAACCTAAATGATGCCATGTGCCTATGCACTGAGTTGCGCCTAGGCTCAACCTGATCGAGCGCAGTTTGACTCGTTGACTGAAGCTCGTGCAACCTGACAAAGTTGAAGCAACTAACGTTCTAAAGGAGGATGACGTGGTGCACATGCCACTAATCTCTCAAAATGTGTCTACTACTCTATACACGACCATGCACATCTCAATCATATGATGCCACGTATCTAAATACAGTTAGTTCACATTTGAGTAACTGAATGGAAGTTAGTGCAACTTGAGGTTGGCACAACCCGAAGTGGCACAGTTCGACCTCGTGCACATCAGAATAACTGCTAAAACAGTTATTTCCAGAACTCTATAAATAGAGTTTCTAATCATTATCAGAGGATCAGAGATCAAGAGTTCTTGTAAAAGTGCTGCTGCATTCTCCAAAGGCTTTAGTCTTCAAGTTCACATAGTCCAAGGGATAAAGCGATCGTCTTCTGATCGGATTCCTAAAGTTATACTTTCCCAGAATTCATTATACTTTGTACGATTCTTTTCTAAGTTTGGAATAAACTTTTTGTTTTTGCAAACAAAATGTCGACTCTGCTGGGGACAACTTTCTTCTCCGACGAGAAGGTGACAACTCAGTATGATACCACGACAATCGGCAAGATGCAGAAGACCCTGGTTATTCAAGTCAACCAAACAGCCTACGAGGATATGATCAACACCAAGAGAACTAAGCGCACTGTGGCTATTGCCAAGAACAAAACTGTGTGGACTCCTAAGCCTTCTACAGTTGCTGTTACCCAGGCGTAACCTGAGCGCTCAGTGGCCAAGGCGTAATCTGCCTTTGTAACCCAGGTGCAGCCTGCTTTTGTTGCCCGTGCGCAACCTATTCACTCTGCTGCTAAGGCACAATTTGTCTCTGTGGCCTAGGCGCAGCCTACTTCTGTTGCCCGCACGCAACTCATTCACTCTGCTGCCAAGGCACAATTTGCCTCTGTTGCCCAGGCGTATGCTGATTCTGTTGCCCGCGTGCAACCCATTCACTCTGTTGCCAAGGCACAAACTGCTTCTGTGGATAAGGTGCAGTCTACTTCTGTTTCCCGAGTGCAACTCACTCACTTTGCTGCTAAGGCGCAACCAGTTGCCCGTTCTGTCATGGCACAACCTATGCATCTTGCTGCCCAGGTGCAGTTTGCACATCCTGTTACCCTGGCTCAACCCAAGGAAAATAGACTTTTGGCTATTCCCTCTTCTTCTCCAGTTTTGAACTTGGAGAAGCAATGTTCTAGTGCTAGTACTAGACAGAACAAAGGGAAGGGCCCTTTGGCACTTCCTTAACTTGCGCAACCTGTGCCTTTTGTGGTTCAACAACAAAACAGAGGGAAACGCTTCTTAGCTAACCCTTCACAAAATAAAGGAAAGCACCCTTTGCTCTTTTCTCAATCTTCTCCGGTCTATGACTCGCAGGAAAATATCTCAGACTGTACATTTGCACCAGTCAAAATAAGAATTCTTGTGAACAGAAATTCCTCTATTCTCAACAGAGATCTTCAAATCTCTGCTAGAGGGAAGAATGTTGATCAAAGAGGCATTCTGCCTACTCTTATGGAAACTATTCAAGATCTTCCAACTTTACATATCTCAAGATCCAAGCAAGAAAAATTACTGGTATCTCGGGCAGATGCACCGGGAGCAGAATTATCTGATTTATGTGCCTATCTCAACAGGCGCCAATCAGTATCAACCTCGGTAAAATACAAGCATCATATGCCAAAGGCCAACTTATGCCAGAAATGCAGCCTTGAAGACAAAGACCCAATCACTTATGCCAATGAGTTAAGTACTTCTCTGTACACCCACGAAACTAAGCATCTTAGGAACCGGAGTCATGTTCCTAACATTATTAAGGAATACGTTCCTCCAACTTCTTCTCGTCCGGTGGTGGTAACTGATCTCCGGGAACATCTTACACAAAAATGGGAGATCACGGAGACATCTCATTCACCTCTAAACCACCCATCATAACACCACTGCGTTCATGAAGTAGTTATCAAGTATTGTTGTCAATAAGCCAAATAATATGTCTTCGACCGTCTGAACTATGCTTCAACTCCTGAACCCATGATGGTAGATGAAGATGAGCTGTTATATGCTTCTATCAATATGACTTCCTGGGACTCTGGGGGTAGAAAATCTTTAAAGCGTGGCACGTCTCACAATTCTAGTCAGCAGTACTTGGATTAACTCCGTGAATCCAGTGAAGGGGTCTTTCAATTTACCAGATTGAAAAATCAAAATTTGGACCAGGATGTCTTTAATCAGGAAGATTTCCCCATCACTCATCTGGGAGAAGATTCTTTATCTGACTTTGACGCAGATAGTGAAAGCTCTGAACAAACTATCTCGTCAATAGTAGCAAGAGAAGTGACAGCATACGACGTTACAAAAGACCAAGACACTTCCAGCTTAGCCAGTCAAGAACAATGAATTGCTACACTGGAAGATAAACTAAAGACCATGGATGAAATGGTCGCAAGTATGCACACCATAATCGTGGCTCAACATGCAGTGCCACCGGTTATGAATCCTGCTATAAATCCTGAGCTCATAGCATCTTCTGTGTCTGTCAATGTTGGTCTGGGGGTACCATCTCCCCAGGTAGCTTCTGTACCGATTCAAGTTGCTTCCAGTCAGTATGGTGCTGAGGGTGGTAATTATCATACTGTTCCTCCTCCTAATACCTTGAATCAACCCACCAATTCACAGTCATCAGGGGATGCTAATGAGGCTATAAAACTCTTACGCACCCAGTTCGAGGCCTATAAGCAGAAAGATGGCCTTCAAAGACTTGGGATAAAACAACCTTATCCTACAGAATGGAAGGAGGTTCAATTTTCTCCTAAATATAAGCTTTCTACTATTATGTTGTTTGATGGCAACACTTCGCCAAGTCAGTATATCAATCACTTTGAAGTGATCTCTGATCAATTGCAGCCAAATAATGCTCTTCTTACCAGGGTGTTCGTCGGTTATATAGTCGGTGCTGCATATGACTAGTACCGTAGTTTGCCTGATGGCTGCATAACCTCCTTTGCTAGTTTTAAGCAAATGTTCTTAGAACGGTTTTATGAGGGGTCAACGACATGACTATGTCTGCCCTCATTAAAATTAAGCAAAAACATAATGAAACCACTGAGAATTTTATTAAAAGATTCTGCCGTGAGGCACATAAAATGCCCCTAGGAACTCCATGTGCTATGACAATAGACACCAGCAAATCAAACTTGTTGCCTATTATCAGTATGTGGACAGGATCAACACAATTCTAAGACGGGCCTTCTTTCATTGTAAATGCTAAAGCTGCGGAGGTTAGTGTTGAGAAGTTCAAACAGTTAGGAGTACAAATGGCCAATCCTAACCAAGACGAACATCCTACATCCGGCAACAATAATCGCCAGAACAATCACAAGGGCAAGGAAACGTTGGCCATCAATCTCAAGGGCAAGGTTCATTGGCTGTCAATGTTGCTCAGCCTGCACCCACTCCATCGGCACCACCACAAAAAGCACCTCGTCCAAAAGAAGAGTACTCTTTCGATAAAGATAATATCATGAGCATCTTTGATTGCTTGATCAAAAGCAATAAGCTTCAACTATCGAAGGCAAAACGGCCAAAGGAAGTTGGTAAGACTGACCACCCTAAATATTGTGTTTATCACAGGTTTATAGGGCATCCAACTCGAGCATGCTACGTGCTCAAAGGCAAAATCCAAAAAATGGTCAACTCTGGTGCAGTTACTCTCCAACAAGACGAGAAAACTATGACGGCCAAGGTTATCTCTGTGCAATTTGGTGACTTCCCACCGCAACTAGTGCAAGATGGTGTCGTCCCCATTCCCAGGACTACTCTTAAAATTGTGAATCTTTTACCTCCACAAAATGAAGGACTTGTTCCACTATCCACGGATAAAGGAGAAATCATGTGGATTCATCCAGATCTAGTGGCAGACTTTGAAGCGCTTTCTTCTTCCAATCAAAAGAAGCGTTCTAAAACTAAATCGAAGAGCTGCAACATGGTATCCTTTGAACCTGTAGCAGAAGAAGAAATTTTAATCGGTACCAGATCTGGGAGACCTTACCTCCGAGAGTATCATGAGATTCAAGAGAATCTTGCTCCATCTCCTGATGTTATTCCTGTATCATCTTTCCCAGTTGAGAATATACCATCTACATCTTCGCCAGTAGCGGAACCGATTCTTCCCAAACCAATATCAACAGACAAGGAAAAACAACATGTCTGCTTTGATAAAGTATTGAAAAAGTCTTCATCTCTCGGACTTGAGAAGCCATATAATTTTGACATACTGGCTCAATTCCAGTGAGATTGTCAATCTTCGAACTCTTACGCCTCTCAAAAGAAACTCGAAAAATACTGAGTGAAGCCTTGATGCAGGCTGATGCTTGTCTTTCTCTTCTCAAGAAGCCTGAAAAGGAGCCTATCAGTTGTACACATTATCATAGTGTATTTAAATTAATGCCCAATATCATTTTTACACAAGATGATATGCTGTTAGAAGACAATTGTCATGATCGTCCTCTCTACTTCACGGGATATGTGGACACCATGAAAGTCGATTGCATTCTGATTGACCCAGGGTCTGCACTTAGCATCTTGTCGAAGACTCTATTAGACGCTTTGAAGATCCCGGTGCACAACCTTTCTACAACTATCACTACTATCTTGGGGTTCAATCAAGGAAGAAGTGAACCTTTGGGGAAGATACGCCTGAAACTTCAAATCGGTAATCTTCGTACAAAGGTGACTTTCTATGTGATTAATAATCATGGTTCATACAATGCTTTACTGGGAAGACCATTCCTCCACGAACACAATATTGTACCTTCTACCCTCCACCAATGTTTTAAATATGTAGATGGCAATGGAGAAGTACAAAAAGAAGTTGCAGAACTAAATCCTTTCAAGGGGGTGGAAGCATACTGTAATGATTTTTGTATGTACAAAAAGGAATTCATGAAGGTGGTATTGGCAGTGGATACTGACAAAGAACAGAAAGGTGTGCCAAATGATACTCTGGTGGTCCCTGTCAAAGGACGTAATTTCTGTCCTCAGTCTTCCAAGACATTGACTATTTACCTTCCTTCTCACAAGAAGCAGCCTTCTAGTGTTAAACAAGAACAAAGGAAGCTCACCTCTTCTGAGCCACTTGTAATTGACCTTCGTCGTAAAAAACCTCTCCCTCCTTCTCGTTCTTCTTCTCCTTCTCTAGTTATCAATCTGACGAAGCCTTCTAAGGCTAAAAGTCCTATTGTAAATGATGATGTAAAGATCAATAAAGTAGCATCTCCTTTGTAGTATACTGATGTCTCTTATCATACTCAATGTTATTTGGATATGCTAGATAGCTTCAAACTACTTACAATAAGAGTCGTACCATCTCTCCAAAATGTGGTATCACTTGAATCAATATAAGAATCGTTCTTGCTAGTTCCTTCTCGAAAGAAAGGCGAAACTCCTATACTTTTTAGTAAAAGAAAAGAACAAAAAATCATACTTGACAGTGATAATGATGATGATACAGGACGGCTACAACTACATTGTTATAGTCCACAATCCAAGGCAATCATCCGTAAAATGGGCTATGATTTCAAAACCGGCCCCAATGGTGGCAAAGGAAGGCGAACTCCAATTTGCATTCTTGTTCCAAAAGGAAAATTACAACTATACTATAGCAAAACAAAACATGGGTTGGGTTATACTTTACCAGTTATGACTCCACAAGCCTCTGAATCTGATAAAGATGAATGCTCCATTTCTTCAGATTCTATTTTATGGGATTCTGACACCAGTATTGGTCATGTCCATCGGGTGACAGTATCTTCTAATATGGTGTCTGCCGAGTTCTCAGAAAATGACGAGGATGATATTGAAGAAGCTCCTGAAGCAGATCCTTGGGTACAAAGGATGGACACTCAGTGGTAACTCTATTTTGAACAACGAAAACCACCTACCGAAGATCAACTAATCCAGATTGATGTTGGAGAGAAAGATGTACCACGACCGATCTTCATTAGCAAAAATCTCCCAGAAGATGATAAACAAGAACTGATTCACCTCATTCGTGAATATATCGATGTCTTCGCCTGGAGCTATGAAGATATGTCGGGTTTAGATCCTCAGGTCGCAACTCATAAACTTAACATTTTGCCTAATGCCAAGCCAGTCAAACAACAACAATGGTGATTCAAACCTGAGATAATGGATACGATAGATGATGAAATCAGAAAGCTTATCGCTTGTGGTTTTATCAGAGAAGAACAGCATCCGGACTGGGTAGCCAACGTTGTACCAATTTTGAAGAAGTCCGGGAAGGTTCGAGTGTGCATAGACTTTCGAGATCTCAATGACGCTTGTCCTAAAGATGAATTCCCTCTCCCAATTACTAATGTCATGATCGACAATACTTGTGGATTCGAACGAATCTCTTTTATGGATGGGTTTTCTGGATACAATCAAATTCGGATGAATCTTTAAGATGAAAAACACACTTCATTCCATACTCCTCGCGGAATATACTGCTATACAATCATGCCTTTCGGTCTTAAGAATACGGGTACAACTTACCAGCGGGCTATGAGTACTATCTTTCGAGATCATTTGCGAAAGACCGTTGAATGCTATGTTGACGATATTGCTGTCAAAAGTCGTCTAAAGGAAGATCATATCCAAGATTTAAGAACCATCTTCAATCTAATGCGCCAGCATCAACTCAAAATGAATCCCACCAAATCTTTCTTGGGAGTCTCTAGTGTCAAATTTCTCGGATTCGTCATTACCTCTAAAGGTATACACGTTGATCCCGAGAAGATCTAAGCCATTCAAGAGATGCATCCTCCACGCAACCTAAAAGAGCTATGAGGATTCCAAGGGCGACTTGCTTACATCAGGAGGTTCATTTCGAATTTGTCTGGACATTGCAGACCATTTACTCAGTTAATAAAGAAAGGTGTATCTTTCATTTGGACAGAAGAATGTCAACGAGCATTTGATGACATAAAGCGGTATTTGATGAGTCTACCGGTCCTAGTACCACCGATCTCAGGAATACCCTTCTTGATGTATGTTTGGGCGATAGACCATTCACTGGGAGCTTTGCTGGCTCAGAAGAAAAAAGAAGGTCATGAACAAGCCATTTACTATCATAGTCGGACGATGATTGGAGCTGAACATCGTTATAGTCCGGTAGAAAAGGAATGTTTGGCCTTAATATTTGTTGTTCAAAAGACAGGACATTACATCATCGGCCAAACCATTAACATTATTTCTCGAGTCAATCCTCTGCGGGTATTAATGAAGAAGCCCAGTACACTCAATTCTAGGCTTGCTACATGGGCCATATTATTAGCACAATATGACATGGTATATGTTCCACAAAAGTCTGTGAAAGGCCAAGCACTCGCTGATTTCTTAGCAGCTCATCCTGTCCCTGAGACATCTAAACTCTATGACGAGATTCCAGACGAGACATTGGAATCAAATATGATCTCAGAAGAATTTCCTACTTGGCGTTTATTCTTCGACGGAGCATCTAGAATTGGACCTGGAGGCACCCTTATTGCTGGAGTAGAAATTGTTCTCGTTTCACCAGATGGATTAGCTATTCATAGAGCTTATTCCTTAGATGAGTCGTGCTCCAACAACGTGGCAGAATACAATACTTTGCTCATTGGACTCCAATTAGCTAAACAACTGGATATTGAATATCTCAAAGTATATGGCAATTCTAAGCTGATTGTTTATCAGGTTAGAGGTATATACGAAGTTCAACATCAAGATCTGGTACCATACCACGAAGCGGCAATCAGAATAGCTTCTTCGTTCAAAGGATTCTTCATCGAACATGTACATCGAGCATGCAACACAGAAGCTGATGCCTTAGCTAACCTAGCAGCAGTCTTAGCAATTTCGGTCAAAAGACAACAAATGGTTGTTATCTCCAATAGAGAACTGTTTTGTATTGAAAATAACCATAACATTGAATTCAGTAATTCTACTGAAGTCAATATCATCAACAAAGATTGGAGAGCACCTTTTATCGACTTTGTAGTACATGATATACTACCTGAAGATCCTAAAGAAGCTACAAGTATTCACCGGCGATCGCTTCGATTTTATTATAATCATACCACCAAAACTCTCTTTCGATGAACTTTTGATGGATTACTCTTAAGATGACTTGCTGGTGATGAAGCAAAGCAAATATTATGCGAAGCTCATGACGGCGTCTGTGGAGAACATCAGCCCAGTCCCAAACTACAGGATCGTATCCGACGTATGGGCTACTACTGGCCCTCTATGGTATCAGATGCCATTGACTATGTAAGGAAATGTCACGCATATCAAATTCATACAGATTTCATCTACCAACCGTCGGAATTTATTTACCCGACTGCTGCCTCATGGCCCTTCGAAGCTTGGGGCATGGACGTAATTGGTCCTATCAATCCTCCTTCTTCTAAAGGACATCGGTTTATCTTGGCTATAACCGATTATTTCTCTAAATAGGCTGAAGCCATACCTTTAGCTGAAGTGAATACTAACAATGTTATTAACTTTATCAAACATCATGTGATATACAGATTTGGCGTACCTCATTGGATCATCCATGATAATGGACTACAGTTTGTCAGTCAGAAATTTACTAGGTTCTTTGATGACAACCGAATCAATAATGTTGCTTCTATAGCCTATAACCCTGCAGCCAATGGGTTAGTTGAATCATTCAACAAGACTATCATCAAACTCCTAAAAAAGTTTGTCTCTACTAACAAACGTAATTGGAGTGAGAAGCTTGGAGAATGTATATGGACTTATCGTACTACAGTCCGTAGTCCCACAGGTTGTACACCTTTTTCTCTAGTATATGGATGTCAAGCTGTTTTACCGCTGGAAATTCAAATTCTATCCTTGAGAATCGCCATTGCTAATGAACTTACCACCGAAAATAATGATCGTCTCCGGCTTCAAGAATTAGAGGTGCTTGATGAGAAAAGGCTACTAGTACAACAACATATCAAATTATATCAGGCCTATATCTCAAAAGCTTTCAATCGCAAAGTCAAAGTGCGAATATTTCTGGAAGGCGAGCTAGTTCTTACGGTCAGACGTCCTATGACCATGACCCACATGAGCAAAGACAAATTCGAAGCAAAATGGGAAGGTCCGTATATCGTAAACAAGGTTTTCTCAAATAGAGCCTACCAATTAACGGATATGGATGGCAGAATTGCTATGATGCCCATCAATAGAAAATTTCTCAAGAAATATTATGTGTAAAAGCAAAATGTTTTTCATTCAGAGAAATGATCTAAATAAAACTCATTTTATTCAAAAGCAGAAAGAGGTACATAATATCAAGGACGGGGACGAGGACCCGACCCTTCATGGTTAAATATATGATTTGCTAGCAATTTAAACATCTCATTGTCTGAACACACAAGCAACTCACAGGCAGCTGTCCTTACGGCTTCTTCTTCAATAGTTTTCCAAGGCTCCACCAACTTGGCAATTAGGTCCTGCTCTGGTGCAGGTACAGTTGAGCCTTCCCCCACTTCTTTTTGAGGAGGTACCGGAAGCTGAGCAGGAGGCGTCTCAGTCGTATCTTCAATCTTCGGAATGAGCTTATCTTCGAAAGATATTTTGTACTGAGAGAAAAGAAGTTGATAACATCTACAGAAGTTTTGTTCTATTTATAGACAGAATGATTAGATAATCGGCTTCGAGAACCGATGCGACTTTTTCTCCTCGAAAGAAGTCCAACTGTTCGTTCATTTACTTTTTCTCCCTAAAAGAGTCTGAATGTTCATTTTATTCTCCTCCTCGAGAATCGAGGTGACTATTCATTTCATTCATTCCCCTTTTCGAGAACCGAGGTGACTGTTTATTAATTTACTTTCTCTTCCCTAAGAAATCTGACTGTCTATTCATTCATTCATCTGTCTTAGCATTTATTATCTTTTATTTACTTTCTCGTAAATAAAGCCATAGATGATAAATTCTCACATCTAAAATAGAAAAAAGGATTCACGTCCTCCACACCTCTGAATTCTAATTATCTACGTCAGCAACTTATCACGTCCCTATCACCTCTGACAAAGTTGTCTATTGAAATAACAATATTTCAAACATTATATTCTGCCACGTCCACATTACCTCTGAGCAGATATAATAAATATCGTTATTTTCTAATCAAAAAATATATTACGTCCAGTACCTCTGAATATATTTTCTATTATATTATTTATATCTATAACAAGGTATACAACAAGTAATGGAACCACAGAAAAAAATTATCATTTCATTTATTTTTGATTAAAATGTTCAAAAAGATACATAAAAAAGAAAAAGATAATAATTTTTGATCATTTTATTCTGAAGAGTAAGTGATGAGTTCCATAATCCGCTTCTTCAAAGCTTTGGCTCTTTCAGTGCAAGAATCCAGCACCCATTGCCTGGCTTCAACCCTTCCTGACTCTGGGTCAAATGGGTGCAGAACGGCTGTTTGACGGGCTAGTTCTTCATTTTGTAGCCGGTCAAAGTCCTCATTTTGATGCTTCAAAACATCTAATTGATTGACAGCAGCCTGATGTAGCTGAGTTTCTTCTTCTACAACCTGTTTGATGGCTTTAAGCTCTTTCTGAAGCCGGGCAATTTTAGCCTCCAGAACAGAAGCTTTCTTTTCTTCATCTACAGCTGTTGCCTTATGATGCTCAGCAGTAGAAGCTACTTCAAAAATTTGAATATCCAGTTCAGAAGATTGTCTTGTAAAAGCCAGTAAAAAAGCTTCAAAATTGGCTTTATTAGTCTCAGCCTCTCGAGCCATAGCTTCGTATTCTGCATTTACTAGTAGCTCAACGTCTCCTCTTTTAAGGTCTTTATAAGCCTTAATCGACTACTCCAGCTCGCCCAAAATATGTTCCAGGAAAATGGCCTGAGCTTCATCTTCTTGGCTACGGATGCCTCCAATTAAAAATGAGGAGGGATTTCTGACTGTACTGAATGGAACATCCTCTCTCTCCATTACTCGATGAATTAAGGGCTCTAAAGATGTAAAAAAGACTTTTGTGAAAGAAGCCACTACAAACTTGTTAGCTGCTACGGCACTTGGGGTGGCTAGCGCTTCTACCAGAGTCTTTACAACTTTAACAGATGGAGACGCTTCATCTTGTGCGCTGATATGGAAAGAGCTCCCCTCTCCTGCTGGAGTTCCCTTGTCCAAAGGAGCCATTGTTGAGCTGGTGGTTCTAATAGGTCCCCCTGCAATTTACATATGTCATTTGTTAGAGTGATGTACAATGTTGAAGGAGCTAAGATAAATAGATCAAGTTTAGAAATCTACCTGAGCCGGGCATTGCATGAGGAGTCTCAAGAGGTCTGGATGGTTACATCTGAAGCCTCGACATGGTGTCCGTAGACATTATAGCTTGACTACTTCTAGCCCCTGATTCAGTTTAAAGTGGCAGAGTAATTGGATGGAGTTTGATCTACTAATTCTTCAGTGTTTACCACTCCAAAAGCCTTAGGTTTTCTACCTACTTCTTCAGAGATTCTAGGTTCATCGATTCTGGGACTAGCATGCCTTTCATCGATAACCAGATTTTTCTCACCCTCAGTAGTTGACCGGCCTTCTTTAACTGGTAATTCTTGGGGTAATGGAACATCCACTAAAACTTGTCCCTCCTTGGCGGTACTATTCCAGTCATCACCAAATGACTCGTCACCATAGTCACAATTTGCTAAGGCGTCAATCATCTTCCGATCCTCTTCAGAGTGAGTAGGATCTGGAACCTCTGGAGAATTTATCACTCTTTCTTGCGAAGGCAAATCTTTCTATGGAGAGATGGTTATTGGAGTAACGGGAGTTGGTGAAGGAATCGTTATCTCCGCCGCAGCAAGTACATTGGCGGGAATACGTACCACCAAAGTATCTGATCTTGGGGCCTCTACAGTAGTGGCAGAAGGCTAGATATCTGCTGAAGTAGCCACTGTGAATAAAGAAATCAATTAAATGTACATCTTTGAGAGAAAAAATATATCGTTGTATATCAAAATTCTGATATTACCTTCCTGAGGTGGTAAATCTTATCCCAGATGGCTGGTAGATTCCATCGGCAGAGGCGGGACATGAGACGTATCAGTTCTTCGAAGAACTTCTCGGTGCACTAACAATTTTCTCCTGACTTCTCTGTGTGGTGATGCAACTGGTTCTTCAGCAGCTCCAGTGCGATCATCATCCAGATTGATCGAGGCAGTAGACGTTCCTTCTTGAGTAATCCCTTCTTGTTTTTGAAAAGAAGAAGGAGTGGCTTCCTTCTCTCCGGGAGAGGTACTAAGGAGCATTTATTTAGACTGAGAACGAGTTGTTCTTGTGGTTGTTGGTTCATTTATGACCAATGAGGTCCTTTTCTTCTTTTCCGGAGCTATTGGCGAAGCAGGTCTATCATCCAGTTGAGGGAGTGCTGTTGTCTCCTTAGTTTTTTTTCTTAACACCTTGGCAGAGGATTTCTCTTTCCGTACCTTTAAAGATACGTCCAAAGGATCATGTACTTCGTCTGGATAGTTCTTAAAAATAGAAGCTTCTAGCAGTAGATCTGCGGGATCTCTATCCTCTGCATCTCGAAATAATTGTGCAGTACATTCTCCTAATTTAGATCTCTTCTCACTTGCAAAGCTATGAGCGAGATAGAAGCTTTTAGTAAAAGTATTGGCCGAAGTATAGAAATTTACATATGTATATAACATACGCGGGCCTTGCTGAATATTATAGGGCATGGAAAATATAGCTTTCGTGCCCCTGGCATTGTAATATCTCCAAGCCCTAGCTCCATCAATCAGAAAACCTTTGGCCTGCAGACAAGTAGTGGCATTACCCACATGAAGTTGATCATAGCCAAACTGTCGTGCAAATCGACTTGGTAAATATGGCTCTAAATAGCAGTCTTCCTCAAATCGGTAGACTAAGTAAGATGGACGAATCATCTATAGCCATAAAAAGAGGAGCGGACTTAGGCAGAGTGATTCTGCATCCAGATCCATCAACTGAGGAGGGATAGTCTTATATCCGTGAGGAGGCAGGACACACTGAAATTTCTATCCAGATCCACGATTCAATACAAACCTGCATTCTGAAATAGCAGTATAATTCCAACGAGCCCTGGAGTAACGTCGGATGAAATCTCCACTAACACGTCCCATATCGAGATTCATCACACATGGATGGTAAAACAATAACCATCAGAATTAATAGGTGTAAGGCATCTCAGTGCGAGAAAAATCCTGCCTCGCCGTCTTATCATGAAGCATGGTGTGCACAAAAGAACGCAATCCGACGTTCAAACGGCAGGTCATTGCCGATAGGAGATCCATCTTATACCCAAAGACGAGGCGTATTGTAGCAAACAGAACGCCTCGATGGAACCTATCAACTGCTCTGGCTCCTGGAAGTTTGAAGCATCGCAGCCATAAAGAAAGAAAACCCGTTAGCTAGGCCTATTTAGACATGGATCTATAACCCTGTCTGAGATAACTTTGGAGGGTGTCACCAACCTTAAATGGATGCCAGTCCTTATCCAGTCTGATATCTCCATGCTTGTGTTTCTCCATCAAATATTGCACGTCACTTTGACTGAGAGGCTCAAAGAAACGAGGAGCACAGGCTTGGCTCTCAAGTGGCTTATCCTCCCACGCATGGCCCAGGAAGAGGTACGGCATCCATTTTGTGATATAACAAGTACCTGCAGTGGCACTTTTGTAGTAGAGAGAGTAGATCTTGTAATGACATAACAGTTCTTGGAAGACGGCGATCATCTGAGGATTTTCTTCTGCCATAGCATCCAATTCTTTATTTGTGGGCGCGTACTCTTCATATGGATTATCACCTATTGGAAAATGAGAGAGATATCTCATTTTATGAAGCACAAATCTCATTTCTCTATGGGGGGTCATGAAAGTTCCAGTATTATCGTTATATCTCTCTACTAAGGCCAGAAACATATGAGCATTCTGGCGAATGCCGTAGACTGTAGTCCAGATGGCATTATAAAGTTTTAGTTCGAAGAGTTTGTCCTTGAACTGATCCAATATCCAGATGGTTAAGCTACTCCAGCATTTCATATCTGGGTTAACCAGACCTGTCATACGCATGCTGCGATCTGGATATCTTTCTTCAGCCTTTGTGAATGCATTTGCAAAGATGGGTACTCTGACTGGAAGGAGTAGAGATGAATCCTCGGGTAGAATACAGCCTGGTCTCAAACCTCTCAAGTGAGTGCTGTATTTCTCAGAAGTACTGTAAAAGATATCCTTATGCTGCAGACCCATTCTATAACAAATTTTTCTGACTCTGGCCTGTTGGATTGGAGTCAGGTCCCATGACATTCTTTGGGGGTAGCTCGGAAATTCATATTGAGAAAAAGCCATAGACCTTGATATTTCTGTGAGGTATATGATTTTGTCTCCACAGTGGTATATTCTATCCTCTTTCTTTGTCTTGGGTTGGGAAGTCTTCTTGATGGCATCTCCAAATAAGAAAGCAGGCTTCTTGTGGACCACACCATCAACACTTTCTAGTGGTTCCCCGTTCATTAAACTCAGCAGAGTATGGCTTTCTTGGGCCACAAGAATGGTCTTTCGTGCTTCAGGACCGTCATACTGAGGAAATAAAACATGGGATAAATTCTTTTTATACTCTGCGATATTAAATGTTGAAGCAAATCTCTCAGCATGAGGATCTTCCCTGAGATCAACTGCAAAGAAATACAGGAACAAAAGTTAGAAACAACAAGAGTGTGCAACAATCATAAATACAAAGAGTTATCCTTATGATAAGCAACAATTAGTTTGTGCAACATCCTGGATTGTGCGACAATTAAGTTGCACAATATTCTGGGTTGTACGACAACCTGAGTTGCGTGACATACTGAGTTGCACGACAATTAAGTTGTGCAATATCCCAGGTTGTGCGACATACTTGGTTGCGCAACAACTGAGTTGCACAACAGCATACGCAATACGGTTTGTAAGAACGAACAGTGCTCAAATAAGCAACCACACCCTAATAAGTGGTGGCACACAATCTGTGATGCGCCAAATACTCTAAGAAGAAGGGCACAAGTCAATTAAGAACCAAGTTGGCCACCATGATCAAAGTTGTTCGTTCTCGATCACCTTTTAAAGCAGGGTTTGTAGGGTGTAAAAAATTCTGACACGCTGACATAAGGCCATACGCTCAGCCAAAGGCCATACGCTCAGTACAAAGGCCATACGCTCAGCCAAAGGCCATACGCTTAGTGCAAAGGCCATACGCTCAGTGCAAAAGTTATACGCTCAGTGAATATTTTATTGTTTCTTGACTGACAGCACAGCATACGTTTAGTGGAGGATGAATCTGACATTTCGTCTTTTGTGCAAAGACAGCTGTCTTAGAAGAATTAACAGTCGTATGGATTTTCGAGAATTAATTTTGTCTTTTACGAGGACAGCTCATTAGCTATCATTAATATACAGCCATCATTACTGTCATTTCTGACAGTCTATCAGCCGTCATATCCGCAACATGACGCTCAAGAGATATTTGTCAGTTATTGAGAGATATGGCGTATTCGAGAAGATTGAGGACAGCCACGTGTCTACGTCCTCAGTCATATGACTCCTAATCAAGGTAGCGTATATACTCCATATGACTCCTCATTAAAGCAGCGTATGGACTTCATACGACTCCTCATCAAGGCAGCGTATGGACTTTATATGACTCCTCATCAAAGCAGCGTATGGACTTCATACGACTCCTCATCAAGGCAGCGTATGTACTCCATACGACTCCTTATTAAAGCAGCATATGTACTCCATACGACTCCTCATCAAGGTATCGTATGGACTCCATACGACTCCTCTTCAACAAGACAGCGTATCAAAGCAAATATATTCAGAATGATTTCAAATGTACAGTCAACATACGTCCTCACATATCCTGTATTCGGTTACCCACTCATTCAAAAGTTATACAACATGGCATTTATGCCATCAATCTCTCCTAGATATACTCCACTACTCTCAACCGCACTTCAACGTGTCTTCACCAAAATTTGCCACGCGTCCCTACAGTTATGCACACGTCAAGTAACTGACTGAGCGTATACCTAGAGCAGTTATCCAGAACTCTATAAAAGAGAGTTTCTCCATCTTCAATAGACATCACATTCAATTCAGAGAGTACAGAGAGATTGCCCAGTTGCTGTCCAAAGTTCTTCGAGATCCGAGCCTTCTTCATCCCATCGTCCAAGGGATAAAGTAATCGTCTTCTAGATTAGATTCCTACAGTTGTAATTTTCTCAGAAATACAATAAATAAATAGAATTTATTTATGGAAAACAAATTGATGACTCTGCTGGAGAAAGCTGTCTCCTATAACGAGACAGCAACAACTCAATATGATACTTCGTCGATCGGCTCGACGAAGAAGACGATGGTCGTACAATTCGACCAATCTGCTTATGAAGAAATGCTCAAGGCGAAGGAGGGCCGAACTGCTTCCTCCGCTTCTCTCTCTGCCAAGAAGAAGGGACGTTCTGTCTATGTCCCTAAGTCTTCTTCGGCGGCCCGAGACGCTTCTGTCACTTCCCACGCTGACAAGAACACGTTTCCAACCTCAGAGAAGCACGCCTCAGCTTCTCTGAATACGGCAACAGTGGCTTCTCCTAGTCACGCTGATAAAATGGACTCTTTAGCCAAATCAGCGTGTCTAAGGAAAACTATCTCTGGACATGTCAAAGTCTCTTCTTCTTCTACTCCTACGACAGCAGTCGGCTCTTTATCCATTAATGACTCTGTGCGTAAGATAGTCAAAGGGCAGCGTACGGCAAAGGCAGCGTACAGCAGACGCCAGCAACAGACAGCGTATGCTAAACCAAAGCCAGCGTATGCTAATCAAAAGACAGCGTATGTCAACCAATACAGTCCTTTGACTATTTCTCAAGGCCAGACTGGGGGTTCTCTTCCACAGAATATACAAATGATTCCCCCACAGCTTGCACATCTTGTGCCAACCAAGGAGAACGACTCTTTAGTCAACTCCTCTACTCCTAAGGTGTGAAACCCATTTCTTGTGTATTAATTAATACGATATTTCTATTATTATTATTATTATAAATATTTTTGAGTGTTAAAATTCTTTCGAAAATAATATAACAAGGATTTTTGAGTTCGAACCCAGACCCAGACCCAGGCCTGAGCCGAACCCAACCCTATTTCTTCTTTTTCTAAAATCTGACTTGGTTTAATTAATAAGAAAAAATATATATATATACACCCGCTTGTGCTGGTCACGAGGACCAGCACAACACCATTTCTTCCCACACGTTCTCCCCCTTTCTCTCCACAAACTTTACTCACCACCACTTAACATTAACTCTCTCCCCTTATTTCCTCTTCACAGCACTACCATTTCTCCTCTCTTCTCCTTAAGAACCCACACACCCCTCTGTTGGAGCACAACTCTCTTTCTTCCCCAACTCTCCTCACAAACTCAGAGGAATAACTTCCTGCTCTCTTCTTCCTCCTTTCCTCCACAAACCCTCTTCTCTTCCAACCCGCGCCCTCTCCCCGAAGCTTCGACGCCGACGCCCCGACAGCGCCCGACTCCCCTCGTACGGCCGCCCGACAGCCTCGACGTCCGGTCGGCCTCATCCAGGCCCGACGCCCAGCGGAGCCGTGCCCCTCTCCTCGGCCGACCGCTTCCCGCGAGCTTCTGGCCGGCGCAGCCGTGCCCAAACCCGCCGGCGCCCCCGCCGATGGCCGCCCTGTCGCCCGCGTCGACCCGCGCCACCCTCTGTGGCTGCTGCCCTCTGGCCGAGTTTCTCTCTGGCCAATTTCCCTGGCCGACTCCCTGCTGACCTAGGCGCGTGCCCTAGCCCGCGACTCCCCTGATCTGCTGATTTGTGGCGACGACGCTGCTGTTCCAGCGCTGTCCTGGGAATACCTTACTGTTCGGAGCTCCTATTCTTTCTATTATTTCATCTGAGAGCTCTAGCCGAGCAACCCGAGGTTTAACCCCTGTCCCGTCTCTTTTTTTATAGTTGATGATGAGAAATGGTCCCCGATCCCCTTTAGGAATTCGGTTTTAGCGACGTCGTATTTTTTCGGAACCTTCGGAAAGGTTCTGTGGATTATTTTGGATTCCCGGAATATTTCGGGAATGGATTTTTGGTATGTTTTAGCTTTTCGGATTTTTCCGGTAGCGTTCTGTGATTTTTGGGTTGGAATCGGACTTCCGAAAATTATTCGGGTCGTCCCGATTATTCTGTGGATTGGTTGTGGATTTTATATATATATAAATTCGGGTTTTTCCCTGGTTTGGGATTTGCAGGAAATTGTCGGCGCTATTTTCCAGTTTTTGGGTTGACCAAAAATAGAGAAAATGCTGCCGAATTTTTTCGTAAATTCTAGATTATTTTAAAAATGAATTTAAAATGGATTTCGGAATTTTATTTAATATTTGGATTTGGGTGACGACCGTATCGGTCAATGGACCCGGCTAAGTGCAAACGAAACCGGCTCCACCCGAACGTTGAGGCATTAGCCCAGTTGAGGATTGGACCATATCTGAGACTCTATATTTTATCTTTATTTTTACTATTTAATTTTGTTCATATTTTATTCATATTTTAAGTTTAGGACTAACGGCAGTTTGGTCTTATTTCAATTTATGTAAATAAATTGTAATGGGCATAAGCCCAGCTGGCTGTGGTCTGTAACTGTAATTGGTAGCGTAGATTTTAGTTATTTCTGGTTTTGCGAGTTTTTGTATTAAACGAGTAAATTAAATAAAAAGTATTTTCGTATAAAAAATAATTAAGATTTTCTCACCTAAAATTGACAAGTTTTTATTTAATTAAAAATCATGTATTTCTCACTAAATAAGAAAATTAGCTTTATATTTATAAACTATAAAAATACCAAGTTTTAATAATTAATCTGGTATCGACGAAGTTTTCGAATTAAAAATATAAAATGATCTTTTTCCCTCGTATTAAATCAACGCACAAATAATCGTATTTTCGTGTTTGGATTAATAAAGAATTAAAAGGGATTTGGACACAATTAGATATTTCAATTAGCGTAGCTAGATTGGTAACCCTGGTTTCTGAGTCAATTTCTCGAATGTAGGAATCCGACGACGATCCTAATTCCCATCTTGAAGTCTTCAACTTTCCAGTCCAGTCCATTTTGAGGTAAGTACATTTTGTGTTAGTTTACAATTATTTAGTAATCGTTTTAATGCAAGTTTAAACCACGATGCAACACGGAACTCTCTCTGAGAGCACTGACTGTAACTACTATAACTATTGGGGACTGGAGGAGTAGTGTAATGAGTATGACCACATCCAAACTACTGTAACTATATTAGCTTACCCCTCATACACACGGGGATAAGCCGTATCTTACTGTAACAAACCCAAGCCGGTCATATTTCATTGCCTATTCACATCACAGAACTGTAACTGTTTTAAAACTGTAACTGCTTAGTTGATTTTCAAAACTGTTTAAAAGTGCATAACTCTATTATTATTTCAATTGTTAAATTAGCATGAATTATAATTTGCTCCCTCCTGACTGGAGATCCAACATTTTTAGGTATCACTGATGAGGCTTTGTTCCGTGATATTTTCGAGGTCCCAACTAGAGGACGAGGATTTCGAGACTGATGAGCTGTTTGACTAGAGTTTTCTTTTCTTCTTGATGTATGTAGAAAATGGTTTAAGTTGTATCTTTCATTTTATTATAAAAGTTTAATAAAGTTTTAATTTTCCAAATTTTGAGTTGTGACAAATATAGATATTGTTGTGGTTATCTGTAATGGAACAACTTACTGCCGCCGTCTCAACAACGGTGCAGGGTGGGCATGATCCGGTTCGACCCAATTATTTAGGATCGGGTCGTGACATGTTTTTAGTGGTGGCCCATGCAGGTCAGAACAACAACTTAGGAAAACATACCTAGAAACAATTAGAACACTAGAACATTGATTTGTCACAACATAGGTCCGAATTATATATAAATAAATATTTTTGTTTGATTATAGACTGGTAGGATACCTTGCTTATGTTTGCACCCTAAACCTTCCAGAATATAACCAAGGAAAAGACCAATCCTGCTGGCGATGATGTGTCATCTCCGGATCATACCCCATCTCCTCAACCAAGTCCAGGGTCTTTTCCCTCGCGGCTGATTGACCGTCCCCATAATCCATCCAGTAAAGTTTTCACTATACTGGCGATTCCTACCTCTTCTCAAACTGAGTTACATTTCCTTGGTGGATTATCCATTCCTGTTGCTCCACCAGTACCAGCAAACACCTTCCAAATAGCTGCCTTATTTCAAGAAATTCCGGAGTTCCAGAAAGCTCAGGATGAAGCCCAACAGGAACAGATGAATATCACGAGAGATGACATGAAGAACGTCAAGGTTGTAGCCTTAGCTATCTTAAACCAAGTTGAAGCGGAACCTCGTCCTAGGAGGGATACCCCTGAATCTAGAAGATATTTGGGCCCTATCAAGTACTCTACTTTCCGGCAGTCTTGTCGTAAGAGACTATTGGCTTGTGACTACTGTAAAAGGCCTGGTCACCAAGCCAATATTTGTCATAAGAGATTGGGGAAATGTTTGGTATGTGGATCTGCTGAACATCGGGTAAAGGATTGCCCCTTATCTTTCCATCATACCAGAATACCTATCCCAGCAACACCTGTTAGGCCACAACCTAGGGACTCTCTTCCTATCCAGCAGACCCTGCCTCCTACTATAAGGCATGATGCATACTCGAGGTTCATAGAAGATGAAGCAGTTGGAGACTGCTCATGCAAGAGCCAGAGCCATGAAGATTAATACCTAGGACTGCTGAATAGTATTATCTACTGTTATAAGAAGTTGTAACCGGATGTCCTTAGATCAATCATGAGAGTTTTTGCTGTAATTCTCCACATGAATAAACTTCTTAGTTACACCTTTATGGTAGATGTTTTTCCCTGATAATTTTACCAGATTACCCCAGATCTAGACATAGAGTTCACTATTGACCTAGTCTCCGGCTCTCCCTTATTTCTAAAGGGATGCTATTGAGTCAACTCGAAGGAGACCAAGAAGATAAAGGACCAGATCAATGAAGGTTCTAGGATTTATCCAGGATGGAACTTCATCCTAGGGAGCGTCTGTCTTGTTAGTGTACAAGAAAGACAGAACAGTACGGATGTGCATCGACCACCGGGCTCTGAACAATAACACCATCAAGAACAATTACCCTCTGCCCCGGATCGATGACCTATTTGATCAATTGAGCAGAGCCAAGGTGTTTTGGAAGATTGATCTTAGATCTGGCTACCACCAAATCAAAGTCAGGAAGGAGGACATTTCCAAGACGGCATTTAAACACCAAGTATGGGTAGTTTTCTTTGGTCATGACGTTGGACTGACAAATGCTCCTGCTGTGTTCATGAATCTCATGAACAGAGTTTTTCATGAGTATTTGAATCAGTTTATCTTCTCCATAGATAATATTCTGATATATTCGAAGACTGAAGAAGAGCATGAAGAACATCTGAGGAAAGTTCTGGAAACTTTGAAGTAAAAGAAGTTTTATGGTAAGTTATCTGAACGTGGATTTTCTTTGACAAGGTGGACTTTTGGCCATGTTGTCAAGAGAAGAAATTTCGATGGAAGATAGCTGCTGTTGAAAAGTGGTATACCCCAAGTTCAATTCGGAAGTTTCTTGAACTTGGCTGGCTACTATCAGAAGTTCTTAAAAGATTTCGCCAAGATTGCTGAGCTGATGACGAAGCTCACTTGGAACAATGAAGAGTTCATCTGGACGGAAGATTGCCAGGCGGCATTGAGGAGCTGAAGAAGAGACTTACCACTACACCAATCCTTACGCTACCCGCAGGAACCGGTGGTTTCTCAATTTACAGTAATGCCTCTGGAAAAGGACTGGGTTGCGTTCTTCAACAACATGGGAAAGTAATTGCTTACACATCTAGGCAACTACAGACTCATGAGAAGAAGTATCCCACACCTAATTTGGAATTTGCTGCAATTATCTTTACTTTGAAGCTATGGAAGCATGATTTTTATGGAAAGGAAGTGAAAATATATACGGACTACAAAAGTCTGAAATATGTTTTCACTCAGAAAGAGCTGAATGTTAGACAAAAAAGATGGCTGAAGCTGATGAAGGATTTCAACATCGACCCGCTATACCACCCGGGTAGGGCTAATGTGATCGCTGATACACTTAGTCGATACCCAGTGGCGATGTTCTTAACCAAGGAGTGACACCTACTAGAAGATGTCGAGAAGCTTGGACTGGAGGTTATACTACCTAGAGATAGAAGGACGGAGCTGGACGCTGATTCAGTATTGATGAAGTTCGAGGCTGATGGACAAAATCAAGAGGACGTAGTTTCAAAACGAGGCACTTTGCAGGCTTAGAGATCAAGTATTGGCAGGAACACTTGAGGGTTTCTAAATTGATCAGCAGTGGAACTCTGAAGAATGGTATGAGACTTTGCGTATCGGCTGACAAACGGAGGAACGAGTTGATGAAAGAAATGCACCAGTCGCAGTATTCCATATATTTATGAGCTAATAAGATGTATCGGAATATGCCTCCATTGATTGGGGCTATAGAATGAAGAAGGATAATTCCAGGTATGGGATTAGATGTGAATTTGTCAACATGAGGAATTTAGCAAGAGAACAACAAGTTTGTTGCAGCCGCTGGACAATTCGAAGTGGAAGTAGAAGCATATAACAATGAACTTTGAGTAAGGATTGCCTTGTTCCCAAGGAGGGAAGGGCACCAATTGGATTATAGTGGACCGACTGACTAAGTCAGCACACTTTATTCCCTTCAAGGTTAGTTTTTTCACCGAGAAGTTGACATCATTGTACGAGAGGCACCCCTACTGGATTTATAGAGTACAAACCGGCGGACAATCAAAGGATAATCCAAACGCTTGAAGATAGGTTAGATCTTGTGTTTTGGAAATTGGAGGGTCTTGGAGAAGATCATTTAAAATTGGTAGAGTTTTCTTACAACAACTACCAAGTTAGCATCGTCAATCAGTGGAGTTTGAAGAAGGAGATAGCGTCTTTTGTGAAGATTTTCTCCTACCAGAGGAACGATCAGTGTTAGCAGAGTAGAAATGTTGAGCCAGGTACATCAGGCCATTTGAAGTTTTAAGACGAGTTGGAAGTAGCGTACCGGTTAGCTCTATCAGCTAATCTTGAGAGTGTGCAACGTCTTCTATGTATCACAGCTCAGACGCTACATTTCGGATCCGAGTCCCATATTGGATAATTCAGAGCTGAAGATTGGACTCAACCTTTCAGTGCCAGAGAAACCAGTTGCAAGCGTAGTCAGAGGTGAGAAGAAGATCAGAATTTGAGCCATCACTTAAACTCCTACTTCTTATCTTTTCGTTCTAAACTGGACTGATGCTGCTAAGTCAGCCTAGTTTTGCAAGCTATCTCTTTATCAAGCTTGATCATGACAATATTTTATTGGGTGCACCTACTAAAATATTGTCTAATCAGGACCGGTGCATGATGGTCTGATCAACCTCGTGTACTTTGGTTCGCTTTTGTATTTTCTACATGGATGATATCATAAATGAAACTTGTCCCTAAACCGTCTCATCCACGACTGCCTTAGAAATTCTTATTGTTGGACCTGAGTTACGGGCGCAGTACCCGTACCTGTTTGATTCTCCTACCTTGTCTTTAATTTCGAGGACGAAATTTTTCAAGGAGGGAAGATTGTGAAACCCATTTCTTGTGTATTAATTAATATCGATATTTTTATTATTATTATTATTATTATAAATATTTTTGAGTGTTAAAATTCTTTCGAAAATAATATAACAAGGATTTTTGAGTTCGAACCCAGACCCGAGTCCGAACCCAGACCCAGACCCAGGCCTGAGCCGAACCCAACCCCATTTCTTCTTTTCCTAAAATCTGACTTGGTTTAATTAATAAGAAAAAAAATATATATACACCCGCTTGTGCTGGTCACGAGGACCAGCAAACTCCATTTCTTCCCACACGTTCTCCCCCTTTCTCTCCACAAACTTCACTCACCACCACTTAACATTAACTCCCTCCCCTTATTTCCTCTTCACAGCACTACCATTTCTCCTCTCTTCTCCTTAAGAACCGACACACCCCTCTGTTGGAGCACAACTCTCTTTCTTCCCCAACTCTCCTCACGAACTCAGAGGAATAACTCCCTGCTCTCTTTTTCCTCCTTCCCCCCACAAACCCTCTTCTCTTCCAACCCGCGCCCTCTTCCCGCAGCTTTAACGCCGACGCCCCGACAGCGCTCGACTCCCCTCGCGCGGCCGCCCGACAGCCCGACGTCCGGCCGGCCTTCTCCAGGCCCGACGCCCAGCGGAGCCGCGCCCCTCTCCTCAGTCGACCGCTCCCCGCGAACTTCTGGCCGGCGCAGCCGCGCCCAAACCGCCGGCGCCCCCGCCGATGGCCTCCCTGTCGCCCGCGCCGACCCGCGCCACCCTCTATGGCCGCTGCCCTCTGGCCGAGTTTCTCTCTGGCCAATTTCCCTGGCCGACTCCCTGCTGACCTAGGCACGTGCCCTAGCCCGCGACTCCCCTGATCTGCTGATTTGCGGCGACGACGCTGCTGTTCTAGCGCTGTCCTGGGAATACCTTACTGTTCGGAGCTCCTATTCTTTCTATTATTTCATCTGAGAGCTCTAGCCGAGCAACCCGAGGTATAACCCCTGTCACATCTCTTTTTCTTATAGTTGATGATGAGAAATGGTCCCCGATCCCCTTTGGGAATTCGGTTTTAGCGACGTCGTATTTTTTCGGAACCTTCGAAAAGGTTCTGTGGATTATTTTGGATTCCAGGAATATTTCGGGAATGGATTTTTGGTATGTTTCAGCTTTCGGGATTTTTCTGGTAGCGTTCTGTGATTTTTGGGTTGGAATCGGACTTCCGAAAATTATTCGGGTCGTCCCGATTATTCTGTGGATTGGTTGTGGATTTTATATATATATAAATTCGAGTTTTTCCCTGGTTTGGGATTTGCAGGAAATTGTCGGCGCTATTTTCCAGTTTTTGGGTTGACCAAAAACAGAGAAAATGCTGCCGGATTTTTCCGTAAATTCTAGATTATTTTAAAAATGAATTTAAAATGGATTTCAGAATTTTAATTAATATTTGGATTTAGGTGACGACCGTATCGGTCAATGGACCCGGCTAAGTACAAATGAAACCGGCTCCACCCGGACGTTGAGGCATTAGCCCAATTGAGGATTGGACCATATCTGAGACTCTATATTTTATCTTTATTTTTACTATTTATTTTTGTTCATATTTTATTCATATTTTAAGTTTAGGACTAACGGCAGTTTGGTCTTATTTTAATTTATGTAAATAAATTATAATGGGCATAAGCCCAGCTGGCTGTGGTCTGTAACTGTAATTGGTAGCGTAGATTTTAGTTATTTCTGGTTTTGCGAATTTTTGTATTAAATGAGTAAATTAAATAAAAAGTATTTTCGTATAAAAAATAATTAAGATTTTCTCACCTAAAATTGACAAGTTTTTATTTAATTAAAAATCATGTATTTCTCACTAAATAAGAAAATTAGCTTTATATTTATAAACTATGAAAATACCAAGTTTTAATAATTAATCTGGTATCGACGAAGTTTCCGAATTCAAAATATAAAATGATCTTTTTCCCTCGTATTAAATCAACCCACAAATAATCGTATTTTCGTGTTTGGATTAATAAAGAATTAAAAGGGATTAGGACACAATTAGAGATTTCAATTAGCGTAGCTAGATTGGTAACCCTGGTTTCTGAGTCAATTTCTCGAATGTAGGAATCCGACGACGATCCTAATTCCCATCTTGAAGTCTTCAACATTCCAGTCCAGTCCATTTTGAGGCAAGTACATTTTGTGTTAGTTTACAATTATTTAGTAATCGTTTTAATGCAAGTTTAAACCACGATGCAACACGAAACTCTCTCTGAGAGCACTGACTGTAACTACTGTAACTATTGGGGACTGGGGGAGTAGTGTAATGAGTATGACCACATCCAAACTACTGTAACTACTGTAACTATATTAGCTTACCCTTCATACACACGGGGATAAGCCGTATCTTACTGTAACAAACCCAAGCTGGTCATATTTCATTGCCTATTCATATCACAGAACTGTAACTGTTTTAAAACTGTAACTGCTTAGTTGATTTTCAAAACTGTTTAAAAGTGCATAACTCTATTATTATTTCAATTGTTAAATTAGCATGAATTGTACTTTGCTCCCTCCTGACTGGAGATCCAACATTTTTAGGTATCACTGATGAGGCTTTGTTCCGCGATATTTCCGAGGTCCCAACTAGAGGACGAGGATTTCGAGACTGATGAGCTGTTTGACTAGAGTTTTCTTTTCTTCTTGATGTATGTAGAAAATGGTTTAAGTTGTATCTTTCATTTTATTGTAAAAGTTTAATAAAGTTTTAATTTTCCGAATTTTGAGTTGTGACAAATATAGATGTTGTTGTGGTTATCTGCTAATGGAACAGCTTACTGCCGCCGTCTCAACAATGGTGCAGGCTGGGCATGATCCGGTTCGACCCAATTATTTGGGATCGGGTCGTGACATAAGGTTTTTACCTCTGGGGTTAAATTGACTAGTACTCTTACTAGATCAAACATAGGAAAACGCCTTTTGGCTACTTTTTCTAAAGATGGATTATTACCGACTCCCAATCAGAATAATGTTCATCTTGCTTCCCTCAAAATTTCCCGATCCGAAAAAGGCAAATTGTAAGTATCTAAGACTGATACCAAGGTTGTACCTCCTATGGATCTTCGTAACAAGCTCAACCGGAATCGTCTCGATTCTATTTCCGGCATAAAAAAGCCTTATCAAATTGAGACAAGTATAATGAACCTTGATGCACAATATGCTAAGAACTATATCACTCAGATCAATCGGTCTTTATACATTCAAGAACCAAAAAGGCAGAAGAATAAAAGACAAGTCTCTACACAGAGACTATCTTCAAACACTTCCCAGTCTGTTTCCGCAGATCTCCGGGAACATCTGCAAAATAAGCGGAGAATCAACACTCCATCTGTCTCTGACATTGCTCATATTCGTCATGAAGAGCATTGTTGTAACTTCCAACCTCGGGTCGTGATCCAGTGTTGTTGTTCACCGAAAAAACGATCTGTCTTCGAACGGATTCAACATGAACCAATATCGGACGAGGACGAACCTCTTTATGCTTCCGTCAATATGACCTCCAGAAATACTAGAGGTAGAATACGATCTGAGTCTATGTCAGATTTTGAAGACGGTGTTTACCTCGGCACCAGATCCATAACCGGAGCTTCGACCAGGGTCTCTTCTTATTCTCATCCAGGTGATAATCCTGAGACTACGGAAGACTTCCTAGGAGAGTCCAACTTCCTAGTATTAACTCCTGTGAATAGCTCCGGAAAAGATGCTGATTCTCATAGCGACGATTCGGAACAGACTGTTTTATCGTCGATACCTCGAATGATTACAACTTATATGGTAGACGGCAATTATGAACCTTCGACTAGCACTGAGGCTCATGAACAAAGGATTTCTTCTTTTGAACAACAGTTACGAGCCATGGCGGATACATTAACTCCTATGCATACTCTTATACAAGCTCAGCAACAAACTCAGCAAGTTCAACAAACAATACCACCAGTGGTATTAAATACTCCTGTTGCCCCAAACCTGGAACCTTCTACTATTCCGGGGGTACAGTCTATAATGTTCATGTACAGCCCACTCCAAGTCAGTCCGGAGCTGGGGGTGGTACATATACTGCAGTCCCTCCTCCCAATTATATCCAACAAGCAACGACACCGCAATCTTCTGAAGCGGTCACTGAAGAGTTGAAGAATCTTCGATCTCAATTCGAAGCGTTCAAGCAAAAGGACGGCTTACAAAGATTAGGTATCAAGCAGCCTTACCCCATACAATGGAAGGAGGTATCGTACCCCCCAAAATACAAGCCTCCGACCATCTCTTTCTTTGATGGGACCACTTCTCCAAGTCAGTTCATTAATCACTTTGAGGTAATGACTGATCAGCTACAACCGAGCGATGCCCTCCTCACTCGGGTATTTGTTGGTTGTCTAAAAGGAACTGCTTATGAATGGTATCGAAGTCTCCCTGATGGGTGTATTACTTCGTTTGTCAGCTTCAAACAGATGTTTCTAGAACGATTCTATGAAGGCGTCAATGACATGACAATGTCAGCCCTTATAAGAATCAAACAGAAAAATGATGAAAGCACTGAGAGCTTCATTGAAAGATTCAGAAGAGAAGCTCTAAAAATGCCCCTCGGAACTCCCGATGCCGTCACTATCGACACTTGCAAGTCGAACCTCTTACCAATCATCAGCATATGGACAGGATCCACTCAATTCCAAGATTGGCCTTCCTTCATCGTCAGTGCCAAAGCTGCCGAAGTCAGTGCTAAGACTTTCAAAGGTCTGGGGGTACACATGACTCCCAAGGAATCAAGTCAAAGTACTAGCAATAGTGCACGACCCAACAATCGTAAAGGAAAAGAGACTCTTGAAGTCAATCTCCAAAGCAACAAACAAGAGGTAATGTCTGCCCAAGCTACCCCAGCTCCAACAAATCAACAGCAGAGACCTCCTCGGCCGAAGGAAGAATACTCTTTCGACGACGATGATGTTCAGGGCATGTTCGAATGTTTACTTAAAGGTAACAAGATTCAACTGCCAGATATCAAGAAGCCTGATGAAGCCAACAAGACGGATCATCCGAAATACTGTCCATATCACAGAATGCTGGGTCATACAATCCGATCTTGCTTCGTATTAAAAGAAAAGATCCAAGAAATGATCAAATCAGGAGCTGTGACATTAACACCTAAAGACAAGACAGTCACAGCAAATGTGATTTCAATACAGTTCGGTGACTTCCCTCCGTTATTGGTGGAAAGTGGGATTGTCTATATCCCTAAAGCAACCCTTGAAGTTGTGAATATTCCACCAGCCCAGAATGAAGGACTTGTTCCCGTCACCACTAAGAAGGAAGAGATTATGTGGATTCACCCCGATTTAGTAACAGAGTTCGAGACATCTTCCTCTTCTCCTCGGAAGGCTCCTCTGTCTAAAAAGAAACCTGGGAAGACTAAGTCATGCCATATGACTTCTAGCATCACACCCAATCTTTCTCTAACCTCTACTTTCATCTTAGCAGGAAAGTCACCCTCTACGGAGATAAAAACTGTACCTCGATCTGAAGACAGATACAAACCGGCATTTCATCTATATAGTTCACAATCTCGTGAATTAATGGCGAAGATGGGTTATGATCTAGCCACTGCTCCTGGTTTAAGTTCCGGCAAAGGACTCCGAGCACCTCTAGCCCTCACTTTGAGACATAATCAATCCCGTGTTGGCCTCGATTTCTGGACTGAAGCTCTCATCAAGCACCAAAATACCAAGAATAAGATGAAAGATTGCAACATGGTTTCGGTAGACCCTGAACCTCAGCCAAAAGCTGAAGCTCTCGTCGGAACCCGGTCAGGAAAAACATATCTAAAAGATTACACTGAAGCCCCTGAGGAAACTCCTGACGACCCTCCAGTTGCAGCTCCAGCACCCACCTCTAATGAAGGACCATCAAATGCCCCTGCTGAGACGGTTCCCCCTAAACCAACAGCAGCCGATAAAGGAAAGCAACCTGCCCGCTTCGACAAGCCAATCAAGAAGTCTCTTTCTCCCGAATTGTAGAAGCCATATAATTTTGACATTCTGGCTCAACTTGCTAACACTCCAGCCAGGTTGTCCATCTTCGAACTTTTACGTTTATCCAAGGAAACTCGGGAAACGTTAAGTGAAGCTCTACTACAAGCAGATTCTTGCCTGACTCATCTGAAGAAGCCGAAAGCAGAGCCGGTGACTTGTCTACATTGCAACAGTGTCTTGGAAATCATTCCAAACATCACTTTTATCCAAGACGATATGCTTCTAGAGGACAATCGTCATGATCGCCCTCTCTACTTCACTGGGTACGTTGACACGATGAAGGTCAACCGTATTCTAATTGATCCAGGATCAGCCCTAAGTATTATGCCTAAGAGTCTCTTGGATGCTTTACGGATTCCAGTTCATCGTCTAGTCAAGACAGTCACTACCATTTTAGGGTTCAATCAAGGCAAGAGCGAACCTCTGGGGAAAATTCGCCTAAAAATACAAATAGGTAATTTCCGGTCAAGTGCCACGTTCTATGTGATCGAGTTAGTTGGATCTTACAACCTGCTTTTGGGAAGACCTTTCCTCCATGAACACAATATCGTCCCCTCCACTCTTCACCAGTGCTTCAAATACATTGATGAAAATGGAGAAGTTTAAAAGAAAGTCGCGGACATTAATCCTTTCAGAGGAGTCGAAGCCTACTACAGTGATTCTCGTATGTACAAAGATGAATATTCAAAAGTTTTACAAGCTATGGATGATGATAAGACATCAACAGTTGACACCTTGGTTATTCCTGTAAAAGGGCATATCACTCGTCCGCAGTCTACTAAATCATCTGAAGAAGGTCCACTGATAATTCTTGTCAGTGGACGTACCACTTCATTGCCTTCCCAAGCTCTACAAGGTTCGCTGATAATCCCAGTCAGTGGACACACCACTCTCCCACCATCTTCTCAGGCTAGACCAGATACTCTAGTCATTCCAGTCAGTGGACGCACTACTTATCCACGATCTTCTTCAAGGGAGCTCACCTCCTCTGAGCCTTTTGTTATCGACCTTAATCGAAACAAAATTTCTGCTCGCCCTTCTTCTTCCCCTTTAGTCATTAATTTGACTAAATCTACTAAGGCCCAGCCTTCTTCTGTAAATACAGCATCTGATATTAATAAAGCATCTCCTTTACAGTATATTGATGTCTGTAATCATGTACAAAGTTATTTACATTTGTTAGATAGCTTAGAGCCACTAACTATAGGAGTTGTTCAAACTCTTCATACAGAAGTATCATTAGAGTCTGTACAAAATTCATACTTCTTTATTCCTATTAGAAAGTCAGGAGAAGCTCCAATATTCTTCTGCAAGGGGCCCCAGAATCCTCCTAATCTGGAAGACGACGACAAAAACGATGATAATGGAAGGCTACAACTACGTCGCTACAGTCAGCAGTCCAAAAACATCATCAAGAACATGGGCTATGACTTCAGAACCGGCCTCAATAATAGAAAAGGAAGAAGAATGCCTGTTCGAATTCCTTCCTTGAAATACGGAAGAACAAAAAGCGGATTGGGTTACATTACTCCTACCCCTTTCATCAACACAGTCTATGGGGATCCAGAATCCAACGGAGACGAACGATCTGATTCTTCTGATTCCGACACAAGTATCGGCGATTTTCATCGTTCTACTTTATCCGCCAATATGGTCTCCGCCAACGGTCCGCAAGAAAATGATGAAGATGAAGATGATTTTGAAATATCACCCGAATCGAAATAATGGGCTCAAAGATTAGACAACCAATAGAAATTTAGGTTTGAACAAAGAGAACCTCCTACTGAAGATAAATTGATCCAAATTGATGTTGGTGAGGAGGGATCCCCCAAGCCAATATTCATCAGCGAAAGTCTTTCAGAAACAGATAAGCAAGACATGATCAAGCTTATTCATGATTACATCGATGTCTTCGCATGGAGCTATGAGGATATGCCAGGGCTAGATCCGAAGATCGCTACACACAAACTTAATATCATGCCTGATGCTAAACCGGTCAAACAACAACAGCGACGATTTCGTCCAGACATTATGGATACAATTGAAGCTGAAATCAACAAGCTTATAGCTTCCGGATTTATCCGAGAGGAACAACATCCTGAGTGGGTGGCTAATATTGTTCCTGTCCTTAAAAAGACCGGCAAGATCCGAGTCTGTATAGACTTTCGCGATCTCAATACGGCTTGTCCTAAGGACGAGTTCCCTCTTCTAATCACAGATGTCATGATCGATAACACATGTGGTTACGAACGAATGTCATTTATGGATGGATATTCAGGGTACAACCAAATCAAAATGTTTCCAGACGACGAGAGACATACTTCCTTTAGAACGCCGATCGGTACATACCGTTATACAGTGATGCCGTTTGGTCTCAAAAATACAGGAGCAACGTATCAGCAAGCAATGAGCACTATATTCCGCGAACATCTCCGGAAAATAGTCGAATGCTACTTGGATGATATTGCAGTCAAGAGTCGACAAAAGGAGGATCATATCCAAGATTTGAAGACTATCTTTGATTTAATGCGTCAGCATCAACTTAAGATGAACCCTACTAAGTCCTTCCTGGGCGTCTCTAGTGGTAAATTTCTCGGCTTTGTCATTACCACTAAAGGTATACACGTAGATCCCGAGAAGATCAAAGCCATCCAAGAGATGCGTCCTCCACGCACCTTAAAAGAGCTACGAGGATTTCAAAGAAGAATTGCTTACATCAGGAGATTCATCTCTAACTTATCAAGACGCTGCAGACCGTTCAACTAACTTCTGAAGAAAGGTATATCCTTCGTATGGAACGAAGAATGTCAAAAAGCATTTGACGATATCAAACAGTACCTCATGAACCCTCCGGTTTTGGTACCTCCCGTCTCGGGAATACCATTCCTTCTATATGTTCGAGCCATGCATCATTCTCTCGGTGCATTGCTCGCCCAGAAAAACAAAGATGGCCATGAACAGGCTATTTATTACCTTAGTCGCACAATAACAGGTGCTGAACCACGTTATTCTCCGATTGAGAAAGAATGCCTAGTATTAATGTTTGCCGTTCAGAAGATGCGACATTACATTATCGGTCAAACGATTCATGTAATTTCCAGAGTGAATCCCATCAGGATTATGATGAAGAAACCCGGTATTCTCAATTCCAGACTGGCTAATTGAAGAATCTTGTTAGCTCAATATGACATGCATTATATTCCTCAAAAGTCAGTTAAAGGACAGGCTCTTGCTGATTTTCTGGCAGCTCATGCAGTTCCAGAGGATTCTAAATTATACGATGAGATTCTAGATGAAGTTATGGATTCAAATCAGGTTTCTGAAGAAACTCCTACCTGGCGTCTATTCTTTGATGGAGCGTCTAGAATAGGTCCCAATGGCGATATTGTCGCCGGAGTCGGGATTGTTCTTGTATCCCCAGAAGGGCTGACTATTCAGAGGGCTTATTCTCTGGATCAATCGTGTTCAAACAATGTAGCCGAATACAATGCGTTACTCATCGGTCTTCAACTTGCTAAACATCTGGATATTCAGTATTTAGAAGTTTATGGAGACTCCAAACTTATCGTCAATCAAATCAGAGGTACATACGAAGTCCGTCATCAGGATTTAATACCTTATTACCGAACAGCACTCTCTATGGCCTCTTCCTTTGAAGGTTTCTTTATTGAACATGTTCGGCGAGCCTGTAATACAGAAGCCGATGCTTTGGCTAATCTTGCCGCTGTGCTAGCCATACCGGTCAGACGTCAACAATTGATAGTAGTTTATAACCGGGAGCTATTCTACGTCGAGAATAATTTGGCTTTGGGTTTTCTCTATGACCCAAATGAAAATTCTCTCAACCTTGATGAATTTAACCTTAATACTGGATTAGGGTTTGACAGAGCATCCTCGTCTTCTTCTGATTCTACTATGGAATACGTCTTTTCCAACAAAACAGATGCCATGACCGAAGACTGGAGACGTCCATTTTTAGACTTTGTATTGTATGACATACTTCCTGATAATCCGAGCGAAGCAGCGTCTATTCGACGTCGATCTCTCAGATTCTATTATAATCATACGACAAAGACACTATATCGTCGGACCTATGATGGTCTTCTCCTCCGATGCATCGCTGGTGTAGAAGCACAACAGATTATCCGTGAAGCACATGATGGTGTCTGCGGAGCCCATCAACCAGGTCCTAAACTTCAAGATCGCATCCGACGTATGGGTTATTATTGGCCTACGATGGTGGCTGACACCATTCAATATGCCCAGAAATGTAAAGCCTGTCAAATCCATGCAGACTTCATCCATCAACCGTCAGAGTTTTTACACCCGACAGCGGCATCATGGCCCTTCGAGGCCTGGGGCATGGACATCATTGGTCCCATCAACCCACCGTCATCAAAAGGATACCGGTTTATTCTAGCAATAACCGATTACTTTTCCAAATGGGTTGAAGCAATCCCGCTATCCGAAGTCAAAACTTCTAACGTCATCAACTTTGTCAAGCATCATGTCATCTATCAATTTGGTGTTCCTCGGCGTATTATCCAGATAATGGACCACAGTTCGTCAGTCAGAAATTTACTCGATTCTGCGATGACCATCGAATCAATAACCTAGCTTCTACAACATATACTCCAGCAGCTAATGGATTGGCAGAAGCTTTCAATAAAACCATCATCAAACTCCTGAAAAAGTTCGTTTCTTCTAACAAACGCAACTGGAGCGAGAAGCTTGGTGAATGTTTATGGGCCTACCGCACCACAGTTCGCAATGCAATCGGGTGTACGCCTTTCTCTTTGGTATACGGGTGCAAAGCTGTCCTTCCCCTCGAGATCCATATTCCTTCTCAGAGAATCGCAATCTCCAATGAACTCACAACGGAGAATAATGATCGTCTTCGACTTCAAGAGCTAGAAGCTCTAGACGAAAAGCGATTGTACGCTCAACAAAATATTGAGCTGTATCAGGCACGAATTTTAAAAGCTTTTAACCAGAAGGTGAAAGTCAGAGCATATCGGAAAGGAGAACTTGTTCTTGCCGTTAAACGTCCGATGACTATGACATATGAGCAAAGACAAATTCGACGCGAAATGGGAAGGCCCATTCGTCGTAAACAAAGTCTCCTCAAACGGAGCATATCAGCTTACCTCTATGGATGGTAAAGTCACGATGATGCCTATCAACGGCAAATTCTTAAAGAAATATTATGTATAAATCTTGTTAATATATAATATTTTCATCTGCTGCGATTATTCCCCAGTAAATATAAAATTAGAGTTTATTCTTCCTCACAAAAGTCGTCTCGATATCGTTATCCCCAGCGGAAATTGATATTCTACCATATATCATCTTTCCAGAGAATTTGATATTCTGTCTTATTAGATCCCCAGTGGATTTAATAAAGATCTCATATAGAAAATCACGTCCATATTACCTCTGAATTTTCTATTTCAGTATCATATTTTCTATTCTATGAAAATGATATCTAGTCTTTTGATTTCCGAGTCCAAAGATCATGGAAAATTGAGTTCAAAGATATCTTTATATCTGAATTCTGTTTTCTCTAATCAGTATTAAACTAAAAATTTTTGGTTTAATATCATCTGATGAAATTACAAAATTCTTTTGTATATTTTATTCTATTGAAATATGTCATGTATTATTTACCTCTGAATATATTTTCTACAAAAATATCATACACAAAATCGAAATCAGATCAAATGCTCATTTCCTCAGTCAAAATCAAAATATTGATTACAAGTGAGTATTAATCTATTTAGAAGGAATAATAATCTCCTGAATATGAGCAATTACATTATTCATCTTCTCTTTATGAGCTTTACGAATTCGTTCTGTTGCTTCAATCGCAACTATTTGTTGGTCAAAATTAATGATAACAGAACTACGATGATTGGTTTCTTCTATCTGATCAGTCTGCATCTGTTCCCGCTCTTGCTGTAGAACTTGATAGCGGGTAGCTTCAGCTATACGAGCAGCGATAATATTAGATTGCTCTTTTTCTGCGGATGCAATGCGCTCCTGGAGATGAGCTAATTCTTCTTTTAGCTTCTGGAGTTCTTCAGCTCTAGATATTTCCTCAGTTTCCAGACATTCTATCTTCTGACGAGTTGATACTATTTTCTCATCCTTCGCCATTAACTTCTCAGATGACAAAGCGAGGAATTCTTTCAAAGCAGCTTGCTGGATTTGAGCTTCACGTTCCAGTTGAGCAATCTTAGCCACAGTCAAGGATTTAATATCTTCTTTCTTGATCTCCCAGTATTTGTGGATGGTTACTTCCAAACCATCTAAGAGATGCTCAAAGAAAGTACACTGAGTTTCATAACTAGCCTGTCGCAAAGCTAAGAGCGGGAAATTAATCGCTGCTCGGAGGTTGGAAAAAGGCATAGTCTCGTCCTTCATAAATCGCCTGGAGAATGTATCCAGATATGGATAAATAATATCTGAATACATCGCCATGGTCCTTGCTATCCCCGTTTCAAAATCGGGAGTTGCTGCCATTGTGAAAGAAGAAGCTGGGATAGGCTCAATTCTGGAAACAGAAGTATGTGCTTTTGGAGAACTTGGTAAAGGTGAGCTTCCCTCACCAACCTCAGTCCGAACAGGTGGAGCATGAGTTGAACTCATCGCTGGTGTAGTTCCTACAACTTTTGGATTCAAAGAAGCTTGATCAAAATTAAAGATAATAAAGCAAGAGAAGACAAAACTTTGCTGGATAAAATATTACCTGAAGTTGGCTCATATTCTGTTTCTTTGGGATCGTTCAGCCCTGCTCGTAGTCTATTCAAAGTGTCTTCTGACACTGGTTTTATTTCACTACTTCCTGCCCCGGAGGTGCTCGGAACATGGACTTCTATTGCTAGAAGGTTCTCTGGCTCTGGAGTCAACTCTGAATGTTGGCCGACCGTCTTCAGTTTGTCGATAGGGATTTCAGTTGGTGACTCATCTTCAATCTCCATATCTTCATCTTCAATCTCCATGTCATCATCTTCAAAGGAATGAGACGAAGGTTCATAGTCAACTTGTTCTTCTTCACCCTTATCGCTCTCCGAAACATCAATCAAAGCCAAATCAGCAGGTGGCTCGAGAGTGGTTGCTTCCTTCAATGATTCTCTCAAAATCAGTAAGTCATCATCTGTTTCAGTTTGAATCTCGGCCTCTACCGCAGGTTGATTGATTACCTGCGTATCATCGGCCGTCGGCAGAATCATCTCCGTGTCAGCAGGTACGGATGGTCCAGCATGCTCATCCACTACCATGGAAGGATCCTCGGCAGCCGGTGTTGTTTGGTCAGTGAATGGTTTAGCTGCTGATTCTCCCATCACATCCTCCCCAGCAGCTTGCTTCCCTCGAGCCAATCGTTCAGCACGATTGGTGGGGCTTTCTGCATCAAGACAAATTACGGATTTAGTCTTTGAAACTACCACTTTTCTTTTCCCTACTCTTTTCATTAGTGGGATGGTAGGATAATCGTCTTTGGGGTCACTACCTTCTTCGTCAACATCTCTGATTTGTCGACTCGAAGCAGGAGATGTTTCCGGGATAGTAATCCCTACACGACTTCGAGTTTCTGCTCGAGTAACTCTTTTTGGAGTGGGCCCGGAAGCATCCTTGCCACGCTTTCTCTTTGGTGTACCCTCAGCAGATACACTCTCTTCAACACTTCCAAGCGGTACATATAGTGGCTGATGAAGTTCATCAGAAAAGAGATTCTCTCTTGAGACTTGTTCATAAACCTCGTCAGTAGCAAGAGGATCTTCTCGGTCGTGACAATCTTCCGGCAGAGTTGACTTAGCTGATTTCTTATTTACATGAATAAAGTTCTTACCCAAGATACTGAACTTCTCATCAAATGTATTCGCAGATACATAGAACTTGGCATAAGACGCCAACATCTTAGCTCCTCTCCGATGATTCACCGGATCTGGCATTGTAAAGGTAGCTCCGGTGCCTTTGGCAATATAATATATCCAAGCTCTCGTACCGTCAATCAATCCACCTTGATGACGGAAGCATGTCGTTGCATTCCCTACATGCAACTGATCATAGCCGAATTGCCGAGCAAATCTACTCGGAAGATATGGCTCCAAATAAGTGATGTCGTCATGGCGACAGATCAGGTGGGATGGTCTGATCCTCTTCAGCCATTCGTGCTGAACATCATCCAGTTCATTGGCACCAGTAACATCAATCATTTTCGCAGGCATAGTCTTATAGCCGATAGGCGGAGGAACACAGGTGAAACTCCATAGTTCTTCCTTATTCAGTATGGTCCTGCAGTCTGTCAGGGTGCCATACTTCCACTTTGGTGTATGACTGTATCTTTCCAAGAACGTGTCATCTGGTCTAGCCAGTCCAGCACTCATAAGAGACCCAAAGTGTAGGAGCAGCCACCCATACAAATATGTGAAGGGCATTTCTACCCGAAGAAAAGTTGTAAGTTTTTCCTTCGCCAGGTTAAATATTCTATATGTATATGCTCTTAAACCGGCGTTCAGACGGCATGTCATCGCCGTTAGCAAGTCCATCCTGTACCCGAACGTTAAACGGACTGCTGCAAATACGATTCCTCGGTGCATCCTGTCTGCCGAAGAGGTGCCAGGAACTACGAACCTTCTCAGCCAAAGGGACAGAAATTTGGCCAGATGACCTTCAGCAGATAAAGTCCGTCCACCTTGCTTTATGTAGGTCTCTAACCTATCACCAGCTTTATAGGTGCCTTCATCTTCTTCGATTATGATGTCATCATGGGTGGTCTCCTGGATTAATTTGTCCATTTCGGCTTGACTCAGAGGTTTAAAACGACCGATGTATTGTTCGGTCTTTTTCTTCTTCTAAGTTTCTTCGTTGCGGCCTTGGAATAAATAGGCCATCCACTTCGAAGTGTAGCAGCCTGAATCTGCGCCTTTTGCCTTATAAAAGGCCTTACAGATACTATAGTGGCACATTAATTCTTCGAACACATGAAGAATTAGCGGATTGGCGTCAGAAATCTTGTTTATTTTATCAATGAATGGGATATATTCCTCATATGGCAGATCCCCTGTCGGCAGCTGAGAAATGTACGCCATTTCGTGGAGAGCAAATCCCATCTCGCCTCTCGGAGTCATAAAAGTTCCGGTGCGGTAGTTGTACCTTTCTACTAATGCCAAGAACAGATCTAGGTTTGGCCTAAAACCATAAGCAGTACACTTGATGGCATTGTACAGGCCTATCACCTTCAACTGTTCTCCATAATCCCTCAGAATCCATCTCACGAGAGCAGTCCATCTGGTATTCTCTGGGTTCACGAGACCAGTGAGTCTCATAGACTGTTTCGGATAGACAGCATTTTCTAGCTGTGTAAATTCGTTCGCAAAAATCGGGACTCTGACCGGCATCAGAAGTACAGAGTCCTCAGGAGGAATTGTGGCTGGCAATAATCCTCGCAAGACTGAAACATGCGGTTCAGTACCACTGCAAAATCTTCCTTGGCTGTACCCTATCTATCCAGCTTTCGCTTGACGGATTGGAGTAATATCCCATTTCATGTGCCTTTGGTGACTCGCATGGAATAAGCGAGCTATGTTGATACCCTTAGACAATCCAGTCAAATACATCGGCTGATTCTTATCACCATCCCGGTTATACGAATATGACACTTTGTCGGAGGCTGGCTGGGAGTCTTTGTTAATAGCATCCCCAAATAAAAATGCTGGTTTTGAGTGGATAGCACCGTCTACACTCTGCAGTGGTTGACCACTTATCAGATTCAGCAGGGTTTCACTCTCTTGATTTTTCAAAATGGCTATTCTTATGGAAGGTTCATCAAATTGGGGAAAGTGGACATGGGATAGGTCACTCTTGTAATTGCTCCCTGCACATCCTTCAAATTGTGCTTCTTGGGCCAGAATATCCACTGCAAAGAAAAAAAAATAAGAGGTTAAAATCCTTAAACTCTAAAAAAGTACAAAGGGATGACAAGTTCAGAGATCAATCTACGCTCAGTTTATCCTAAGCGTATGGCAGATTCAAAGATCAACCTACGCTCAGTCCATCCTAAGCGTATGTCAGATTCCAAGATCAACTTACGCTCAGTTTATCCTAAGCGTATGGCAGATTCAAAGATCAACTTATGCTCAGTTTATCCTAAGCGTATGTCAGATTCTAAGATCAACTTACGCTCAGTCCATCCTAAGCGTATGTCAGATTCAGAGATCAACCTACGCTCAGTCTATCCTAAGCGTATGACAGATTCTCAGTTCAGCATGCTAACAAGAGAGTCAGCGTATCTCAACGAGACAACTTGACATAGCGTATTCCTTCAGATCAGCGTATTTTGACATTTCTATCAAAGATACGCGTATCCTACAGAAATACGCTCAAAACATATTTTTCGTATAGACAAAAAACATGGAATACGACTAAACCCTAAAGAAGGAAGTGTATTTTCTGACGTATTGACCCTAAAAAAGGGATACGTTTTCTGATTTTGTCCTAACCAGAGCCCTAAAAAGGGATGGTTAATGTTTCATCATCCCCATCCTCACCATATAGGGGTTTTAAAGGAAGTTCGCCCCATGGAAGACGCTGCTCGGTGGTTCTCTTAGTGGTTGCGGTGGCGGCGGTGGGTTGAGACGACTCTGCGGGAGCCTTGCCCTTCCCCTTCGCAGCAGCATCGAGCTTGGGTGCCATTGACGAAAATTAGGTTGGAGAAGAAGAAAGTTTGAGTTCTAAATTCTCTCTCGAAGACAAAGGCAAAAGTAAAGAAAAGAATTAAATTCTTAAAGGCCTATTTATAGAAGAAAGAGAAGCCCAAACGGCAACCGTTTTTCAAATGCAGAATCCCTAGAGATATGCACTGATATCGAGGAAATAACAAACTTGTGCCAGCGTGTCAAGACTTATTCCTACTTTTAGTTCAAAGTAATTTCGAACTTTTGAAAATCATAAAGTTCGAAAACTTTGAAGGGGGTCTTGTAGGGTGTGAAAAATTCTGACACGCTGACATAAGGCCATACGCTCAGCCAAAGGCCATACGCTCAGTGCAAAGGCCATACGCTCAGCCAAAGGCCATACGCTTAGTGCAAAGGCCATATGCTCAGTACAAAAGTCATACGCTCAGTGAATATTTTATTGTTTCTTGACTGACAGCACAGCATACGTTCAGTGGGGGATGAATCTGACACTTTGTCTTTCGTGCAAAGACAGCTGTCTTAGGAGAATTAACAGTCGTATAGATTTTCGAGAATTAATTTTGTCTTTTACGAAGACAGCTCATTAGCTATTATTAATATACAGCCATCATTACTGTCATTTCTGACAGTCTGTCAGCCGTCATATCCGCAACACGACGCTCGAGAGATATTTGTCAGTTATTGAGAGATATGGCGTATTCGAGAAGATTGAGGATAGCCACGTGTCTACTTCCTCAGTCATATGACTCCTCATCAAGGCAGCGTATGTACTCCATACGACTCCTCATTAAAGCAGCGTATAGACTTCATACGACTCCTCATCAAGGCAGCGTATGGACTTCATACGACTTCTCATCAAGGCAGCGTATGTACTTCATACGACTCCTCATTAAAGCAGCGTATGTACTCCATACGACTCCTCATCAAGGTATCGTATGGACTCCAAACGACTCCTCTTGAACAAGATAGCATATCAAAGCAAATGTATTCAGAATGATTTCAAATGTACAGTCAACATACGTCCTCACGTATCCCATACTCGGTTACCTACTCATTCAGAAGTTATACAACGTGGCATTTATGCCATCAATCTCTCCTAGATATACTCTACTACTCTCAACCGCACTTCAACGTGTCTTCACCAAAATTCGCCACGCGTCCCTGCAGTTATGCACACGTCAAGTAACTGACTGAGCGTATACCCAGAGCAGTTATCTAGAACTCTATAAAAGAGAGTTTCTCCATCTTCAACAGACATCACATTCAATTCAGAGAGTACAGAGAGATTGCCCAGTTGCTGTTCAAAGTTCTTCGAGATCCGAGCCTTCTTCATTGCATCGTCCAAGGGATAAAGTAATCGTCTTCTAGATTAGATTCCTACAGTTGTAATTTTCGCAGAAATACAATAAATAAATAAATAAATTGAATATCCAGTTCAGAAGATTGTTTTGTAAAAGCCAGTAAGAAAGCTTCAAAATTGGCTTTATTAGTCTCAGCCTCTCGAGCCATAGCTTCGTATTCTGCATTTACTAGTAGCTCAACGTCTCCTCTTTTAAGGTCTTTATAAGCCTTAATCGACTACTCCAGCTCACCCAAAATATGTTCCAGGAAAATGGCCTGAGCTTCATCTCCTTGGCTACGGATGCCTCAAATTAAAAATGAGGAGGGATTTCTGACTGTACTAAATGGAACATCCTCTCTCTCTATTACTCGATGAATTAAGGGCTCTAAAGATGTGAAAAAGACTTTGGTGAAAGAAGCCACTACAAACTTGTTGGCTGCTACGGCACTTGGGGTGGCTAGCGCTTCTACTAGAGTCTTTACAACTTTAACAGATGGAGACGCTTTATCTTGTGCGCTGATATGGAAAGAGCTCCCCTCTCCTGCTGGAGTTCCCTTGTCCAAAGGAGCCATCGTTGAGCTGGTGGTTCCAATAGGTCCCTCTGCAATTTACATATGTCATTTGTTAGAGTGATGTACAATGTTGAAGGAGCTAAGATAAATAGATCATGTTTAGAAATCTACCTGAGCCGGGCATTGCATGAGGAGTCTCAAGAGGTCTGGATGGTTCCATCTGAAGCCTCGACATGGTGTTCGTAGACATTGTAGCTTGACTACTTCTATCCCCTGATTCAGTTTAAAGTGGCAGAGTAATTGGATGGAGTTTGATCTACTAATTCTTCAGTGTTTACCACTCCAAAAGCCTTAAGTTTTCCACCTACTTCTTCAGAGATTCTAGGTTCATCGATTCTGGGACTAGCATGCCTTTCATCGATAACCAGATTTTTTTCACCCTCAGTAGTAATTGACTGGCCTTCATTAACTGGTAATTCTTGGGGTAATGGAACATCCACTAAAACTTGTCCCTCCTTGGCGGTACTATTCCAGTCATCACCAAATGACTCATCACCATAGTCACAATTTGCTAAGGCGTCAATCATCTTCCGATCCTCTTCAGAGTGAGTAGGATCGTGAACCTCTGGAGAATTTATCACTCTTTCTTGCGAAGGCAAATCTTTCTCTGGAGAGATGGTTATTCGAGTAACGGGAGTTGGTGAAGGAATCATTATCCCCATCGCAGCAAGTACATTGGCGGGAATATGTACCACCAAAGTATCTGATCTTAGGGCCTCTACAGTAGTGGCAGAAGGCTAGATATCTGCTGAAGTAGCCACTGTGAATAAAGAAATCAATTAAATGTACATCTTTGAGAGAAAAAAAAATATCGTTGTATATCAAAATTCTGATATTACCTTCCTGAGGTGGTAAATCTTATCCCAGATGGCTTGTAGATTCCGTCGGCGGAGGCGGGACATGAGACGTATCAGTTCTTCGAAGAACTTCTCGGTGCACTAACAATTTTCTCCTAACTTCTCTGTGTGGTGATGCAACTGGTTCTTCAGCAGCTCCAGTGCGATCATCATCCAGATTGATCGAGGCAGTAGACGTTCCTTCTTGAGTAATCCCTCCTTGTTTTTGAATAGAAGAAGGAGTGGCTTCCTTCTCTCCGGGAGAGGTACTAAGGAGCATTTGTTTAGACTGAGAACGAGTTGTTCTTGTGGTCGTTGGTTCATTTATGACCAATGAGGTCCTTTTCTTCTTTTCCGGAGCTATTGGCGAAGCAGGTCTATCATCCAATTGAGGGAGTGTTATTGTCTCCTTAGTTTTTTTTTCTTAACACCTTGGCAGAGGATTTCTCTTTTCGTACCTTTAAAGATACGTCCAAAGGATCATGTACTTCGTCTTGATAGTTCTTAAAAATAGAAGCTTCTAGCAGTAGATCTGCGGGATCTCTATCCTCTGCATCTCGAAATGATTGTGCAGTGCATTCTCCTAATTTAGATCTCTTCTCACTTGCAAAGCTATGAGCGAGATAGAAGCTTTCAGTAAAAGTATTGGCCGAAGTATAGAAATTTACATATGTATATAACATACGCGGGCCTTGCTAAATATTATAGGGCATGGAAAATATAGCTTTCGTGCCCCTGGCATTGTAATATCTCCAAGCCCTAGCTCCATCAATCAGAAAACCTTTGGCCTGCAGACAAGTAGTGGCATTACCCACATGAAGTTGATCATAGCCAAACTGTCGTACAAATCGACTTGGCAAATATGGCTCTAAATAGCAGTCTTCCTCAAATCGGTAGACTAAGTAAGATGGACGAATCATCTGTAGCCATAAAAAGAGGAGCGGACTTAGGCAGAGTGATTCTGCATCCAGATCCATCAACTGAGGAGGGATAGTCTCATATCCGTGAGGAGGCAGGACACACTGAAATTTCTATCCAGATCCACGATTTAATGCAAACCTGCATTCTGAAATAGCAGTATAATTCCAACGAGCCCTGGAGTAACGTCGGATGAAATCTCCACTAACACTTCCCATATCGGGATTCATCACACATGGATGGTAAAGCAATAACCATTAGAATTAATAGGTGTAAGGCATCTCAGTGCAAGAAAAATCCTACCTCGCCGTCTTATCATGAAGCATGGTGTGCACAAAAGAACGCAATCCGACGTTCAAGCGGCAAGTCATTGCCGATAGGAGATCCATCTTATACCCAAAGACAATGCGTATTGTAGCAAACAGAACGCCTCGATGGAACCTATCAACTGCACTGGCTCCTGGAACTTTGAAGCGTCGCAGCCATAAAGAGAGAAAATCCGCTAGCTAGGCCTATTTAGACATAGATCTACAACCCTGTCTGAGATAACTTTGGAGGGTGTCACCAACCTTAAATGGATGCCAGTCCTTATCCAGTCTGATATCTCCATGCTTGTGTTTCTCCATCAAATATTGCACGTCACTTTGACTGAGAGGCTCAAAAAAACGAGGAGCACAGGCTTGGCTCTCAAGTGGCTTATCCTCCCACGCATGGCCCAGGAAGAGGTACGGCATCCATTTTGTGATATAACAAGTACCTGCAGTGGCACTTTTGTAATAGAGAGAGTAGATCTTGTAATGACATAACAGTTCTTGGAAGACGGCGATCATCTGAGGATTTTCTTCAGCCATAGCATCCAATTCTTTATTTGTGGGCGCGTACTCTTCATGTGGATTATCACCTATTAGAAAATGAGAGAGATATCTCATTTTATGAAGCGCAAATCCTATTTCTCTATGGGGGGTCATGAAAGTTCCAGTATTATCGTTATATCTCTCTACTAAGGCCAGAAACATATGAGCATTCTGGCGAATGTCGTAGACTGTAGTCCAGATGGCATTATAAAGTTCTAGTTCGAAGAGTTTCTCCTTGAACTGATCCAATATCCAGATGGTTAAGCTACTCCAGCATCTCATATCTGGGTTAACCAGACCTGTCATACGCATGCTGCGATCTGGATATCTTTCTTCAGCCTTTGCGAATGCATTTGCAAAGATGGGTACTCTGACTGGAAGGAGTAGAGATGAATCCTCGGAAGGAATACAGCCTGGTCTCAAACCTCTCAAGTGAGTGTTATATTTCTCAGAAGTACTGTAAAAGATATCCTTGTGCTGCAGACCCATTCTATAACAAATTTTTCCGACTCTGGCCTGTTGGATTGGAGTCAGGTCCCATGACATTCTTCGGGGGTAGCTCGAAAATTCATATTGAGAAAAAGCCATAGACCTTGATATTTCTGTGAGGTATATGATTTTGTCTCCACAGTGGTATATTCTATCCTCTTTCTTTGTCTTGGGCTGGGAAGTCTTCTTGATGGCATCCCCAAATAAGAAAGCAGGCTTCTTGTGGACCACACCATCAACACTTTCTAGTGGTTCCCCGTTCATTAAACAAAGCAGAGTATGGCTTTCTTGGGCCACAAGAATGGTCTTTCGTGCTTCAGGGCCGTCATACTGAGGAAATAAAACATGGGATAAATTCTCTTTAGACTCTACGATATTAAATGCTGAAGCAAATCTCTCAGCATGAGGATCTTCCCTGAGATCAACTGCAAAGAAATACAGGAACAAAAGTTAGAAACAACAAGAGTGTGCAACAATCATAAATACAAAGAGTTATCCTTATGATAAGCAACAATTAGTTTGCGCAACATTCTGGGTTGTGCGATAATTAAGTTGCGAAACATTCTGGGTTGCACGACAACCTGAGTTGCGTGACATACTGAGTTGCACGACAATTAAGTTGTGCAATATCCCAGGTTGTGCGACATACTTGGTTGCGCAACAACTGAGTTGCACAACAGCATACGTAACACGGTTTGTAAGAACGAACAGTGCTCAAATAAGCAACCACACCCTAATAAGTGGTGGCACACAATCTGTGATGCGCCAAACACTCTAAGAAGAAGGGCGCAAGTCAATTAAGAACCAAGTTGGCCACCATGATCAAAGTTGTTCGTTCTCGATCACCTTTCAAAGCAGGGTTTGCCGTCACTTATCGTAAAGAAGGAGGCGCATACTGTGGCGTACGGGTCGGTGCACGGGTTAAGGGTTCAGCAACACTCTTCCTTTTATCGGCGGCGGTCTTCTTGGGTGCCATTACGTCAAAGAGATGGTCGGAGGAAAGATCGCAAGAGCTCAAATAATTCTCTCAGAAGATTAAAGCAAAAGTAAAGAGTTAAAGTCGGTTAACAAAGGGTTATTTATAGCCTAAAACAGAATCCTAACAGTCACCCCCAGTTGCGCATAAAAAATCGTAACAGCTCGAAACAAACTGCGCAAGATAGGTGCAACTTGACTCAGTAATTGCCACGATTCAAAGTATTTCGAAGTTTTATGACATTTCAAATTTCAAAAACTTTGAAGGGGGTCTTGTAGAGCCTAAAAATCAAGTTGCGCCATGTTTGTACTACTCAGCAATCAAGTTGCTCCCAAAAAATCAAGTTACACCACTGTTATGAAGCCCAGAGATCAAGTTGTGCCACTACTCCAGTTGTGCCATATATTAGATTGTGCCCAATCACATTGCGTCTAAGCCTACGTGGCGTCTAACAATAATTGTCATCATTAACTGACAGCACTGACAACTGACAACACGTTAAACGAAGAAAATCTCTTCGAATCACGTAAAGCGTGGCACTCGAGATGATTTTTTGTCATTTGATGACAGCTGTTTCGCACACTCTGCAAGTTGCGCCTAGGCGCAACCTGGTCAAACTTTCCTCACAAACTACCATGTAACCCAAATGATGACATGTGCCTATGCACTGAGTTGTGCCTAGGCGCAACCTGATCAAGCGCAGTTTGTCTCATTGACTGAAGCTCGCGCAACGTGACAAAGTTGAAGCAACTAACGTTCTAAAGTAGGATGACGTGGCGCACATGCCACTAATCTCTTAAAATGTGTCCACTACTCTATACACGACCATGCGCATCTCAATCATATGATATCACGCGTCTAAATACGGTTAGTACACGTTTGAGTAACTGAATGGAAGTTAGCGCAACTTGAGGTTAGCGCAACCCGAAGTGGCACAATTCGACCTCGCGCACATCAGAATAACTGCTAAAATAGTTATTTCCAGAACTCTATAAATAGATTTTCTAATCATTATCAGAGGATCAGAGATCAAGAGTTCTTAAAAAAGTGCTGCTGCATTCTCCAGAGGCTTTAGTCTTCAAGTTCACATAGTCCAAGGGATAAAGCGATCGTCTTCTGATCGGATTCCTAAAGTTGTACTTTCCCAGATTTCATTATACTTTGTACGATTCTTTTTTAAGTTTGGAATAAACTTTTTGTTTTTGCAAACAGGGAGGTCACCTCTTCTGAGCCTCTTGTTATCGACCTTCATCGTAACAAACCTTCTTCTTCTTCTCCTATTGTTATCAATCTTAGCAGGCCAACAGCTAAGGTCAAGAGCACCGTTATAAATGATGATGTAAATATTAATAAAGTAGTATCTCTTTTGCAGTACATTAATGTCAATCATTACATACAACGTTATCTAGAAATCCTGAATAACTTCGAACCCCTTATATTATGAACAGTTCAACCTCTTCAAGATGAGGTATCACTTGAATCACTACAAGATTCATTCTTTCTAGTTTCCTTTCGAAAGAAAGATGAATATCCTATCCTCTTTAGTAAAGGGTTGAATCAAAAGGCTACATCCTATAGCGATTCCGACAATGACGATAATGGACGAGTTCAACTACATCGTTACAGTTAACAACCTAAGAAAATCATCCAGAAGATGGGCTACAATTTCAAATCCGGCCTCAACGATGGTAGGGGAAGGCGAACTCCTACTCGTATACCTGCTCGAAAAAAAATTATTACAATATTACAATAAAACTAAGAATGGGTTAGGTTACACTTCGTCGATCTCAATCCCAGATATTTTTGAATCTGATAAAGAAGAACGATCTAATTCTTTTGACTCTGTATCATGGGATTTAGACACCAGCATAGGACACGTTCATCGAGTGACTCTATCTTCTAACATGGTGACCGCTAAGTTTTCAGAGGATGATGACGAATTTGTCGAGACTCCCAAAACTGAGCCCTGGGCACAAAGGATGGACACGCAGTGGGAACTTCGCTTCGAGCAACGTAAACCACCTACTGAGGATCAACTGGTCCAGATCGATGTCGGAGACGAAGCTTCTCCAAGGCCAATTTTCATCAGCAAATGTCTTCCTGAAGCAGATAAACAAGAACTCATTCAGCTCATTAGCAAATACATTGACGTATTTCCTGGACCTATAAAGACATGCCGGGATTAGATCCTCAGATTGTTACTCACAAGCTCAACATTCTGCCAAATGCTAGGCCAGTCAAGAAACAACAACGTCAATTTTGACTTGATATAATAGATGTGATAGAAGCTGAAGTCAAGAAGCTCATCGCTTGCGTCTTGGTCAGGGAAGAACAACATCTAGACTGGGTGGCTAACATCGTCCCAATTATAAAGAAAACAGGAAAGGTTCGAGTCTGCATCAACTTTAGAAACCTTAATGAAGCTTGTCCCAAGGATGAGTTTTCTCTTCCGATCAATGATGTCATGATCAACAATACTTACGGGTTCGAAAGAATGTCTTTCATGACGGGTTCTTCGGATACAATCAGATCAGGATAAATCCAGAAGATGAAAAATATACATCTTTCTGTACTCCTTTGGGAGTCTACTACTACACCGTCATGCTATTTGGTCTTAAAAATGCCGGTGCAACCTATCATCTGGCCATAAGCACCATTTTTTGTGAACATTTACGGAAGACAGTCGAATGCTATATTGACGATATTGCTGTCAAAAGTCGTCTACGGGAAGATCAAATCCAAGACTTAAGAACTATCTTCGATCTAATGTGCCAGCATCAACTCAAGATGAATTCCACCAAGTCATTCCTGGGAGTCTCTAGTGGCAAATTCTTGGGATTCGTTATTACCTTCAAGGGTATACACGTTGACCCCGAAAAAGTCAAAGCCAATCAAGAGATGCGTACTCCACACAACCTAAAAGAGATACAAAAATTTCAAGGACGGCTTGCGTACATCAGGAGATTTATCTTAAATCTCTTTGGATGCTGCGACCATTCACTTAACTAATGAAGAAAGATGTCTTTCATTTGGACTGATAAATGCCAGCAAGCATTTGAAGACATAAAGCGATACTTGATGAACCCTCCAGTCTTAGTGCCTCCAATCATAAGAATAACCTTCCTATGTTAGAGCAATAAAGGCCATGAGCAAGCAATCTATTATCTCATTCGTACAATGATCGGTGCTGAACATCGATACAGCCCGGTAGAAAAAGAATATTTAGCTTTGATGTTCGCTGTTCAGAAAACATTGCATTATATCATGGGCCAGGCCATTCATGTCATCTCCCGAGTCAACCCCCTCCAGCTCTTGATGAAGAAGCCCAGTACACTCAATTCTAGACTCGTTATAAGGGCTATATTGCTAGCACAATATGATATAGTCTATGTCCCATAAAAGTCTGTTAACGGTCAAGTCCTAGCTGACTTCTTGGCTGCACATCCAATTCTTGAGACATCTAAACTCTATGATGAAATTCTAGATGAAACTCTGGAATCAAACCTGATTTCAGAAAAATTCTTGCTTAGCGTCTATTCTTTCATGGTGCATCCCGAATCGGACCCAAAGGCACTATCGTCGCTGGAGTTGGAATCATTCTTGTATCTTCCGAAGGATTGGCCGTTCAAAGAGACTATTCCCTGGATGAGCCATGCTATAATAATGTTACTGAATACAATGCTCTACTTATTGGTCTCTAATTGGATAAACAGTTGGACATCGAGTATCTTGAAGTATACGTAGATTCTAAACTGATTATTAATCAGGTTAGAGGCACATATGAAGTTCGATATCAAGATCTCATTCCGTACTAGGAAGAAGCAGTCAAATTAGCTGCATCATTCAAAGGTTTCTTCATCTAACATGTACGTCGAGCATGCAATATAGAAATTGATGCACTCGCTAATCTAGCAGCAGTATTAGCAATTTCTGTGAAAAGACAACAGTTGATCGCCATCACTAACAGGAAATTATTCAGCGTCGAGAATAATTTACATCTTGAATACAGCAATTCAGTCGAGATTTTCACTACTAGCGAAGACTGGAGAGCTCCTTTCACTGACTTCGCAGTTCATGACATCTTACCTGAAGATCCCAAAGAAGCAACGACAATCTGTCGACGGTATGCTTCTACGCTATCTTGCGGGAGATAAAGCAAAATATATATTACGTAAAGCTCATGATGGTGTCTATGGTGTACATCAGCCTGGTCCTAAGCTACAGGATCGGATCCGACGCATGGGATATTATTGGCCTACCATGGTGTCAGATGCCATTAAAAATTGAAGGAAATGTCGAGCATGTCAAATCCATACAAATTTTATTCATCAACTATCAAAATTTCTGCATCTGACTACAGCATCATGGCCCTTTGAAGCTTGGGGCATGGATGTCATCGGTCCTATCAATCCGCCTTCATCTCAGGATATCGGTTTATCCTAGCTATAATCGATTACTTCTCAAAATAGGCATAAGTTATACCCTTAGCTGAAGTCAAGACAAGCATTGTCATCAACTTTATCAAACATAATGTGATCTATAGATTTGGCATTCCTCGGCGAATCATCCATGACAACGGACCTCAATTCGTTAGTCAGAAGTTCACTCGATTCTGTGATGACAATCGAATCAACAATGTTGCTTCGAAAGCATACACTCCCACAGCTAACAGTTTAGCGAAAGCAATCAACAAAATGATAATCAAGCTTCTCAAGAAGTTCATTTCTACCAATAAACGAAACTGGAGAAAAAAAGCTTGGAGAATGTCTATGGGCCTACCGTACTACTATATGCAGTCCGACTGGCTGTACACCTTTCTTTTTGGTGTACGGATGTGAAACTATCTTGCCATTAGAAATTCAAATCCCATCACTAAGAATAGCCATTGCCAATGAGCTCACAAAAGAAAATAATGATCGTCTTCGACTTCAGGAGCTTGAAGCGCTTGACGAGAAGCGGCTACTAGCTCAGCAACACATCGAGCTATATCAAGCCCGTATCTCAAAAGCCTTCAACTATAAAGTCAAAGTACAAGCATTTCAAAAAGGCGATCTAGTCCTTACTGTCAGACGTCCTATGACTATGACACACATGACCAAGGGCAAGTTCAAACCAAAGTGGGAAGGTCCCTACGTTATAAGCAAAGTTTTCTCTAACGGGGCTTATCAACTGTCGGGGATGGATGGCTGAATCGCTATGATGCCTATTAACGACAAATTCTTGAAGAAGTACCATGTTTGAAAGTGTGTACTGTATTTTCTGACAAATATTGTACATACTTCAAATCTTTGAATTATTTACTCGTCTGCAAAAATCCCCAGCGGTGTCTATCCAAATCCTATTTGAGCCACAACATCTACTACATTATTACAAGCATCATCTTTTAAAACCCAGTTGTTTTAAAAGATATCATGTTCCTAAGTCCCAGTTGGCCCAAGGATAAACAACAGATATACAAATTCACGTCCATATTACCTCTGAATTCTATTATCTACATCAACGAATTCACGTCCATATTACCTCTAAATTCTGCTATCTACATTAACGAGTCGTCACGTCCACATTACCTCTGATGATGTCGTTTCAGAAATGATAATATTTCAAGTTATATTCTGTCATGTCCACGTTACCTCTGAATAGATATAATAAGTATTGTTATGTTCAAGAGATATGTCATGTCCAGTACCTCTGAACATATTTCTTATTCCTATCTATTGCTTGTGTCTCAAATAGATAAGTAATAAGCAATAGAGCCACAAAAAAGATCATCAGTGTTCATTCAATGACGTGAAAATCATTACATTCATCAAGACAAAAAAGTTATTACAATCAGATAACTTTATTTTGAAGGCTAAGTACTAAGATCAATAATCAGCTTCTTCAAAGATTTAGCTCGTTCCACCCTGGTGGAAATCACTCTTGACCTGGCCAAGTTTTTTTGAGTCTCTAGTTCAAAAGGTTGCAATGAGGTAACTTGGCATTCAATTTCTGCACCCTGAGTTTGGACAAAATCATTCAGTTGCCTCGTCAGATCATCCAGGCGACTTGAAGCAGCTTGATACAATTCCAGCACTTCTTTTTCACGCTTCCTTGCTGCTGTAACTATTGCACAAAGTCTAACCATTTCAGCTTCCTGCTCTTGAAGGCGAGCTTGATTCTCAGCTACTTCCTTCTCTTTTTTAGCTACTTCAGTCGTGTAAAGTTCAATAGAAGTAGTATCTTCAATGATGTTTGCCTCAAGCTCTTCAGATCGTGTTAAGAAGGCAATTATAGAGTCATTCAAGGCAACTTGTCATGTTTCATGTTCACGAGCCATTGCCTCATATTCTGCATCTACCAGCTTCTGAATATTGCCTCTTGTTAGATCCTAGTAAGATTTTATTGGCTTTTCCAACTCATCCAGAACGTGCTCCAAGTAGTAGACTCTCCCAATATCACCGAGAGTGCGGATGGCTTCAATTGTAAAAGAAGCAGTTTTCCTTACCGACTCGTAAGGGTAGCTTTTCTCCAAGGCCATCTGAACCAAAGTATTCAAAGAAATAAAAAAGGTGCTTGTAGAAGTCTTGATGATGCTATTTGTCATCTTCGATACGCCAGGTGTCGCCACTTCACCAAGAACTCCTCCTTCTGTAGAAGATGGAGTGATCACAGCTTCAATACCAGGATATTTTAGTACATGCATCCGGAAAGAGCTTCCTCCGACAGTATGAGTCCCCATGTCTAAGGGAGCCATGCTGGAACTGAGGCTAAAAGCTGTAGATGTCAACGGGGCTACAGCAATTGTCCCCACATGACCCTCTGTAATCAAAAGAAAGTAAAATCATCATATCTTATGACATCAAAGTAGCAATGGTAAATAAAGTCAAAATTTTACCTGAGTCTGGCAACACATATGGAGTCTCACGACGCGTAGTGTCTCATTCTGTAATGAGCCTCGACATAGTATTCTCAGAGATGACCGCTTGGTTGCTTCCAGCTTTAGAACTGCCTGACATAAAATGGCTGCTTCCAGTCCTTAATTCAGCCTGGCTACCCAGGGCTGCTATCTATGTCCCCTTTGTTTCAAAGATACGTTCGACTGGGGTCTGAATCCTCTCAGCATTAACATTCTTGAGACTTGTAACCAGGTCTTTGTCACCCTCAATATCGACATCTCCTTCGATATCAACATATTTATCTTCATCATCTGGGCTCTCATCACCCTCAATATCAATATCATCTTCATCAACCTTGCATAGAATTTTGTCGCCCTCGACTTCAACATCAGAGTCTTTATTGCTTGGCAGTTCTTTGAAGCTCTGATTGGCGTCACTAGGGCTTTGATCACCCTTATTTGGGTGATCCCCGCCCTCAACAGCAACTCGACCTTCCTTGGTCATTAAATCTTAAGTCTGGTCAGGGTCAGAAGTAGCATTAATTGTATCGTCCTCGCAATCTAGCAGCACTTCTATCATCCCCTTATCTTGAAGAGGCGTCTCGCTCAGGACAGAAGCTATAGGAGTTTTTGGTACAGAAGAAGCCTGAATTACAGCAGGCATTACCCTCTTACCATGAACTGAGATTATTCCAAATGGAAGTATTACTCCTTCGAGAGTAGTGGTTCTCAGAACTGGGTGAATTATTGACTCTGTAGCAGGCATGGAGGTAATGCCTACCGAAACAGCTGGAGTCGGCTCACTAGTTGATGGTGACGTTAAACCAGTTGTAGTAAACACTGCCAATGTCGCTAAAGACAAAGGAACATGAATCCCACGATTAAGGGTTCTAAAATAGCAATGCTAGGAGTATCTACTGTAACGGTTGGAGTCAGAGCACTGGAAGTTGGAGGTTCTGGCGATGAAGATATGTTAATACAAATTGCCACAGGATCAACATCAAGTAACTCTTGCTGAACAGAAATGGTAAAGATATCACCTTGGAGAAGAAACGCCTCTGGGAGACATCGCCAATGTCCCTTGGTCAAAAGATTATTCCAGAGAAGAAGATGCAGGAGAAACTACAGTCTTCCTTCCCTTGACTTTAGTGGCCAATAGTTTCCTTTTGGCCGAATGCTTGAATAACGACTGAAGAGACGCTACAACCATTTTAGTAAAAACAGATGGTTGAGGTTGCACTTCTTCAGGAGTAGGCTATTCTTTGCTTGTCTCCTCTTCAGCCACTATACTCTCTCTCTCTCTCTTCTGAATGGGGATGAAGTTGATCCCCTGAGTAAAGTAGTTATGTCGTGTGATAACCCAGCTTCTATCTGTCATGTCCGAAGTCTAGTCCCGACTCTATGCTTCTCAATGGCAGTTATCTCTTTTGTCTTCTTATTTCCCGCAGTAGGAGAAGGAGGATTATCTTGGGCTAACTGGGTGGAGGCCCCAACCTTTTGCTTCTTTACAGCTTTCTTGGCATGAGATTTCTCTTTACGCTTCCTGAGAAGGCCACTCAATGGATCCTGAACTTCATCAATAGAACCCATATTCACAATTTTTAGAGGATCTTCAGCAGGGACATTCTCCTCAGCTTCAGTTAAGTTTATGGTAGCCGCGTCCCCATTAAATGCTTTTTGTGTTCCGACGAAACTATCATTTATCGAATACCATTCAAAGAAAGTGTTGGCTGAAGTATAAAAGCGCGCATATGAGCACAATATTCGCTGGCCATCTTCAACTGTGGTAGAAGGCATGGTGAATAGAGCTCGTGTACCTCTCGTATTATAGTATCTCCATCTACGGGCGCCATCAATCAAATGCCCAGAGGCTTTAATACATGTTGTTGCATTCCCGACGTGTCGTTGATCATAGCCAAATTGACGAGCAAAGCGACTCGACAAATAAGGTTCCAGATAGAAATTGTTCTCAAACCTATATACCATGTGTGAAGCCCTGATTGACTTCAACTAATTAAAGGCCTCAGAAGAGGGGCGAGAACCAACAGGCACTAAATCTTGGATAAAGACCAGAAAGTTTCCATATCCAGATGGAGGAGGGTTAGAAAAATTTCTAGTCTACGCCCCTATTTAGTGCCTTTCTGCAGTCAAATAAAGACATAACCTTCCATTTTGCCTTGGCAAATCTTCCAATAAAGTTGGCCGCCAACGCTCCTCCGACTCCAAGGTCAGGATCCATCAATGAGGGGTGATGTCGTAACAACCAGCCAAACAGATATATGTATGACATCTCGGTACGAGGGTATTCCTTTCGATAATTGGGCTTTTCATCAAACCATCGGTAAAACTTCGGAGTCCTCCGTTTAACCGACAGGTCATGGCTAAGAGAATATCTATTTTGTATCCAAATACTAACCGCGCTGCTGCAAACAGCATGCCGTGATGGATTTGGTCAACGGCACTGGCACCTGGAATAACAAACCGTCGTAACCACAGAGATAGGAAGCCTGCTAAAGTGGCTTCTGGGGATAAATTAATGTTGCCTTATATAGCTTTCCAGAGGGGTATTGACTGTGTAACCATTCCAGGGTTTAGCTAACTCCGTGTCAACACGACCAAATTCCTCTATTAGCTGAGAAATGGTTTGAGCATCAAGCGGCTCAAAAAAGTAAGCCATACATTCAGACTGCTCCTACACTTTAGGGTCTATGTTGTTGGCACATTTAGCCATAGTCAAACCGATTTCGATAATTGACTTTAACTCCGTTCTTGATATAAAAAGAACGAAGAATTTCATCATCATTGAGTTGTTCACATTTATTCTATATTTTTATTTATTGAGTCTAGATTATTTGTGAGTTGGGATCACTGGCAATTAGAAGTCTATCTAAAACCTATCTTGATTCATTCCTTGAACCGAACCAAACCCAATTGAACCAAAACCAACTTAGGTTGAACCATAACCAAAGGGACCGAACTCGGCCAGAGTTCTGCCCGAACTTGGATCGAACTCGGTCAACTTGATTTCTTCTGGTCAGCAGCAAATTCCTATTCCTTTGGATCTGCAACGTTCAAAATTATGAACGTTACCCCTACCGAGTTCTGCCCGAACTCTGTCTCAAAAATTCCTATAAATAAAGAAGATTTTGTCATTTCTATGAACTCATTCCTTCTTCATCTTCTCTATCTATTCTTAGAACTTTCTATTCAGTTTTTAAAACTTTAATCTTCAGATCCCCAAGTCAAATCTATTCTTCTAAGTGTCGGTGGTTTCCGATTATGAGGTTTCAATTGTACAAGCTTGACGTATAACAGCTTTTTCCTCCGAAAAGTGATTGGTGAAGTTTGAACGTAGGCTTCAGATAAAAACACGACGGTGTTGAAGTTGGTGTGTTCTTCGGAGCAAAACACGTAGTATAATCTCTGTTTCAAATAGTGGATTCAATATCGGGTTGAGTACTCGAGACTGGACTAGTCCTCACAGAGGAAAACCAGTATAAACCTGCTGTCTCTGCGTATTGAATTCTCGCCTCAACCTTTACTGCTTTACTTGTATTTAAATTTAATATATTGCTTCAACTGCTTAGAGTTAATTTTTTATTGCTAAATATTTCTGCTGCACTCTATTCACCCCCCTCTAGAGGTGCCATTGTTCCTACAATTGGTATCAGAGCAGGTTATCTCTTGTCGGAATTAACACTTCTTGAGATATGGCATCCCTATTTCCAAGCAACGGTGAAGGTCAGTCAACAAATAGGCCACCCTTATTTCATGGCACAAATTACACGTACTGGAAGACACGAATGAGCTTTTTCCTCAAGTCACTTGATTTCGATTTATGGTCGATTGTTATCAACGGTTTTAAGAAACCTCTACCTAATAGAGTAGAAGGTGTTTTAGTTGAGAAACCATTCGATCAATACACCGACAATAAAAAGAAATAAGCCAGTCGTGATGCAAAAGCCATCAATGCTTTATTTTGTGCTATTGATAGAACTGAATTCAATAGAGTCTCTACATATGCCATGTCCAACGAGGTTTGGAAACTTCTTGAGGTTACTCATGAAGGTACTTCACAAGTGAAGGAATCCAAAATCTCATAACTTACACAAGAGTATGAGGCATTCAAAATGAAGCCTAATGAGACTATTACAGTAATGTTTACTCGGTTTTTAGATATTTTAATCCTCTATCTTCCCTTGGCAAATACAACAATCATGAAAAGATCCGAAAGATTCTTCATGGACTACCAAAGAACTAGAATCCAAAAGCAACAGCCATTATTGAAGGAAATGATCTCACAACAATGAGCCTTGAAACCTTTACAGGAAAACTCATGACACGTGAGTTGAATCTTCAGGACTTCGATGAACAAAATCCGAAAGAGAAGACAATAGAATTCAAGGCAAATCACAAGACAATCTCTGACGATGAGAGTGAGACAGACAGCTCAAACAATGAGCAGATGGCCCTGATGACAAGAAACTTCAGGCGATTCCTCAGATATGAGATGTCAAACAAGAAGAAGAAGGACTTCAAAGATGACGAAGAACTGATCTGTTTCAGCTACGAAAGAACGGGCCATATAAAAAAGGACTGCCCTGTTATAAGGAGAGGAAGCAGAAACGATCAAACAAGCATACATGATCAGACAAGCAAGAGAAGGTCAAAAACCAAAAACTATGCGAACACCAGTTTCTGGTATAAAAGTGAAGCTAGTGATTCTGAAGATGAAGACAACTCTCGGAACTCAGCAAACCTATGCTTCATGGCTACAGATGCTAACATAATAACAAACCCTCTCTATGAAGAATTTACTTTTGATGAATTGTGTGATGCTTTTTCTGATCTATTGGCCGATCAGAAGAAAATGATAGATATGTACAAAAGTGCTAAAAAGAGCTAAAATTTGTACAGTTTAAATTTTCTAAGCAATCTAGAATGTTAGAAGATATTAAAGATTCTTCTAGTGACACAAATGAGATTACTTCTTTAAAGCTAAGTTTACATGATTCTCTTGAAAAGCTTAAGAAAGCAAATCAACAAAATATAAAACTTAATAATCTCTATGAACTAGAGAAAAAGAAGTATAACATTATTATTCTAAGAGTAGATGCACTCACGACCAAATTAGATGAAGCTTGAATGACAACTCTAAAAAGTTAGAGATTAAACTGGAAAAACAAGTTGCTAAACCAAATGCTCAGGTAAACACAAGTTAGAAGGCTAAATACAAACACCACACTAACAACACTTCTAGAAATATTAGAAATCATGCTTATATGTATATGTTTCCACACAACAAGAATGCATACACTATTTTAAAAACTCATATGCATGATTTTTGAACAAAACCTATGACTAACACTTCTGCTGTATGTCATTATTGTGGATTAAAAGGACATGTGTCACCTTAGTGTAAGATTAGAAAGCTAGTAGATACGAATATGTATATATGGGTTCCAAAAGCTAACACATCAGGACCCTCAAGAAAGTGGGTACCAAAGGTTACATCTTCAACTTGTGTTGTAGGTGGACCTTCCTCCTCCCACTTAAAGTTAGTGGATACTCGATAGTGGTTGCTCCAGACACATGATAGGTGACGACAAATTGTTCGTAACTCTATCGATAAAGAAAGAAGGCTATGTCTCCTTTAGAAACAACCTTAAAGGACATATCATTGGAATTGGTGACATAGGTATCTCTCCCTCACCCATTATTAAAAATGTATGCTTAGTAACAGAATTGAAACATAACCTGCTAAGTATCAGCCAATTAACTGATCACGGTTATGGAATAAATTTTGTTAAAAATAAATATTTTGTTTATGATAAAACTTCTGGAATAATTTCCTTTAAGGGAATAAGGGAGGATAATATATATGTTTTATATCTGTCAAAAAAGACTAACAGTACAGAAAAGTATTTGTTTACAACGTAAGACGAAAGCTGGATATGGCATATGCGTCTTGGACATGCAAAAATGGACACTATTACAAGATTGTCCACCAAGAAACTGGTAAGAGGCTTACCCGAAATAGTTTACAAGAAAGATATGGTATGTGCTGATTGTGGGATGAATAAGGCATCTAGATCATCTTTCAAGTCAATAAATACTATAAGTACCTCTAGACCCCTGCAATTGATTCATATGGACTTGTTTGGACCGAGTAGAATCGCCAGTCTTGGCGAAAAGCTTTATGCTTACGTGATAGTTGATGACTATTCACGATATACTTGGGTTTATTTTTTTGCAAATAAGAATGAGACCTTTTCTAAGTTTGTATCTTTCTATAAAAAGGTACAAAATGAGAAAGGATTCATGATTACTCGTGTTCGAAGTGATCATGGCAGAGAATTCGATAACCATGAGTTTAAATCTTATTGTAATTCAAATGGATTATCACATGAATTCTCTTGTCCCAGAACTCCTCAACAGAATGGAGTTGTAGAAAGGAAGAATAGAACTCTTGGTGACATGGCCAGAGTTATGCTTAACCAGTATAATCTTCCTAAATACTTTTGGGCAGAAGCTGTTTATATAGCATGCCATGTATTGAATAGAGTTCATATTAGACCTATATCTAAAAGGACTCCTTATGAATTATTATTTAATAAACCTCCTAATATCAGCTATTTCAAGGTCTTTGGTTGTAGATGTTTTATTCTAAATACAAAAGACAACTTAGAAAATTTTGATAAAAAAGCTGATGAAGGAATATTCTTGGGTTATGCGGTGAAAAGAAAAAGATACAGAGCATTCAATAAGAAATCACTTGTTGTCGAAGAATCAATCTATGTCACATTCGATGAGCTAAACATCAAACGACAAGATGATAGTGACAATGAAGAAACTCCCACCAATAGAATATCAGAAGATACGCCATCCACATCCTATCTGGAAAGTCAACCGAAACGAATGATATTTTCAACAGACCGTCCCGAAGAACTGGTAATCGATGATATATCAAGAGGCGTAAGTACTCGTTCCAGCTCAAGACAAATGGTAATAGCAAATGTTGCATTCATTTCCAAAATTGAACCTAAAAATCTTTTAGAAGCATTTTCTGATGAATTTTGGATTTCTGCTATACAAGAGAAACTTAACCAATTTAAACGGAATCAAGTTTGGGAAATTATTCCCAGACCTATTGATCACCCGATCATTGGTACTAAGTGGGTGTTCTGAAATAAATTAGATGAGAATGGCTCAATCATACGCAATAAAACACGTCTAGTAGCTCAAGGCTATAATCAAGAAGTAGGCATTGACTATGATGAGACATATGCTCCAGTTGCTAGATTAGAGTCCATTCGAATGCTTTGTGCTTTTGCAAGTTTTCATGGTGTTAAACTTTTCCAAATGGATGTTAAAAGTGCTTTTTTAAATGGTTTTATAAAAGAAGATTTTTTTGTAAAACAACCTCCCGGCTTTGAAGATTTTAAATATCTTGATCACGTATTCAAGCTTCGAATGGCTCTCTACGGTCTCAAACAAGCACCCGTGCTTGGTATGAGCGCCTTAGTTCTTTCCTACTTGAACACGGTTTTTCAAAAGGGAAGGTTAATTCAACTTTATTTATAAAATTTTAGGCAAAAATATTTTATTAGTGCAGATAGATGTTGATGACATAATCTTTGGATCAACTAATGAGATGCTATATAATAAGTTTGCTAAGTGTATGTAGAGTGAATTCGAAATGAGCATGATGGGAGAATTAACATTCTTCCTTGGACTGCAAATTAAGCAGAGTTCACAAGGAATATTCATTAATCAAGCAAAATATACAAAAGACTTGCTAAAGAAATTTGATATGGATAATGTCAAATCTATTGGCACTCCAATGGCGATGTCTACAAAGCTTGATACAGATGAAAGTGGTACACCAGCCGACATACGTAAGTACATATGTATGATTGGTAGTTTACTGTACTTAACTGCTAGTCGTCCTGACATCATGTTTTCTGTATGCTTATGTGCTCGGTATCAGGATTGTCCTAAAGAATCACATGTAAGCGTTGTTAAGCGTATCCTGCGATACCTTAAAGGAACTTTGACAATCGGTCTTTGGTATCCCAAAACTGTTTTGTTTGACCTGATAGGTTACTCGGACGCAAATTTTGCTGGATGTAAGGTCGATCATAAAAGTACCAGTGAAACGTGTCATTTTCTAGGAAAGTCATTAGTCTCCTGGGTTCCTAAGAAACAAAATTCAGTTGCATTATCAACTACTGAAGCTGAGTATATAGCTGCAGGACATTGTTGTGCACAAATTTTGTAGATAAAACAAACTTTGAAGGACTTTCAATTATTCTTTCATCATATTTCTATTTACTGCGATAACACTAGCTCTATTAATCTCACTAAGAATCCTATTTGTCATTCATGCACTAAACACATAGAACTTAGACATCATTTTCTAAGAGACCATATTTTGCAAGGTGATATTAGTTTAGAGTTTGTTGATACTGAATATCAACTAGCTGACATCTTCACTAAGCCTTTAGCTGAAGATCGTTTTAACTTTATACGAAGGGAATTAGGAATTCTGGATGTTGAGGTAATATAATTCAATATTATTTTTTAATAAACATGAGTTAGCTAAAATCATTTTGGTTATAAGCCGAAATGGTCCTTCTGTCACACAGGTGTAAATAACCTGAAGCGACACAGTGTACTAGTCCTCGAACTACCGCTAGCTGGGATCCGGCCCCTACAGCTAACCCAAAATATTTATAGCAATTTATCTGTTATTAATTAATAAATATTAAATTATTTAATTCAACACAGATATTTCTAATTAAATTCACATTTATGTTAAAAACTATTATATACTTTCCAACTACTGTCCTGAATCCCAAGTGACCGAACTCGGTCAGGGGAATTCAAAACAGAAGCTGGATAGCCGAGCTCTTTTTATTTAAACCCTCTTCTACCATCATCTTTTCCATCACAGCAGCATTACCACACCGAAAAACCCTAATCCTAACCTCCTTGTTCTCCCTCATCCAAGCTTTTCAAGCCCTCAAACTTTGGATCCGGAGTTCTCTCGAGATTCTCTTCCACTGTCTACCATTAATTTCGGTATCTCTCTCTTTTACCTCCTTTTCAATTTCCTATGGCTCACAAAATTCCTATTTCTTCGAAAAAGAAAAGGAAAGTTGACGAAGGTTCGTCCTCGTCTCCTCATGAGGCGGCCTCATTTTCACTTTACACTCCTTCGAAACCTGACGGAGATTTCTTTGATGAATTTATTTTTGTGTCCCAAGATGCTTCGGACTCTTGGTTCATGGATTTTCATAAAAGAAAATTTTGTCCGGGTGCTCCAATTAACTTCACTTTATTTTCTATCACTCTAGCATTTTTGAGTACCATCATTTACTAGAGTTAGTTCAATCTACTTTTCCCTTTTACACCAATGCCATTCGCATGTTTTACTGCAATTTCTCGATCACAAACGGTACGGTAAATAAAAAGTTGGTGGAATTGATATCGAGTTTGATGCTGATGATTTAGCGATTATTCTTCATATAACCAACAACGGGGAAGCACTCGTCGATATCACTTCTATCCAGTTTCCAGAAGGGACCACTTTTGATTCTTTTTGTGATTCTCTATGTGAACTGAATCCTCGACCGAAAGGCACTCTTCGCCCTAGGCATTTAAATAATTATTTCTATGATCTCCATTGCATAGTGTTCTCCATAATCCTTCCAAAGAACACTGCCACTGATGAGATTTCTTACCTAGAGCTCTCAGCTATTTATTATCTCCACTTTTATGTCCCTTTCAGTCTACCCAAGACTATTATCGCTGCTATAGAACGCTGTCGTAAGACCTCTTCGCGACGTCTTCTATACGCGATGTACCTCCCTTACAACTTTTAGTATTTTGATGTTAGTCTTGAGGACTGTGCTGAGGATGGTGCTCCTGCTTTTCTTCATGAGCATTGTCGCCCTGCTCAGCCTGCTCAGGTTCTACCCCCTGCAGTTGCCCCTACGTCTACCGACTCCCAGCCTACTCATCCTCCTGCTGGTGCTACACTTGAGTCCCTTCAGACTCTTATATTGGATCAGTTCTGTGCTATGGATTTTTGCACTACTCTCCAGATTTAGGCCATCTCCAACTTGGTTTGGGATATGTCTTATAGCCTTGCTCACAACCCTAGTGGCCATATCCATATGATTCATGATCCTACCAGACTTGGCTACCGTCTTGATGATCGCGAGGCCTAGCGTTACTTCGACCCTGCGGCTGCTCGCTATGACCCCAACCGATCTGCTGAGACCGGTCCTCCTAGTGCTGCTGGTGCTGCAGTTGATGATGATGAGGATGATAGTTGAGGATCTCCTTCCTCATGATAGTTCAGTAGTTATGTTTGTTTGTATTAGTGATAAATGCTTCTTTTAAGCATTATTAGTTATCTAATTTTCAGTTTACTTCTGAGTTATGTATGCAAAACTTTGTTTATCGGTTTGCAGTTTATGCTAGTACTTCCATTATTACATGTATGACTTTTATTTTATCACTATGTTGGTTCTTTATCACACTATTTTGCTACTTTCGCAAAACGGAAGAGTAATAAGATTGATAATAAGATTGAAAATTTGAAAAAGATATGATTCTGTGATTCTGTTTATTGTTACTAATTTGGTTTGGAAGAAAATTTGGTATGGAAGAAAATTTGGTTTAGACTCTACAGATATGGATTCAACATAAATGTTTTGTTACGGAAAAGTAACAAGACTTGACCGTACATTACGGGGGAGCATTATATTGTACCATAATTTGAGAAGCCAAAAGCTACTACCATACCCTCAGTACTCATCAAGTCTACTTCCAATTCAAGCTGAACCTTTTCTTTAAGTATCAATCGTAGTTTTATCGCATTATCAAAATGGGGGAGATTGTTGGCACATTTAGCCATAGTCAAACCGATTTCGATAATTGACTTTAACTCCGATCTTGATATAAAAAGAAACGAAGAATGCAGTTTTCATCATCATTGAGTTTTTCATATTTATTCTGTATTTTTCTATTTATTGAGTCTAGATTATTTGTGAGTCGGGATCACTAGCAATTAGAAGTCTATCTAAAACCTATCTTGATTCATTCCTTGAACCGAACCAAACCCAATTGAACCAAAACCAACTTAGATTGAACCAGAACCAAAGGGACCGAACTCGGCTAGAGTTCTGCCCGAACGTAGACCGAACTCGGTCAACTTGATTTCTTCTGGTCGGCCACAAATTCCTATTCCTTTGGATCTGCAACGTTCAAAATTATGAACGTTACCCCTACCGAGTTCTGCCCGAACTCTGTCTCAAAAATTCCTATAAATAGAGAAGATTTTATCATTTCTATGAACTCATTCCTTCTTCATCTTCTATATCTATTCTTAAAACTTTTTATTCAGTTTTCAAAGCTTCAATCTTCATATATCCAAGTCAACTATATTCTTCCAAGTGCCAGTGGTTTCCGATTAGAAGTTTTTGAGTTGTACAAGCTTGGCGTATAAAAGCTTTTTCCTCAGAAAGTGATTGGTGAAGTTTGATCATGGGCTTCGGATAAAAATACGACGGTATTGAAGTTGGCGTGTTCTTCGGAGCAAAACACATGGTGTAATATCTATTTCAAATAGTAGATTCAATATCGGGTTGAGTACTCGAAACTGGACTAGTCCTCACAGAGGAAAACCAGTATAAACGTGTTGTCTCTGTGTATTGAATTCTTGCCTCAACCTTTACTGCTTTACTTGCATTTAAATTTAATAATTGCTTTACCTGCTTAGAGTTAATTTTGTATTGCTAAATATTTCCGTTGCACTCTATTCACCCCCTCTAGAGGTGCTATTGTTTCTACATATGTCATGACCTAAGAAAAGGTATACCAACCATTTAGATATATAGCATCTAGCGCCACTCTTGTACAGATGCATGCAGGTTGTAAAGTGACATAGTAATTCATCGAAAGTTGCCACCATTTGAGGGTTCACTTTGGCCAAGGCCTCTAGCTCGTCCTCTGTTGGTACATACTCTTCATAAGGGTTTATCACCCATTGGCAGACACTGAAGAAACTGCATTTCATGAAGAGCAAAGCCTGATTCTCCGTGAGGAGTGGCAAAGGTACTAGTCCTACCATTGTATCTTTCTGCTAGAGCCAAAAATATGTTAGAGTTATTTTGGATCCCGCAAGAGGTAGTCAGAATAGCTTCGTAGAGTCCCAGTTCCTGTAACTTCTCACAAAAGTTGTTTAAAACCCACACAGAAAGGCGGTTCCAACGAACAATTTCTGGATGCATTAGACCAGTTAATCTCATAGCGGTGTTGCGAGGATATTCTCCTTCAGCTGCAGCATACATGTTGGCAAAGATAGGCATTCTGACAGGTAGTATCATGATCGCATCATCAAACGGTATGCAACTGGGTCTCAAACCCCTTAAGTGGGTGCTATACTGCTCAGAATTATAGAAGAAGATGTCTTTGTTATGCTCCCCACGCCTGTAACATATTCTTCCAACTCTGGCTTCTCATACAAGAGTCAAGTCCGAGGACATCTTTCTTGGATGGCTAGCATGGGTGTATCGAGATAAAGATATATTCCTTATCATTTCAGGCAGGTATACCAATGTATTTTCCTTTACGAAAGCTCGACGGCCTTTCTTCGACTTGGGTTGAGAGTCTGCATCTATAGTGTCTCTCCAAAGAGGAATGATGGTTTCTTATGAGGATTTATGTCCTCAGTCAGAAAGGGAGTGTCATTTATCAAAAACAATAGAGTCTTATAGTCCTGATTCTCCAGCGTAATCCGATTGGGAGTTGGCTCATCGTATTAAGGAAAATGGACATGAGAGAGATCTTCTTGATACTCGACACTCGGAAGGTAGAAGCCAATTTCTCAGTATAAGGTTCTTCTCTCAGATCAACTGTAGAAGAAAACTTATAGTTAAAAATCTTGAAAAGATTGTTTTCTAAAAGAAACACCATGCGCTAATCATGGATGGTACAGGATATGAAGAACAGTCCTCGGTTAGTACATGCAGTATGATAGTTTCATAGATGGTGCATCAGTCAGTTAGCACTTGAGCATAACGTCAGATGGCGCATCATGCTTAAGACACGATAAATGGCATAGGACGTCATTTTTTATTAATTTTAGCCCAATACTCTGAAAGAGGTGGCACAGTTTGCAGATGGCGCAAAGCATCGACCAATACTCTAAAAGAGGCGGTCAATGTTGGCCCTTGATCGCGCTGTGCGCGAAAGGCGCGAGCGTTCTATTGTCATCTCCTCCGATCGATTCTCCACACCTTCAAGAGCGGGGTTTGCCTCCTCAGCTCTCGCCGATGGCGCAACGTGCTGCGGCACCATCAACAGTGGCACGCATGACGTGGCTCCGGCCACCTTCTTGTCCTTCTCAGTCATGGATCTCTTGGGTGCAATTTGATCAGAACAAAGCTTCGAGGGTTTGCAAAGAAGAAGAAGATAGGAGCTCAAGAGAATAATATTTTTGAGAAAACTTTTCTATCTCTCTCCTCAGAACTATTTATAGCTGAAGTACGGCATAACAGTTGCGCTAATCACGCCCAAAACTCGGGGTCGGTTACAACCCTAACATGCACCAGTCACACAGAAACGCTTCCTATTCAAAGTATTCCAAATTTTGAAGTTTTTTCAAACTTGAAAACTTTGAAGGGGGTCTTGTAGAAGCTCAAAAAGTATAAACATCACCATGCACTACTCATAAATGGCGTCAAGGCTCAAATCATCAAATGGCGCTGGTCATCATATGGCGTATGGAATCAGTTGGCGCTGGACCTAAGTGGCGATGGCCGCCACGTGGCAAGCTTCCTCGAGAAACTAAATTAGTTGTCATCATGACTGACAGCACGTCAGTCGAGGAAAATCCATTCGAATCCCGAGCACACGACGCTCAAGAAGATTGTGTCAGAATTATCATAATGACTGACAGCTGCCTTGTGCCATTTGCATTTGGCACTAGATAATCAATGTCATTATATTAAACAGAGGGCACTAAACAGCAAGTAGCGCCTGGCACCATTCAACAGTTGACGCTATTCGATCAAAACATCCAGAAATAGTTAGATGACGTGGCACACAGGCCACTAATCTCAAAGAACATACACACGACACTGCCCTTGACCAAGCGCATCTCTCTCATAGAATGCAATGCGTCATATGCAGTTAAGTTAACTGTTTGCGCAACTGGGTGAATGGCGCGCCAATTGCAGTGTGCGCCAATCAGGATAACTACTTAACAGTTCTCTCTAAACTCTATAAATAGAGTTCCAAATCACTTCACAGGTATCACTAATGATCATAATCTCCTGAGCACTTGCTGCAGCACTCTCCAAAGGCTTTCTTCTTTGACATCACATCGTCCAAAGGATAAAATGATTGTCTTCATATCAGATTCTTACAGTTGTACTTCCCTAGAAATCAAATCGACTTTTGTACCTTTTTTCAGTTTGTAATCAAACTTTTTGTTTTTGCAAACAAGTTAAAATATAACGTACATGCCCTCCCTTAGTATTTAATTTCGCTGTTCTTGATATTGATTTTATTTTAATTTCAAGGACAAAATTTTTATAAGTTGGGTAGGATATAAATCCCCTCGAATTTTTAAATTAATTATTTTATTATTTTTATTATTATTAAGAATTTTATGTTTTATTAGAGATTTGAGAGATGGTTACCAGGTTATGATTTATATAAAAATATTTTATTTTATAAATATCCTGTATATGACGGGTGAGTTGGAAAATCTTCACAGAAATAATTATTAGTTTAGTTAGATTTTATTATTTTCTTTTAGAATCTTATTTGGAAATTTTATTTGTTAAAATTATATATAATTAGCAAATATTCCTATATGATAGATATAATGTAGTATATTGTACAATATGTGTATGTGTGTGTGTGTGTGTGTGTGTGTGTGTGTGTGTGTGTGTGTGTGTGTGTGTGTGTGTGTGTGTGTGTGTGTGTTGAGATTCTATTTTTAGATTTTTAGGAAATTTCTATATAATTGTTTAGATTTTAGTGTCCATTTATATATATGTTAAATAGAAATAGAAAAAAAGAAAAGAAAAAAAGAGTTTAACCTTGAGCAATACTGCCTCCTCCCCAACCTAACTAGCAAAGAAAGAAAGAAAGAACGAAAAAAGGCTTAAGCCATACTTTCAAACTCAAGCAAAATCAAATCAAATCTTCTCATATTTGATTCTCCTTAATCCCTACTTAAATCTCTACAAATTTAGATCAGTCACAACCTTAAAAACCGATTTGAATTAGATCAAAATCGGATTAGAAATGGATTAAAAATCTACATATATGTAGTAAACTAACAAAACTTTCTTCCCTTCTCTGCCACTCCATACCAATTGGCTCTCGAAGTTTTCAACTGGGAACCGTTCGCCTACACCCCTACACCTCACTAGTCGTATGTCGCTGCCCGGGTAAAGCACCACCACCTTTCGGTGATCGCCGGGAAACCCAAGAACCCGCTAGGAACAGAGACGTGCCCTGTTTCAAAGAACAGTCATGGTACCCTGCTTTGAACCTTCGAATATTTCCTTCTACTCAATAAAAACTCGAACTGTAACGCCCCAATCCTAAAATACTTGGGACTAAGTACGTGGACGTGCCAGCTGCATACATACGAAGTATACTCCAATATATGGAAACCTCGTATGTATACATAAGCTGTAAAATGTAGTAAACCAAGACAACTAAATCTCATCCACCAAATAAGAGAATAATAATATAAATCAATTATGAAATTTGTTATTTATACATGTAGTTGGGCGAAAACAAATCCACTACCAACCATTTAAATAAGAAGGATAATACACAGGAGAAAATGCGAAGGAAAGGTAGCAAGTCGACCCAAGGGCAATCCTCTGCGAAGGAATGGAGAAGATCACGGCCTTGGCTAGAACACCTAAAAACATCACAGAATCACACACCTGGAGAGATCACCACATCCTCAGAAGGACGTAACAAGATACAGGAAGAACATGCCACATAACTGAATATATATAATATGTCATAAATTACAAGTAAAGTAAAATAGTCCCAGTCGTAACAGGGTTCAATATCTCATCATCGAAATAGTAGACTACCCCTACAGCCAAACAAGGACAAAAGCACACTATACCGCGATGCGACATTGTCCTAAGCTACTAATGGAACGGGGGTGACATAAAATTGACAAGGGTTTACCTAACCATTCTAATGTATTTATGCAGTTAAGAACAAACCTTTAGTCGCATGAGCCCTGGCTGTAATTAGGATCTTGTATAGTCCCCTCTTGGAAACCAGTGACGAAGCGCATAACGTTCAAAAATGTCAATGGCCAAGCTAAGGGGGTCATCATACCCGTATCTACAGTGGAGCTTCCGGGTTACAAGGGAATGTGTAATAGAAGCCCATACGACAAGAAAATGTTCTTCCCTCCCTATGCAACTAACTAAGTCGCATCCGCGATCATGTACCTCTACTCACTGCTAAGTCTTCTAGCATGCCTCTATTAGCAGTTAGACCTAACGCATGCGCACGGGTGATCAGCCAATACACAAGTACCTCTACATGCTACTCATCTCACACATATCTCGTGGTGCAACTGTGTCAAGATTTATGCAATACACTACAGATGGTAGTCCCTTAACTCTAGGTCCATACGCATAACTTAAAGACAAGGAAGAAATAAGGCTAGTACTTGCATCATGTATCACGAAATACAAGCAAGTAAATCAACTGAAAGACCTAGAAATAAACAGACAGGAATATGCAATAACTAAAGAAAATGCAACTAAATATAAGCAGTAAATATGGCAAGATATCTTGCCTGAGGTTGTGTGCAAAAGCGTAGCATCTAATAGCTCAAACCAGCAAATCGATGAAGCAAGAAAGCCAAAATCCACGAATGGCTCCGGATGCTGAAACAAACATCAAGAACATTCCCGACGTAAAAGATATATCTAGGAAACGCCTGTCCAAAAGTCTAATTCTGGAACAAGAGTAAAATTATAATTTCAGGTCAAAACGATGTCCGCCGTTGGACCAGTTTTGTACCGAAATGCGTGCCAATATCTATTGTCTCTAAATTCATCAAACTACATGACTACGGGTCCGATTAGAGGAGACAAACCCAATTATATGTCCAAAGTTGGATTTTGGCGGGCCGTGCATAATTTTGCCCGTTGGAGCGGGTCGCGGGCCCGCCAAATAGACGTTCCAGTCGACCTTCTCAGAATCGGACCAAACTTGGCATACAGGACCACAAAAATGATACGACCCTGCTGACATAAGTTTTGTCTCGATTTGACGAACGTGTACAAAGTAATTGAAGAATTTGCAAAGAGGTCGATACGGTAAATTTCGACGGATATGCATCAAATTTGTTGCGCCCACGCAACCAATTTGAATTCCGTTAAAGCCCACACGTCCGCGGAGTAGATACGCAACTTTCGATGCTTTCAGTTCACGACCACGTCGCCCGGATTGTCGGGACGGACTCCGTATCGGGTTTTTCAATATTTTTAAAACAGATTTTTTGTAAACTTCAACCAAATTTTAAACAGAATATAACAAAAAATAAAATAAAGTAATTAATGGATTATGATCTGTCACGACCCGCTCCCGAATAATCGGATACGAGTCGGACACGCCCAGCCTTCGTCGTTTGACACGACGAAGTAAGCTGTACAATACTAAGGAAAACTCAAAGTCACAATGTAATGTAAACCAAAACACAGCTTTAATAACGTTCCCAGAAATCACCAATATCCATCAAGTGTTTTTAAAAATATAAACTCAGCCGGAGACAAATCCGGTCAAATGAAATAATATACAATAATGAATCTCTAAGATACAATCTCTAGAAAATAAACTGAAAATAAAAGCTGCAATATCCAAGCAATCACCAGCTCCATGTAATCTCCCACTCACCTGCAACGATCCTATCAGGAAAAGAGCAAAGTACAACCCTGACTAGACAATATACAATATAATCTGTGATCCAGAGTACAAGGTAAAACAGGAATACCAGAAAACTAGAACATGAAATGAAACTGAACTGTGGTACCAGAAATGGAAATGTAAAACTGCAGGTAAAGGATGACAATCAATATGCTAGACAATGAACACGGCTATCAATGTACAAGGCAATCAATCACGACAATCAATGATGCAATTGTGACAATTTTGAAATATTAAAAACTAATGTGTGACCGGCTTAGGAGCAATCAATCAATCAATGATGCAATGAGTCAATGAGTCAATTCTATAAGGTCCGGCTTCGTCGTACGTGAAGTGTACAACTAGGCTATCCATAATACCTATGTTGGGTGTGGTCACACAAAAGCTAATATTTCCCCCAATCCCCGCAATGAACAAGACACACAAGCAATGAACAATAAAATAAGACAATCGTGTGTAATTCGTGTCCGATATGAGAACATGGCACATGAAGGTAAGACAGAAAACAAGGTACAAGTCAAGTCAGTATACTTGCCTCGGTTTGGTTGCACGAGAGTAGTACTGCATGGTTGTCAATCACCTGGTAATATTTGTACAAGTTATTAGGGTTTGAATTAATGACAATTAACTAACTAACTTAGATAATTTGACTTATTCTAGATAAGAACAAGTTAACAATATTTAGAAAGTATTATAGTTTTTAATCACCATAAATACTTCATGAAAACATATACTTATATAATTTAGAAATATTTAGAAATATTTTGCTAGTAAAATATTTATAGTTATATAAACTTTTGGAAATATTTTTGATATACTAGGATAATTTAGCAAGAAAATACTAAAACATTTATTATTTAAGGAAAATATATTTAATCCAAACCTACTTAATAAATGATATCAATATGATATATGCTACCAACTTTTATTAGCAAGACAATATTGTACTAGTAAATAAAATTACTTAATATATGCTAAAGATAATATTCAAAACTGCTAATAATAGAAATGAGGCTAATAAGAATTAATACCTAGCTAAAGCAAAATCCATTAATAATGATCACTAATGCTAATAATTAAGATGATAAACATATTCTATTAAACAGAAATGGTACCAACACTAAGCCCAACACCAAAAATAGCCCCAACATCAAATCCTATTTTTATTTTACTCTTCTAAACATCAGCCCAACTAACAGTCTACAGACCCAGCCCACTGGCCCAAAACCCTCAGCCCAGAAACTAATTACTTAACTAAATTAAAACCTAAATTTTTCTCTAATAACTACTGCCCAACTCCTGGCCCACAACCTCACAGGAAAACCCAGCCCACACCATATACTCTCTGTTATATAATTAAACCAAAATTTCTGTTTAATTAAAACAGCCCAAATCTTGAGCCCACAGACTAGCCCACAGGCCCGGCCCGACTCTCTGATATTAACCCATCTCTCAATCTCTCTCCTCTCCATTCTTACGAAAAAAATCCAGAAAAATCAGAACTCTTCGAGAGAGTTCTCTCGTCTTCTCCGGCGACTCCGGCGAAGACTCGGCCTCTCCCTCTCCGAGTAAACCCTGACCAGAAACTTCTTCTTCTTCTTCCTCTGGTCTTCCTCCTCTAGCCTAGGAAACCCTAACACTTCCTCTTCGTCTTCCTCCTCCTCAAGGCCGCTCCCAAACCCTAACCTCGTTCTCCTTCCTCTTCCTTCCCTTCTCTAGAAAACCCTAGATCTAGGTCGAAAAACCTAACCTAGCTTCATCTTCTCCCTCTGAAACCCAACCCAAAACCCTAGCTCTAGCTTTCCTTCTTCGTCTTCTTCACCGGCCGAGAAACCTAAGCCCTAAACTTCCATGGCCGAAAACCCTAACCCTAAAGCTTCCACAGTCCCATGGCCGAAACCCTAGTCCCCAAATCTCTAGGTCAGAACCTAGATCCAGCCATCTTCTTCCCTGGGTTCGAAACCCTAACCCTAAGTCCATTAGGTCGTCTGTCTCCTTCCAGACCTAGCCTAGGTCAGAAACCCTAACCCGTTCTCCACCTTCACTCTCCCTCCAGCCCGAGAAACCCTAGTTCCATCGTCTTCCTCTGGTCCAGTCCCAACCCTAGGTCTAGGTTGAAACCCTAATTTCTAGGTCTGAAGAACTTCCCCAATCCACACCCAAACCCTAGAAAAACAAGAAGAAAGAATGGGGGGTTCGAGTAGATCGAGAGGGGCTCACCAGTCTGACGGGGTCGTCGATCTACGGCGATCCTGGCGAGGCAGAGATCCGACCACGGCGGTGGTCTCAGTGAGTCTGGTGGTGGCTCGGCTACTGATGGCGGTGATCTCTTGAAGGGGCGGCGCGGTCCTCGTTGCTGCTGGATCTCGACGAGGTACGGTGGCTCACGGCGGCAACGGCGGCAGCGCTTGGTGATGGCAGTGGCGTGAAACCCGAAGGGTCAGCATGCAAGGAACGAGGAGTCTCGGCACTGCAGCCGAGACTCTGCAGCTCGTTGATGGCGGCGCAGTGCTCGAGGCTGATGGCGCGGTCTCCAAGGAACATGCGGTGCTTGGAGTGGTGGTGGCACAGTCTACGAAGCTCCTGTTCGAGTGCTGGTGACGGTGGCTCGGCGCTCGAGTACTGGTGACGGTGCTGTACTGATGGCGGTGCTCTGGAGATGGCGATGGCAGTGGCTGTCGGTGGTACTCCGACGAGCGGTGGTCCTCGCGGTGCTGGCTCTCTGTCCAGTGAGGAGAGAGAGAGAGAGGACAGAGAGAGAGACTGTGAGGTGACGTGTCAGTGAGAGAGAGAAAATGTACTATGGTGTCAGTGCATTGGGCTGCGTGTAATATATAGTAAAATAATGTGTGTGTGTGAGTGGCATGTTTGTAATAACGTGTAGATCTGGGGGTATAGTATTGTGGCAGTGTGGTAAATTACAGTAGATCTAGGGGTAAAATAAAATGGTAGTGTGGTAATAATAAACAGATCTGGGGGCATAGGAAAATAGGATGTAACAGAATTTTGAATTCAAAAATAATAATAACAGGTTTTTTAAAATCAAAAGGAATAGAATTTCCAAAATTGCAATGTTTCCCTCCAACATATTTTTTAAAATTCGAATATTCAAACACATTTTCAAAATCCAATATCCAACAATTTCTTCCAACAGAAAAACAGTTTTTAACATATTTTATTAATTATAAGATATCACTGATAACACATTTACTGCTTCCTCCAAAAATTATATATTAAATAATCCGAAAACAGTAATTAATTCTAAAACATAATGAATAGTTAATAACTCTTCTTAGTGCTAGCATACTGTCAACTAAAGACAGTTACATACTTTAATTACTAAATAGTAATAAATTACGAAAATACAATTAAAAGTTTAACTAATAGTAACTTTGCAATTGTGATCAATTACACAAGTTTAAGAGTAACATTAGAAAAATAATAATAATAAATCATTTAGTTAGCTTACAACTCGATCAATATTAATAATACTAACAATATTGTAATTCATCTAAAATACATAACTTGTATTAAAATACTTTTAAAATTGAAGAAAATCCAAAAATTCATTCTAATCGAAAATAGATTTTCGTAAGAGGTAATATTTAAATTCAAGAAAATTTAGAAAAATCCTAAAATTTACCAAACATGATTTTTGGGAGTTACAAATCTACCCCCCTTACAAAAATTTCGTCCTCGAAATTTCAAGGGTTTTGCAATGAACAAAATTAAACAAAATTTATTAAAGACAACCAGAAAACTAAATGATTTATTTATGTAGTAAAAGAACAAGGACTAACAAGTAGTCACTAGACAATAAGAAATACTGTAAATGCAAGAAAACTTAGAGACAAGCCGCAAAATAGGCAATATAAAAGAAATACAGCTACTACAAGCAAGTAAGAAAGATAACGGTCCACTCGGTTGTGCTCCTGCAGCTACTACTGATCCTCATAAACTGGGTCCTCCTGCTGCTGCTCTGGTATTGGCCCCTGACGAGTGAAAGCCGCAGGACAATCCCTCACTTGACGAGTGGCAGATCTATAAATCAAGCATTGCCCTAACTTCTTGCGGCATTCATCGACACGGTATCCCGGTCGCTTGCAGTATGCGCAAGAAAAGTACACCGGGGTCTGGATCTTTCTCTGCTGCCTCGGTGATGCCGGTGCTCGAACATGGTGCTGATGCTGAGGTGGCCTGTGCTGGATGTCGGTCCGCTTCGGTGGACCCTGGGAACTGCTGGCGCCAATATCTCTGTCTCGCTTGAGCTTCGGATCCATTTCCTTCTCCACTCCTTGAACAACTTTAAGAATGCTAGCATATGTAGTGGCCTGACTAATAGCTACTGCATGACGTAGCTCCCTGGTGAGACCCTTCTTGAACATCCAAGCCCTGTCCTTCGGCGTGCTGACTAGGTTCTCTACGAACCTGCTGAGTCGGGTGAACTCGGATGTATACTGGGCCACTGACATATTCCCTTGCTGTAATGCTTCAAATTGTATCCTAAGCTCGTCCCGCTCCACATTCGGGAAGAAATTTTCCTGGAATAGCAGCTTGAAGTCCTTCCAGGAAACTCCGGGCTCTGCTAACTGGGGCTCCTCCCGGTACCAAGCCCTAGCGATGTCGAATAGTCGCATGCTTACAACTTTGACCTGCAAATCATCGGGGATCCTCGCCATCTTCAATGACCGTTCAGCATTCTCCAGCCATTCGTCTGCGTAGACTATTTCCTCATCGCCCCAAAAATCCACTGGGCGGAGGAACTGATATTCCTTGGCAGTTCCTGGCTTCGGCGCTGCTGGTGCCGACGGTGCTGGTGGAGCTGGCTCTCTGGTCCTGAGTGCGTCGATGACGGTCGCTCTGAACTCTGCGGCCTGCTGACTCTAAGTCTCTCTGAACTGTACAGCCTGTTGATTCTGGGCCTCCATAAATTGCTGGAACATGGCCATCACTTGCGTGCCATCGAACATCATCGTCGGTAGAATCGGCTAAGGCGGAGGCGGTGCAAGCTGCTCCTGTGCACTGGGTGCAGGCTGCTCACTGGTCCCAGCGCTCGTCGTGGCGACCGTCCTGCAAAAGAAATAAACTGTTGATTGCTATATCCTATAAAAATCACAACTATCCTAAAAATTATAAGTAAAATCAAATTTTCAAAAATTTTCAAACATCAATAACCATAAACCATAAACCATTAATCATTAAACCATTTTCATAAACCATAAACCATTTTCATAAATCATAAACCATAAACCATTAATCATAAATCATAAACCATTTTTCCGCGGTTCCTATGCTATGATGAGTTTTCCTTAGCTTTCGCTGGTCCCCCAATAACACTTATTTACCTAAGTGTCATTAGGATAGACCTGCATGGGCCACCACTAAAAACATGTCACGACCCGCTCCCGAATAATCGAATACGAGTCGGACACGCCCAGCCTTCGTCGTTTGACACGACGAAGTAAGTTGAACAATACTAAGGAAAACTCAAAGTCACAATGTAATGTAAACCAAAACACAGCTTTAATAACGTTTCCAGAAATCACCAATATCCATCAAGTGTTTTTAAAAATATAAACTCAGCCGGAGACAAATCCGGTCAAATAAAATAATATACAATAATGAATCTCTAAGATACAATCTCTAGAAAATAAACTGAAAATAAAAGCTGCAATATCCAAGCAATCACCAGCTCCATGTAATCTCCCACTCACCTGCAACGATCCTATCAGGAAAAGAGCAAAGTACAACCCTGACTAAACAATATACAATGTAATCTATGATCCAGAGTACAAGGTGAAACAGGAATACCAGAAAACTAGAACATGAAATAAAACTGAACTGTGGTACCAGAAATGGAAATGTAAAACTGCAGGTAAAGGATGACAATCAATATGCTAGACAATGAACACGGCTATCAATGTACAAGGCAATCAATCACGACAATCAATTATGCAATTGTGACAATTTTGAAATATTAAAAACTAATGTGTGACCGGCTTAGAAGCAATCAATCAATCAATGATGCAATGAGTCAATGAGTCAATTCTACAAGGTCCGGCTTCGTCGTATGTGAAGTGCACAACTAGGCTATCCACAATACCTATGTTGGGTGTGGTCACACAAAAGCTAATATTTCCCCCAATCCCCGCAATGAACAAGACGCACAAGCAATGAACAATGAAACAAGACAATCGTGTGTAATTCGTGTCCGATATGAGAATATGGCACATAAAGGTAAGACAGAAAACAAAGTACAAGTCAAGTCAGTGTACTTGCCTCGGTTTGGTTGCACGAGAGTAGTACTGCATGGTTGTCAATCACCTGGTAATATTTGTACAAGTTATTAGGGTTTGAATTAATGACAAGTTAACTAACTAACTTAGATAATTTGACTTATTCTAGATAAGAACAAGTTAACAATATTTAGAAAGTATTATAGTTTTTAATCACCATAAATACTTCATGAAAACATATACTTATATAATTTAGAAATATTTAGAAACATTTTGCTAGTAAAATATTTATAGTTATATAAACTTTTGGAAATATTTTTGATATACTAGGATAATTTAGCAAGAAAATACTAAAACATTTATTATTTAAGGAAAATATATTTAATCCAAACCTACTTAATAAATGATATCAATATGATATATGCTACCAACTTTTATTAGCAAGACAATATTGTACTAGTAAATAAAATTACTTAATATATGCTAAAGATAATATTCAAAACTGCTAATAATAGAAATGAGGCTAATAAGAATTAATACCTAGCTAAAGCAAAATCCATTAATAATGATCACTAATGCTAATAATTAAGATGATAAACATATTCTATTAAACAGAAATGGTACCAACACTAAGCCCAACACCAAAAATAACCCCAACATCAAATCCTATTTTTATTTTACTCTTCTAAACATCAGCCCAACTAACAGTCTACAGACCAAGCCCACTGGCCCAAAACCCTCAGCCCAGAAACTAATTACTTAACTAAATTAAAACCTAAATTTTTCTCTAATAACTACTGCCCAACTCCTGGCCCATAACCTCACAGAAAAACCCAGCCCACACCATATACTCTCTGTTATATAATTAAACCAAAATTTCCGTATAATTAAAACAGCCCAAATCTTGAGCCCACAGACTAGCCCACAGGCCCGGCCTGACTCTCTGATATTAACCCATCTCTCAATCTCTCTCCTCTCCATTCTTACGAAAAAAATCCAGAAAAATCAGAACTCTTCGAGAGAGTTCTCTCGTCTTCTCCGACGACTCCGGCGAAGACTCGGCCTCTCCTTCTCCGAGTAAACCCTAACCAGACACTTCTTCTTCTTCTTCCTCTGGTCTTCCTCCTCTAGCCTAGAAAACCCTAACACTTCCTCTTCGTCTTCCTCCTCCTCAAGGCCGCACCCAAACCCTAACCTCGTTCTCCTTCCTCTTCCTTCCCTTCTCTAGAAAACCCTAGATCTAGGTCGAAAAACCTAACCTAGCTTCATCTTCTCCCTCTGAAACCCAACCCAAAACCCTAGCTCTAGCTTTCCTTCTTCGTCTTCTTCACCGGCCGAGAAACCTAAGCCCTAAACTTCCATGGCCGAAAACCCTAACCCTAAAGCTTCCACAGTCCCATGGCCGAAACCCTAGTCCCCAAATCTCTAGGTCAGAACCTAGATCCGGCCATCTTCTTCCCTGGGTTCGAAACCCTAACCCTAAGTCCATTAGGTCGTCTGTCTCCTTCCAGACCTAGCCTAGGTCAGAAACCCTAACCCGTTCTCCACCTTCACTCTCCTTCTAGCCCGAAAAACCCTAGTTCCATTGTCTTCCTCTGGTCCAGTCCCAACCCTAGGTCTAGGTTGAAACCCTAATTTCTAGGTCTGAAGAACTTCCCCAATCCACACCCAAACCCTAGAAAAATAAGAAGAAAGAATGGGGGGTTCGAGTAGATCGAGAGGAGCTTACCAGCCTGACGGGGTCGTCGATCCACTGCGATCCTGGCGAGGCAGAGATCCGACCACGGCGGTGGTCTCAGTGAGTCTGGTGGTGGCTCGGCTACTGATGGCGGTGATCTCTCGAAGGGGCGGCGCGGTCCTCGTTGCTGCTGGATCTCGACGAGGTGTGGTGGCTCACGGCGGCAACGGCGGCAGCGCTTGGTGATGGCAGTAGCACGAAACCCGAAGGGTCAGTGCACAAGGAACGAGGAGTCTCGGTACTGCAGCCGAGACTCTGCAGCTCGTTGATGGCGACGCAGTGCTCGAGGCTGATGGCGCGGTCTCCAAGGAACATGCGGTGCTTGGAGTGGCGGTGGCACAGTCTACGAAGCTCCTGCTCGAGTGCTGGTGACGGTGGCTCGGCGCTCGAGTACTGGTGACGGTGCTGTACTGATGGCGGTGCTCTGGAGATGGCGACGGCGGTGGCTGTCGGTGGCACTCCGACGAGCGGTAGTCCTCGCGGTGCTGGCTCTCTGTCCAGTGAGGAGAGAGAGAAAGGACAGAGAGAGAGACTGTGAGGTGACGTGTCAGTGAGAGAGAGAAAATGTACTGTGGTGTCAGTGCATTGGGCTGCGTGTAATATATAGTAAAATAATATGTGTGTGTGAGTGGCATGTTTGTAATAACGTGTAGATCTGGGGGTATAGTATTGTGGCAGTGTGGTAAATTACAGTAGATCTAGGGGTAAAATAAAATGGTAGTATGGTAATAATAAACAGATCTGGGGGCATAGGAAAATAGGATGTAACAGAATTTCGAATTCAAAAATAATAATAACAGGTTTTTCAAAATCAAAAGGAATAGAATTTCTAAAATTGTAATGTTTCCCTCCAACATATTTTTCAAAATCCGAATGTTCAAACACATTTTCAAAATCCAATATCCAACAATTTCTTCCAACAGAAAAACAGTTTTTAACATATTTTATTAATTATAAGATATCACTGATAACACATTTACTGCTTCCTCCAAAAATTATATATTAAATAATCCGAAAACAGTAATTAATTCTAAAACATAATGAATAGTTAATAACTCTTCTTAGTGCTAGCTAACTGTCAACTAAAGACAGTTACATACCTTAATTACTAAATAGTAATAAATTACGAAAATACAATTAAAAGTTTAACTAATAGTAACTTTGCAATTGTGATCAATTACACAAGTTTAACAGTAACATTAGAAAAATAATAATAATAAATCATTTAGTTAGCTTACAACTCGATCAATATTAATAATACTAACAATATTGTAATTCATCTAAAATACATAACTTGTATTAAAATACTTTTAAAATTGAAGAAAATCCGAAAATTCATTCTAATCGAAAATAGATTTTCGTAAGAGGTAATATTTAAATTCAAGAAAATTTAGAAAAATCCTAAAATTTACCAAACATGATTTTTGGGAGTTACATGATCTCGGTCAGGTTGTCTAAAACTTTGTTCAATTAGATTTCTAAAATTCATGGTATCCTGGTCGCAAATCAACTGCAAACATGGGTGTTTGGGACAGTCTCTAACATTCATAAATCCAGTTTTTTCTCGATTTTGGAACTCGTTTTTTGTCGCGCACAAAGCGAAAGAAAATAATCTACATGAAGGACATGGGACTCAGATAGGTTGGTAACATACCAGCAAAGACGGTTCGGAAAACCATGTCCGGGAGACGGAAAAATCTTTCCGCAAAGTTGGGCTTATGGTTGCTGCAACTGCTTTTGCTATTGTTGTCGTTGTGTTGCCGTCGAGCAGCTGCTGCATGCCCGGCTAGTTGGCCGACGACCTGAGGCGATGGCGGCCCGGGGAGGGGGTCGCCAGGGTAGGTTAGGGTTTCGATTATTTTCTTACGTTTTCTATATATATATACAAATGGCCACGCCAAAAATGGGAGCAGCCCTCGGGTCGGGTGTGGCTCCTGCGGCTCTGTTCCCACGGGAACAGGCCGTGGGGGGAAGGAAAAGTTTTTAAAAAGAAAACAATACATAGTACTTTGACTAAATAAAATAAAAATAAATCCTAATTAAATTCTAATTAACTATATTTTTAAATAAAACTATACACAAGATTTTGTAAAAAAAAGCTTATATATATTCGACTTAAAATCTAATTAAATACATTTTTAAATAAAACTACACATAGGACTTCATTTAATAAAAATCAATAGATTGTAATTAAAATCTAATTGAATACGTTTTTTTCTAAGAGTTTAAAATAATTTCTACTATACATAAACAATATATGTATATAAATATTGATCATTGGTGAACGTATATAAAATATGTATAATCTTTAATAAAATCTTAAATTAGAATCACCATGTACAAAACTTGTCTATTACAACTGAAATACTAACTAAATATTTGTATATCTATATATGGAAATACATATATATTTATAATTGCCAAATTTTCCAAATAATAAGAATTTCCAACACTAAAATTTGCTCCAATATATTTCGTAAATTTATTTTTTTTAAAATACCTAAATTATACCTACTAGTTTAGAAGCTCGTAAATTAAATTTCGAGGCTGTCTAGAAATAAATAAAAATGAAAAATAATATTTAAAAATTTGAATACTAATAAGTAAAAAATATGGGGGTTTATATCCTACCCAACTTGTAAAATTTTATCCTCGAATTAAAATAATTCTTAATATTCACATAATGAGATTTAATACAAGGGAGGATAGGTACATCAATTCGTAGCACGGTCTGCGAAAGGTTAAAGGGTGGTTGTAACAGAATCTAAATTTGGCGCCATATTCTACAAGATAGGGTTTCCTTGATTCAAGGCCCTACCTAACTTATAAGAATCGGCTAACTGTGAAAATAATCGTTAGTGGGTTTGTAAGAAGGAGAATTTCAAAAGGGTGGCATAAGAATATTGGAAACTTCCGGAACCCAGTCACGAGTCCTAAAGGAAGCCTATATACTGTCATAGCATTATTGGTCAATAACTTCTTTAGGAGGATTATTATAATTAACATCGTTCTTATCGGCCAAGCTCCAACGAGATGGTAGGCATCTCTTGTCCGAATGTAACTAAACATGTCGGTTCAAGGGTTTTCGCTCTTCGCCTAACATGGTAACTAAAATATGCGGTTGAGGAACTTAAGGAAAGAAAAATGTACGGTTAGGAGTTAAGAATCTATAAAAAGTGCAGAAGACCTTACTATAGTACATACTTAGGTAAGTGTTTGGATTCTTTAAGTCGTAGTGTCTAGTGGTTGCGGAATCGATGTTTGGTGTTGCGTAGGAGCGTATGCTTGCTTGAGTGTACGGCATATATCATAGGTGTGCCGGGTCTTGCATGGATCATGGGTATTCTGTTTAGTTAAGGAATTAGGCCTATATTGCTTCAATAAGATCAATTGGAACAAAATGGTCCTCTATGGTTTGTTCTAAGAGGAAATACGTCATACAGGTAGCTTAATTGAAACAGAGCACAGAAAGGTGTGTTTGTGTAGGACATGCACGTCATGTGGGTAGCTTGACTGGTCTAGTTTGTGAGTGTGAAATTTGTTTGAAAGGAAAAGGCTAGTATTGTGCTTCAAACTTTAAAGTCACGGTTGAGGACATCGGATGATATAGATAGAAGTGGATGTTATGAGTCACTATTTTATTAGTTCAATTGGAACCAGTTTATCCCAATCATCTGCTAATGCTTAGAGGAGCTTGCCTAAACACTTCATGAGGTTTCACTCTCGGAATTGAAACTAAGACAGGATTTATTGACCAACACGGGGTTTGAAGAATCAATGTTGCGATCTTCTACCACGATTAGCTAACGCATGAGCAAGGGATATAGAGTGTAATACGAAGATTGTATCGCAACTCCTAACAGATAGAAGAACGGTTACGAAGGGCATTCCATTCTAAGAGAGAGTACACTAAGTTCAAGGTTCTACTTACTTCTAAAATTGGTTACTTGTGGAAGGAACAGCAATATAACTTATAAGAGGATCAAATCCTAAGGAGATATATGTAAATATGAGGTACTTTTGATCATAGTCATGGACTCTAGAAGAAGTCGAGGTGTTACCTATTGAATATTCTTGATATATTCAACATGTTTCATCAAGGCGGTAGGAGAGGTTTTGGTCGAGCATAACCGGAAACAAGTTGGTACAACGGGATTCTACTCTTCGCATAACATTGGCTACGAATGGATATGGTTACGGGATTTATGGAGATGGGGACCAAGGGATCAGGACTACATAATAGGTGGAAGGATCTATGTCAACAGTTTGGTTTTTATAGCCCAAAATATGGCGATATGCAAGAATGGATTTAACTGGGTCTTAATGGGTTCCCTATTTGGTCATCAATCTTTGATTGAATAAATCTTAGATTTAATCTATATTGGCCGGACAAGATCTCACAAAATCAATTTGAACCATTCCTACTAGGTTAGGGTAACCTAGAATATGTTCTAGCTCAAGCGGGTAGGCTAATTGGCAACCGGGTTGGTTAACTAGGTTCCTTAAGCCAAAAATGTTCCTTCTATGACTTTTGTGTTTAAGTAGCACAAGAAGACTCAATTGAGTGGCATACTAGTGGCATGTGCGTAGTGGGCTTCGAGTATATCATAACCATATATTAGGTCAAAAGATTTGAGTCGAGGTTGGATCTCTAACTGAAGTCAGAAAGGACAATGGTATTATGGTAGGGGTTATAGCTAGCCTTTTTGACTCGAAAGTCGTATCATAAAAATAGAGTACAAAGGGACGTGTTTTAGTGGGACATGATATATCCACATGAAGATGGAGTCGTCTATGTCTTGTATGTGAAATTTGTTGGAAGGTAACAGCTGGTCTCGTGCTCCGAATATTAATGTCACGGTCGGGATACCAAATGATCTAATTGAAAAGTGGGAGTTCATGGGGAACTAATTATCATCCTAATGGAAATCAACTTATCCTGATCAATCGGTAACCTAGTAAAAATTTAGAAAGCTTAGTATATATTCACTCCCAAAATTTCTTTCTCTTAAAACTAAGGCACGGTTTTAGGATTAATGGGGTCAGAAAATTTCAAAGTTGTGATATCATGCTTGGGCTTTGAGTATAAAGGAGTACTACACAATATGATAGATAACGTGATATGGTAAATATAAATTAATTGGAAGGTGGTTATCTGATTTCGAATAGATGGAACGATTATGTAAATATAGCTTTCATGGCCATAGGTGGTATGTGAAGAACAGGTAGACAACTCTAGAGGGGGGTGAATAGAGTTTATAATAATAATGGCTAAATAAAAATTAAACACTTTTCACCAACAGTAAATAATCAGAGTAAATGCGGAAATAGAAAGTTTAAGAGAGCAGACGCAAATACAGTCATTTTTAACCTGGTTTCCCTTGTGGAGGACTAGTCCAGGCCTGAGAACTCTAGTTCAAGATTAAATCCACTATTTGTGAAATAGTAGTTATATCCCGTGCCTTTTCTTTAGAAGAGCACGTCAACTTCTTACAAAGATCGCTATGGCGATGCTTGGAATTTTCCAAGCGACTTTCTTGACTCTTGCACAAACTCCTAACTAAATAGCACTGAGCACTTTGAGGCTTAGAAAGCTTGTGGCTAGTAGATGAGAAGGTTAAGGCTTATATGAGGCTTATAGAGAAGAGAAGAGAAGATTGGATGATTGAAAATGAGAGAATTCAAGGCCTATTTATACTAGTTGGGATAGGCAGAATTCGGCCAGAATTCTGTGTCAAGAATTTAAATTTTTGGTCGTTGGACAACTAGCATACAGCAAACCCTTAAAATTAGGGTCATGTAATTTAGGGGACAGAGTTCGGCCCGAACTCTGTCCCCAGAGGACAGAATTGCTCAAATGGGCTTTGGTGGGCTAGTTTGGTTTGGTGGAGCTTTTGGTTTTGTTTGGAGATAAGGTATAGGCCCAAACTACTCAGTGCTACTCAGTTTACATTTAGCTAGACTCAATAAATGTAAAAATACAGACTCAAAAACTGAGTACGCTGCGGGAGGGAGCCGACGTCCATCTTGTACTGAGTTCTGTCTTGATGTGTCATATTGAATTATGACAAGTATCATATTGTCAATTTTATCAATATTTGGTTGATTATGATTTTGGGTCAACAATCTCACCCATATTGATAATTGACAAAATAATATTTTTATATTCAATGTTCATACATGGACACAAGTAGTAGTCATGCATAAAAGCAATAGCTCCCCCGTAAAACTAGCTCCCCCATAAATATTGCTTCTCTATAAGCCAATGTTTCTTTTTCCTGATAAACACAATCTCTACCAAAACATAGATATTACAGGATATTTATGAATATCAAATAAATCTCTCCCCTTTTGTCATTTAGCAAGATGCATATCAAAAATAGCAAACTTAAACAAACAGAAATTTGTTGAAGAAAGTAACTGGCAAGCACACTATAGTAATGATAAACCGCAGATAAAGTCTGAAGATTCACAGAACATAGAGTGTACTCATACAATAAAAGCAACTACATAAATAGAAGTCCATAATGCATAAAAACTAAAATAAAATCCTCAGCAGCAGCAGCAGGTAAGGGACCACATCCATCATAGAGCACGAGATGGTCCAGCACCGTTAGATGGATCAGTATCCGAACGACGAGGATCCACGAAGGCCGCATTCGGATCCAAATAGCGCATAAACCAAGGGTCATCGATACGGTACCCATCGCGAAATGGATCCCGCTCCATAGGAAGTGGCATAGAAGGATGTCGAGACATAGTATACCGGATGTCATGCAATGAGTTGCTGATGGCACTCATCTGCAAGGTGGTACAATAGTAGAGCTGGGTCCAGCGGTCGTCCTCCAACATGAAACGATCGTGAAGCATAGTTTGAATAGACTCGAGAGTAGCAGGAGGTACGGGCACAGGCTGCCCAAGAGCAGGTGCATCAGCCTGAGCATCAGAATGCTCGGACTCAGTAGAAGATCCGACAGCTGCCTGAAGCTGCCTTGCCTTAGATAGAAAGGCAGGGGCTGGAAGGAATTGGCATTCATCGAGAGGGATATGAAAGGCATAAAAAACCATAGGCAAATAAAGAGCATAGACCAAAGATCGTGGCCTCTTCCTTGCATTGATCATCCAGTCCATTATAGTACGTGAAAGGTTGAACGGGATATGGAAGTGAAGGTGATATAAAGCAGAGATCTCAAAATATAAAACTTCATCAGTCGATCCTGCTTTGGACAAGATCGTGGAGAAGACAATACGATGAAGTTCATAGAAATAAGGGTTAAGGAATTTTGCAAGTAACTTGCGTGGACGTGTGTTCGGGGTACACAAATCGTCCTTGAAACTCTCAAAGGAAGACCCATCGGAGAATTGAAACTTAAGTGCATCGACAAGCTTCTCCCACGAGTTGGGTTCCGGAATCTCGAGATATTCCGCAAGTTCAAAGTCATCGAATGAGATGTCAATTCCAGCAACATGAGAATATAAACGTGTGTCATCAAATGTGAGATTGCAATAAAATATTTGAATTACATTCAAGTAGATAAGTGAAGTAGTAAAAACTAATTCATCAAGACACAAATCATGAAATAATGAGTCATAACGAGAAAAGATAGTGAAGATGATGGGATGACCCACGCACACGGGCCGTGATCGAAAATCATTAAACCATTCGTTTGAGGCGTCCAATGACACAAAAATTCGATCATCAAATGTGTCGGGGTCATTGGGTCGTGGTGGATTGAAAAGAGGGTGAATAGGTTGATCATCTCTAGGAGGAGGGTTCGATGAGGAAGCTCCCTCGGTTCAAGACCTTTTTCCTCTATTAAACAACCTAGGTGCCATGAACAATGAAGGAAAATTTGAAATTTAGATGGAGAAAAAGAAGAAAGTATACCTCAAGAGAATTATGGAGAATGGAAGAGAATGATGCAAGAGATCGTCTCCTTGAGTTTGGAGAAGAAATTCACACTAGGAAGAGAAATCTAGGGTTAGGGTTTGAAGAGGAAGGAGTTTGAGGAGTTTTGGAGGAGGCAATGGAGAGAAGAGAGAGGGAGAACCCGCTTTTAAGAAAGGGGGTTTGGATGGTCGGGTGGATCCTGGACCATAGGATCAAAACGGATGAACGGATGTGAGCAACTAGGAGTTCTGGAATATACAGGCCGAATTCATCCTGAACTCTGTGTGAGGCAGAGTTCGGCCCGAGTTCTGTGTTCTGGGGCTAGAACTGAAGGCAGTTTTAAAAAATAGTTTGAAACTAATGCCAAGTTTAAAAGAATGAATAGGAAGGATAAAAATTTGAAAAAATTTACAAGCAAATGGCCAAGTAGAAAATTGGCAAATATAAAACGAATATAGTAAACGAAATGAAGTTAGAAAATTTAAATATCAAGTTATAAATAAAATTGAACCATATAATAAATAAGGAGTTATGACACAAATCAGTACGGTGAAACTGCCATGGGGTAGCTGCAGGGGCCGGATCCCAGCTAGCGGTAGTCCGAAGACTAGTGCACCATATCGTTTAGGCTTTTACGCCTTGTTGTCAGAAGGACCCTTTCGGCTTGTACCCATAGCAAAGTCATCATAAAGAACCGTGACATAATCGATATTTACGCAGGCCAATTTAATGAATAACCGATTCATCTAAAATTCCTAATTCATGACAAAGAAAGTTGAATCGCTCTTTGGGTAGTGGTTTTGTAAAGAAATCTGCCAACTGATGATCAGTGTCAATAAATTCTAAATTTATAGTGCCATTCTGTTGATGATCACGCAAAAAGTGGTGACGAATTTTAATGTGTTTCATGCGTGAGTGACATATAGGGTTCTTAGTAAGATTGATTGCACTAGTGTTATCACAGAAAATAGGAATGTGCATAAAAGATAAGTTGTAGTCTGCAAGGGTTTGCTTCATCCACAGAATTTGTGCACAACAACGACCAGCTGCGATATACTCAGCTTTTGTTGTGGATAGTGCGACAGAATTCTGGTTTTTCCTAAACCATGAGACTAGAGCCTTGCCTAATAAATGACACGTGCCGCTCATACTTTTACGGTCGACTTTGCATCCTGCAAAATCAGCATTCGAATAACCAATAAGGTCAAAGGATATGGATTTGGGATACCACAAGCCCACTGTAACAGTACCCTTAAGATATCGAAAGATACGCTTAACGGCAGACATGTGTGATTCCTTAGGACTAGCTTGATAGCGAGCACACAGACAAACACTAAACATGATATCGGGATGACTAGCAGTGAGGTAAAGTAGACTACCAATCATACCTTGATACTTACGTTGGTCAACAGGTTTGTCGCTTTCATCAGGTTCCAGCTTGGTCGTAGTAGCCATAGGGGTGCTAATTGGTTTGACGTTGTCAAGATCAAACTTCTTTAGCATATCCTTTGTGTATTTTGACTGGCTGATGAAAGTTCCTTGTGAAGTTTGTTTGACTTGCAGTCCAAGGAAGTAGTTGAGCTCCCCCATCATGCTCATCTCAAATTTGTTCTGCATACACTTAGCAAAATCTTGGCATAGATTTTCATTAGTGGACCCAAATATAATATTATCAACATAGATTTGTACTAAAAGAATGGTGACTTGAAAACTTTTAATAAAAAGTGTAGTGTCAATCTTCCCTTTTGAAAAACCTTTATCTAGTAAGAAATTGCTTAGGCGTTCATACCAAGCTCTGGGGGCTTGTTTGAGGCCATATAGCGCTTTCTTGAGTTTGAAAACATGGTCGGGAAATTTGTGATTTTCAAAACCAGGGGGTTGTTTTACAAAAACTTCCTCCTTAATAAAACCATTCAGAAAAGCACTTTTGACATCCATTTGGAAAAGTTTAAAATTTTGAAAGTTTGTAAAGGCACAAAGCATCCGAATGGATTCAAGTCTTACAACAGGAGCATATGTCTCATCGTAATCGATACCTTCCTCTTGGTTGTATCCTTGAGCTACTAGACGAGCTTTGTTGTGAGTGACTGAACCATCTTCATTTACTTTGTTACGAAAAACCCATTTAGTACCAATGATCGAATGGTTAGCTGGTTTAGGAACAAGTTCCCAAACCTGGCTTCTTTCGAATTGGTTGAGTTCTTCTTGCATAGCTGAAATCCAAAACTCATCATTAAAAGCTTCTAAAACAGTTTTAGGCTCAATTTGTAAAATGAAAGCAGTGCTAGCAATGGAATCTCTTAACGATGATCGAGTACTTACTCCGCGTGATACCTCACCTATTACCAAGTTTTCTGGGTGTGATGGCTTGAATGCGAACTTCTTCGGTAAGCCCTCTAGAGAATTGGTTTCAGGGGTGGTAGTCATCGGCGTGGAAGTTGGTGGTTCAACATCATCGTCGGGGATAGCTGCTGTACTATTTTTCTCATCAAAAGTTACATTAGTAGATTCTTCTACAATCATTGAGCGTTTGTTGAACACTCTATATCCTTTACTCTTGGTAGCATAACCAAGAAAAATACCATCGTCAGCTTTGGCATCAAACTTGCCTAAGTTGTCTTTGGTGTTTAGGATAAAACAACGACAACCAAACACTCTAAAATATGAAACATTTAGAGTCCTACCAAACCAAAGCTCGTAGGATATTTTCTTCGAAATAGGTCGAATAAGCACCCTATTTAACACATGGCATGTTGTACTGACAGCTTCTGTCCAAAAATATTTTGGAAGTGAAAATTTATTCAGCATGACTCTAGCCATATCGCCAAGAGTCCTATTCTTTTGCTCCACAACACCATTTTGTTGAGGGGTTCAAGGACAAGAAAACTCATGATCAAAACTATTTGTTTCGTAAAACTTTTCAAAATCGGAATTTTTGAATTCGCCTCCATGATCACTTCGGATTCGAGTAATCATGTAGCCTTTTTCATTTTGGACCTTTTTGGCAAAGATTTTGAAAACAGAAATAGCATCGCTTTTGTTTGAAAGGAAAAAAACCCAAGTAAATCTAGAAAAATTATCTACTATAACAAAAGCATAGAGTTTTCCACCAAGACTGGCTACTCTACTGGGACCAAATAAATCCATGTGCAGTAATTGCAAGGGTCTAGTAGTACTTACAGTGTTTATGGAATGAAATAAAGATTTGGTTGCCTTATTCAGTTCACATTCGGCACATACCGTGTCATTCTTGAATGTGATATCGGGCAGACCTCTTACTAGCTTCTTTGTTGATAGCCTGGATATAGTATCCATATTGGCATGACCAAGACGCTGGTGCCACAACAGTCTCTCATCCTTGTGGGCGTAGAGGCATCTTCCTGTACTATTAGTATTTCTAGATAGATAGAAAATATAGATGTTATCTTCTCTTATCCTTTCAAAAGCAATGTCTCTCGTTGACCTATCATAAATATAGCATTTATTTTGTCCAAAGTTAATATCATATCCATTATCAGCAAGGTGACTTATGCTGAGCAGGTTATGCTTTAACTCGGTCACTAGGCAGACATCCTTTATTACATGAGAAGGAGGATAACCAATAGTACCATTACCTATGATGTAGCCCTTTAAATTGTTACCGAAGGATACATACCCTTCCCTCTTCATCGATAGTGATACGAAAAGATTTGCGTCTTCCGTCATATGTCGCGAGCATCCACTATCGAGAATCCACTTGCTTTTAGTTGAAGAAGGAAGGTCCACCTACATCATGAGTAGATGTGACCTTTGGTACCCAAGTTCTTGTGGGTCCTGAAATATTAGTCTTCGGTACCCATGCATATAGATTAATATCAACTAATTTTCTAATTCTACACTATGGTGAGATATGACCATATAATCCACAGTATGTGCAAGTAGCATGCCTATTTGTGTTGGAAGCAGGTTGATAGTGATGTCTATATGCAGCATGGTGATAGTTGTGTGGAACAGTAGAATAGTGACTATATGTAGTAGCAGGATGATAGTTATGTCTATGTGTAGCATGGTGATAGTTAGCAGGATAGTGACTATGTGTAGCAGCAGAATGATAGTTATGAGAATAATGTTTATGTGCATGTGGTTTATGTGCTGCATGGGAGTACGTGTACATATAAGCATGTTTACGTGCTGCATGTGGGTGACGTATTTTACTATTATGAGTGGTCTTGTATTTTGTGTGTGTTTTGTGACTGTGTGATTGGGTTTGAGGTTGAGCAACCTGTTTTTCCAATCTAATCTCTAATTTCTTAGAGGCAGCATGTAGTTCATTACACTTAGCATTTAAACCATCAATCTTAGCAATAGAGACCTTGTGTTGTTCTTTTCTTCAGCAAGCTCTTTGTTGAGTGCTGAGATCTCACGTGTTTGCTTTTCAATAAGTACTTCGGCATCATGTAGGCTTAACTTAAGCTTGGACACCTCATTAGTGACTTCCGTGGGTGGAGTATCTCTAACATTATCAAGTAAAGAAGAAAGATTTTGAATCTCTATTTCATAGCCTTTGATTTTCTCCTTGGCATGCTTATATTTACTAATGACTTTCTTGTGGTCATTTAGTAAATCATTAAATGCATCGCCAAGTTCATCAAAAGTAAAATCATCAAGAGTTTTGCTAGTTACATTCTCGGATGTCGCCATTATGCAGACATTAGCGGTGTCTTGAGGAGAATCATTTTCTTCCTCGGAATCACTTGCTTTGCTTTCATGCCAAATACTAGTGTTGGCATACTTTTTTGAAGAAGGCTTCTTGTAGGACTTCTCATATCTGTTTTCTTTCTTTGCGAAAGGACAGTCCTTTCGAACGTGTCCAGTCTTTTTGCAGCCGTAACACGTTGGTTCTTCCTCGTCGTCTTCTTGTTGTTCCTTCTTTCTTCGATTGAAACAAAGGAACTTCTTGAAGTTGCGGACTAGAAGAGCTTGATCATCACCTTCAGAATTGTCGTCGTCAGTCTCTTCAGGATCAGCCCTTCGACGATGAGCTTTTAGGGCAATTAATTTTTCCTTTGGAGCAGGTTGGTCGAAGTCTTTGAGGTCGAGCTCGTGGGTCATCAGCTTTCCTATCAAAGTTTCCATAGACATTGTGGTAAGATCATTGCCTTCTATGATAGCTGTTACCTTAGGGTTCCAGATCTTCGGTAGCCCCCTAAGTAACTTGCGGATCTTCTCATGATTTGTATATTGTTTGCCAAGTGATGACAGAGGGTTGATGACATCAAGGAACCTTGTAAACATTTGGGTGATCGTCTTATTTGGCTTTATCTTGAACGCCTCGTATTCTTGAGTAAGACGACTAATTTTAGATTCCTTGACTTGAGTGGTTCCTTCATGCGTCACTTCTAGAAGCTTCCATACTTCGTGCGAGGTGGTGCATGTCGAGACCCTGTTGAATTTATTCCTGTCAATTGTACAGAAAAGAGCATTAATAGCTCTAGCATTTAGACTCGCCTGTTTCTTTTCCTCGTCAGAATATTTGTCGTTGGGTTTCTCGATGAGATCTCCAACGATAACTATTCTGGCGGGCTTTTTGTAACCATCGGTGACAATGGTCCACAGATCGAAGTTTAGAGACTTGAGATAGAAACTCGTCCTAGTTTTCCAATAGGTGTAGTTGGTACCATCAAATAGGGGTAGCCTATGAATGGACTGTCCTTTACCATGATTAGAAAACATAGATTGTGTGGTTGCCATAGATCAGCTCTAGGATGTTAGTCATTGTAAAGAGAACAGAGCTCTGATACCAATTAAAGAACAGGTACGCAACTCTAAGGGGGGTAAATAGAGTTTATAACAATAATGGCTAAATAAAAATTAAACTCTTTTCACCAATAGTAAATAATCAGAGTAAATGTGGAAATAGAAAGTTCAAGAGAGCATACGCAAACATAGTCGTTTTTAACCTGGTTTCCCTCGTGGAGGACTAGTCCAGGCCTGAGAACTCTAGCTCGGGATTAAATCCACTATTTGTGAAATAGTAGTTACACCCCGTGCCTTTTCTTCAGAAGAGCACGTCAACTTCTTACAAAGATCGTTGTGGCGATGCTTGGAATTTTCCAAGCGACTTTCTTGACTCTTGCATAAACTCCTAACTGAATAGCATTGAGCACTTTGAGACTTAGGAAGCTTGTGGCTAGTAGATGAGAAGGTTAAGGCTTATATGAGGCTTATAGAGAAGAAAAGAGAAGATTGGATGATTAAAAATGAGAGAATTCAAGGCCTATTTATACTAGTTGGGATAGGCAGAATTCGGCCAGAATTCTGTGTCAAGAATTCAAATTTTTGGCCGTTAGACAACTAGCATACAGCAAACCCTAAAAATTAGGGTCCTGTAATTTAGGGGACAGAGTTCGGCCCGAACTCTGTCCCCAGAGGACAAAATTGCTCAAATGGGCTTTGGTGGGCTAGTTTGGTTTGGTGGAGCTTTTGGTTTTGTTTGGAGATAAGGTATAGGCCCAAACTACTCAGTGCTACTCAGTTTACATTTAGCTAGACTCAATAAATGTAAAAATATAGACTCAAAAACTGAGTACGCTGTGGGAGAGAGTCGACGTCCATCTTGCACTGAGTTCTGTCTTGATGTGTCATATTGAATTATGACAAGTATTATGTTGTCAATTTTATTAATATTTGGTTGACTGTGATTTTGGGTTAACAGTATAGCAAAATAAAGGGGACATTCTGGGTATATCTTCCCTCAAATATGAGCATTTGTTTTTCTGCATTAAGTGAAAGCGAGAAATAATAAAGAGTTCAAGGGAGAGGAAAAATATGGGGCTCCAAAGACGATAGAGTATTTCAAGGAGAGTTGTCAAGGCAGTGGCGGATGAGATCCTAGAGACATCTATATCTCAATCCATGTAGGGCAATCAAAAGAAGAGCGAACCAAGCGCACTAAGGTTGATCAGACCATCATATACTGATTCTGATAAGACAATATGTTAGTGGACGTCCCCAATAAACATATGTTCTGAACATGCTCGATAAAGAATAAGCTTGGAAAGCTCGGCTGTAATAGCGACATCAATCGAGGTAGTGCAAAAATATAAGTACGCGAGATAATGATAAAAACAGATATAAATAATTCAAGTTTTATAAGAATCTAAGTTTTATCCGGTGTTCGTGCTTATACAGTCGTACAGTTGTCTTCTTGTCTCAGGCCTTGGTTGAACGAATGAGTCATGGATCTTTAAGCATTATCCTTAAAGGGGTCGTAAGGACGAACGGGGTAATAAGTCATGAGGTATTCTACCCAACTTATAAGAGTTCAACTAGTAGGGTGATTAAACAATCAAGAAAATATATACCTAGTACGAGCCATCTTCCTAACCTCTCTATCAAGCGCAAAGGGAAAAGATAAGACTTATAGCGGAAAGGGATCAAGTAGAAGGAAATCAAGGTAGTCGGACAAGAGTTCAAAATTAGAACTAATGGAGGAGATCAAACATATGGATGAGATACCTAGATTCTAATCCTATATGCAGGCTCACATCGGTACAGTAATGTGACCGAAGTGACAAACTGAACCTGCATGGGCCACTATAAAAACATGTAATGCCCCAGTCACAAAATACTTAGGACTAAGTACGTGGACATGCCAGTTGCATACATACGAAGTATACTCCAATATATGGAAATCTCGTATGTATACATAAGCTGTAAAGTGCAGTAAACTAAGACAACTAAATCTCATCCACCAAATAAGAGAATAATAATATAAATCAACTATAAAATTTGTCATTTATACATGTAGTTGGGCGGAGACAAATCCACTACAAACCATTTAAATAAGAAGGATAATACACGGTAGAAAATGCGAAGGAAAGGTAGCAAGTCGACCCAAGGACAATCCTCTACGAAGGAATGGAGAAGATCACGGCCTTGGCTAGAACACCTGCACATATCACAGAAGCACACACCTGGAGAGATCACCAGGTCCTCAGAGGGACGTAACAAGATACAGGAAGAACATGCCACATACTGAATATATATAATATGTCATAAATCACAAGTAAAATAGTCCCAATCGTAACAAGGTTCAATATCCCATCATCGAAATAGTGGACTACCCCTACAACCAAACAAGGACAAGGGGTAGCACACTATACCGCGATGCAATATTGTCCCAAGCTACTAATGGAACGGGGGTGACATGACATTGACTAGGGTTTACCTAACCATTCTAATGTGTTTATGCAGTTAAGAACAAACCTTTAGTCGCATGAGCCCTGGCTGTAATTAGGATCTCGTATAGTTCCCTCTTGGACACCAGTGACGAAGCGCATAACATTCAAAAATGTCAGTGGCCAACCTGAGGGGATCATCAGACCCGTATCTCCAGCGGAGCTTCCGGGTTACAAGGAAATGTGTAATAAAAGCCCATACAACAAAGAAATGTTCTCCCCTCCCTATGCACCTATCTAAGTCGCATCCGCGATCATGTACCTCTACTCACTGCTAAGTCTTCTAGCATGCCTCTATTAGCAATTAGACCTAACGCATGCGCACGGGTGACCAACCAACACGCAAGTACCTCTACATGCTACTCATCTCACATATATATCATGGTACAAATGTGTCAAGGTTTATGCAATACACTACAGATGGTAGTCCCTTAACTCTAGGTCTATACGCATAACTTAAAGACAAGAAAGAAATAAGGCTAGTACTTGCATCATGTATCACGAAAAACAAGCAAGTAAATCAACTGTAAGAACTAGAAATAAACAGACAAGAATATGCAATAACTAAAGAAAACGTAACTAAATATAAGCAGTAAATATGGCAAGGTATCTTACCTGAGGTTATGTGCAAAAGCGCAGGATCCAATAGCTCAAACCAGCAAATCGATGAAGCAAGAAAGCCAAAATCTATGAACGGCTCCGGATGCTGAAACAAACATCAAGAACGTTCCCAATGTAAAAGATATATCAAGGAAACGTCTGTCCAAAAGTCCAATTCTGGAATAGGGGCAAAATTATAATTTTGAGTCAAACGATGTCCATCGTTGGACCCGTTTTATACCGAAATGCGTGCCAATATCAATGGTCTCTAAAGTCATCAAACTACATGACTACGGGTCCGGTTTGAGAAGATTGTATATCCAAAGTTAGATTTCGGCAGACCGTGGACAATTTTTCCTGTTTGAACGGGTCGCGGGCCTGCCAAATAGACGTTCTAGTCGACCTTCCCAGAATCGGACCACACTTGGCATATAGGACCACAAAAATGATACGGTCCTACTGGCGCAAGTTTTGTCTCTATTTGACGAACGTGCACAAAGTAATTCGAAAATTTGTAAAGAGGCCGATACGATAAATTTCGACGGATATGCATCAAATTCGTCGCGCACACGCAACCGATTTGAATTCCGTCAAAGTCCACACGTCCGCGAAGTTGATACGCACCTCTCGATGCTTTCGGTTTGTGACCACGTCGCCTGGATTGTCGGGACGGACTCCATATCGGAGTTTTTCAATATTTTTAAAACAGATTTTTCGTAAACTTCAACCAAATTTTAAACAGAATATAACAAGAAATAAAATAAAGTAATTAATGGGTTATGATCTCTGTCAGGTTGTCTAAAACTTTGTTCAATTAGATTTCTAAAATTTATGGTATCCTGGTCGCAAATCGACCGCAAACATGGGTGTTTGGGACAGTTTCTAACGTTCAGAAATCGAGTTTTTTTCAATTTTGGAACTTGTTTTTCGTCGCGCACAAAGCGAAATAAAATAATTTCATTAAAGGACATGGGACTCGGATAGGTTGGTAACATACCAGCGAAGACGGTTCGGAAACCATATCCGGGAGACGGAGAAATCTCTCCGCGAAGTTGGGCTTATGGTTGCTGCAACTGCTTTTGCTATTGCTATCGTTGTGCTGCCGTCGAACAGCTGCTGCATGCCCGGCTTGTCGGCCGGCGGCCTGAGGCTGTGGCGGCCAGGGAAAGGGGTCACCACGATAGGTTAGGGTTTCAAATTTTTTTTACTTTTCTATATATATATACAAACGGCCACGCCAAAAATGGGAGCAGCCCTCGTGTCAGATGTGGCCCCTACAGCCGTAGGGGGGAAGGAAAAGTTTTTTTAAAAAAAAACAATACATAGTACTTTGACTAAATAAAATAAAAATAAATCCTAATCAAATTCTAATTAACTATATTTTTAAATAAAGCTATACACAAGATTTTATTAAAAAAAAGCATATATATATTCTACTTAAAATCTAATTAAATATATTTTTAAATAAAACTACACATAGGACTTTATTTAATAAAAATCAATATATTCTAATTAAAATCTAATTGAATACATTTTTTTCTAAGAGTTTAAAATAATTTCTACTATACCTAAACATTATATATATAAATATTGATCACTGGTGAACATATATAAAATATTTATAATATTTAATAAAATCTTAAATTAGAATCACCATGTACAAAACCTTGTCTATTACAACTGATATACTAACTAAATATTTATATATCTATATATGGAAATACATATATATTTATAATTGCCAAATTTCCCAAATAATAAGGATTTCCAGCACTAAAATTTGCTCCAATATATTTTTTTTTAAATACCTAAATTATACCTACCAGTTTAGAAGCTCGTAAATTAAATTTCAAGGCTGTTTAGAAATAAATAAAAATAAAAAATAATATTTAAAATTTTGAATACTAATAAGTAAAAATATGGGGGTTTACACGAACTATCAACTTCGATAGAGAGCCTACATGACCCCCTCGATATCCCAACAAGTAGGTTTAGGAAATGATGAGCCATCGACCAGAAAAATTGATGTAAAAATCGGCGAAAACTGTTTTGCAAACAGCAGAATGGGCAGCCAAACACCAATATTAGAAGGCAGGTTTAAGTTTGGATGTGTAGAATTTTCATAAACTATTTAAACACACTTTTAGACAACATATATAACTTTAGAACCTATCTTGTGGTTTTGAATTTCATCAACTGTGCAACGAGAAAATCAAATTCCAAAATCAGGAAAAACCCATTTTTAAAACAGTAGAAACCTTATGAAAATCACCGATACGGCGTGCGCCCCGATAAACCGGGCGACGTGGTCGCAACCCATAGCATTGAAAGACGTGTATAGAAGTTGTCGACGTATGGGATTCGACGAAACTCGATTTCGTTGTGCGTGCGCGACGAAATCGAAGCGTATCTGTCGAGATATCTCGTATCAGCCCTTTTGTAAACTAGCCCATAACTTCGTGCACATTCGTCATCTCGAGATGAAACTTGAGCCAGTATGACCGTATCATTTTTTTGGTCATGTATGCCAAGTTTGGTCAGATTCTAAGAAGGTCGACCGGAACGCTATTTTGGTAGGCCCGCGACCCGATCCAACGGGCAAATTTGTGCATAGCCCACCAGAATCCAATTTTGGATATACGATTGGGTTTATATCGTCGAACCGGTCCGGTAGACATATAGTTTGATGACTTTAGAGATCGTAGATTCTGGCATGCTTTTTGGTACAAAGCGTGTCCAACGACGGACATTATTTTGACCCGAAATTACGATTTTGCCCATGTGTCCAGAATTGGACTTTTGGATCGGCATTTTTAGACATCTTTTATACCAAATATGTTCGTGATGTTTATTTCAGCATCCAAGGACGTTTGTTGGCAGTTGGTTTTCCTTGCTGCACCAGACCTTTATCGGCAGCTCAGGACCCTGGGCGAGTACATTTGTTATTTGGTTTCGATATTATTAATTACTATAGTTTATTGTTAGTCATCTAATATTTGATTCTAGACACACTCGTCACCGGATATCATACCTTGTCTTTCTTTCATATCTTGCCATGTTTCTTACATGTCGTGTCGGAAAGGGGAAGTACCAAGTAGATGTGTGATATGGCCGTATATATTGTAGACATCATAGACAGTATTTTATTTCATGCAATATAGACATCAGAGATAGTGCTTTATTTTATTGCTATTTAGACATCATAGACAGTGCTTTACTTTATTGCTCTTTAGACATCATAGACATCGCGGTGTAGTGTCACAGCCGATCATACATCAAAAGGAGTACTTCAACACACTTAGATAGCTATGTTCCTCGTTCCACCCTTTATATGTTCTATATATTTTCCTGCCGCTAGTTCATTGTATTACCATGTTACAGTAGATTCTCTCATCATGTATTTTTTGGCTAACCTCTGTTTTATAGTCGTTATCATATATTGGAACTGCACTCAATGAATTGCATTCGTTCCATTCATGGCTGGAAACCAATATTTTTTAGGTTAATCGCGACAACTCTTAGCATTCGGGAGACATGGGTATATGCGGAGATTAACCTAGAAGACTAGTTAGATGGTTTAATATTTGTTGTATTAGTTTTGTGAGATATTTTATATTTTATCAAATATAAAATTTGTGAATATTATAAGTTTAATTTACTTATTGTGAATGAGCAGAAAGTTATTATTTTATGTGATATTGAGCATCATGGCCTTGACAGCATTCTACCATCGACACTGCAACGTAGGCTGGCTTGGACACCCACTCGTATTCCGAAAAGCGGGTGCGGGTCGTGACAAACCTAGACTCAAAAAAAGAAAATTACATAATAAATTTATGAAATCTTGTTTGACGACAATAGTTGCGGTCCTCTGTAGTCTTTGTACTTTACATATCATATTCGAAGTTTTAAGTCAATTATCGAAATCAGGTTGATCATAACTGTCATAACCTTAAATTTCCATTTTATTATTGGTATTTTTTTTAATTATTTTCAACCTTCCAAAAATTATTTTCTATAATTATTTCTCAAAAATATATATATATATATTTATATATATAGTGTAAATGAATAAATCAGAATTTTTCCAAATTTTCCCTCATGCAAAATCTATTTTTGCATTTTTCACTAAATGCTTGAGTGTCAAACATGCATGGATGAGTGCCATTTGGCACTCATGCCTCATGACAAGTCTTAGAGGGCATTTTAGGTATTTCCTAATTATTAATATCTCTTAAAACAAGAGGAATGAGAGAGAGAGCAAACCCATTCCTTCCCTCTTCAACTCCAGGTACTCTCCTCTCCTTCTTCTTCTTCTTCTTCTATTCTCATTTTCCTTTCTTCTTCTTCTTTTCCCTTCCTTGCTGCTCCTCGTGCAGTTGTTACTGCTGCTACTGCTACACTTGCTGCGGCTGCTGCTCATGCCGATACTGCTGCTGTGCGGTTGCTGCACCGCCGCCGCCGCCGCCGCCCGCCGCCCGGCCGGCCGACCGCGTACCCCCCCTCCTTCATCTTCTTATTTCCCTTCCTTTTCATCCTTCTTCATTCCTCTTCTCAATTTCCTTCCAAGAATATTTCTAGGGTTCTAAAATTTTAATCCAATTTCAATTTGTGCCTAGGATTCTAAATTTCGGGTCTGAAGAAATTTTTCTAGAGGGAAGATTGACCACAAAGCCAAGGCAAGCCCTCTCTCCCGATTCTTTTGAATTTGTCCCATGTTAAATTATCTAGTATTCTTGTATTTTTGCATGATATATATATATATATATATAAATATATATATACATATGCATAGAGGTAGATCTTGATGTTTCCTTAGAACGAATTTATGCATAAATCCTACATATATGTATGATTGCATATACATAGAAACCATGACACGATGAAACTTCTTGATTGCCACATGCAATGCAAACTTGTAGATGCTAACCTTTCATACAATGGTATGTATATATATACGTAGGCTTATATGATAACTTCATGAACTTAGAAGCCAATAATGTTGTCTTCACTAAAGTATCCCCAAATGACCTCAAACAAGAAGTTGTAAGCCCATTTCATTATTATTTTACAATAATTCACTTCTGTCCAGTTTTTAATTTACACTTAAATGACTTATTCATCATGATTAATTAGCCAAAATAAGTTTATTTAGGTGTCGGTATGATAAGGTAAACCTAACGTTGAAATTTCAAGTCAAATGACTTTTGAAACACATTCTAAAAGTACAATTGAAGTGTACCGTAAGTATGGATTTACTTTGAACTCGTAGAGTTGATTTTCGGAAGTCTATTCATTTTAATGGTTGTGTTGAGTCACATTATAGATAGATTGCATGTGTTATGGACTAATCCACTATTAGCATGATTTCAAGTATACTTAGGGATGCGTTAAATTAACTTTGAGATAGGATGATTATTACTTATTTTTAGCAAAATGTTCAATTCTGTCCAGAATTTTAATTAGGCTTAAAATCACCTTTTTGATCTTGAAAACATGGTTTAACTTGATAATTTTGTATACCGGTCTCCTATGGTAGCTACGTGCTAACTTTACATGTCATAGATTACTTTTCTATATTCTTAATGAGTTAAATACAATATCTAGTCCATAGTAGTTCCCTAAAATCATTTTCAATACTAAACAAAACTCGTTATTGTTCTTGACTTGCTTAGCATTTTGATAAAGCCTTACAAACCAAGAATAATTGCACGCTCCCTTGCCTGCTAGATAAGAAAGCTTTATTTTGCATAGCTTTATATATTGCGTGTTGCAAGTGTTGAGAGTTGCTCCACCGAAGGGGTCGGCGTACCCGGTATTATATTTGCGTGTTGTCGGTGTTGAGGGTTGCTCCACCGAAGGGGTCGGCGTACCCGGTATTATATTTGTGTGTTGCCGATGTTGAAGGTTGCTCCACCGAAGGGGTCGGCGTGCCCATTTATGATTTTCCTTGTATTTATATGTTCTGGAATGTTTCCGGGTCAGTAAATACAAAGGAGACTCTGCCAAAATTTTTGAGAATTTCCAGAGTTAGTCTATTTTCTGACAAACTCGGATTTCTTGGAAATTTTGACTCTAGTTCTAGACCACTTGAACCATCCATCTCCGACCTATAATATCGGAGGGATTTTTGGAATCATGTCCAATTGGATATCTTGGAACTTTACCTTGGTTCCAACATTTCTCGGACTACTTTAGTTTCGGAAAAGACGAAACCAATATTTGAAAGCGACTTGACTTCTAGGACTCCCGTTTGGGAGATAGTTTCTCTGAAGTCTAAATGTTTAGAATAGGTTGCATGGGGTTTTGGGAGAGAAACCGTTGGATCACACCCGGCTGACTTCTTAGCAATATCATTTTTTTATTTTCGTACTGATCAGTCCCTGATACGATGTTCGTGCGACCGTGTGAATATCCGGGGTGAGGCTTAGCTCACTTTCTTGATCGCAATTGGACATCCAGGCCCTGAGTTTCAGCTCAGCTATCCATTTCCACATTACCCTGGGTTTCAGCTCAGAATATTTATTAATTCATTAGATATCCAGGCCCTGAGTTCAGCTCAGCTCTCTAATGAATGAGTTCGATATTCTTGGAAAGGTCCAAGTCATACGAACTTCTTGTTATAACACATGATGCGATGATTCGACCCAGATGATTTGGAAACCACTCATGATGTTATCTTGCTTGCAATCACATCAATATATGATATTACAGATGGCTGGAGAATCTAAGCACCAACCCGTTTTGTACGAGCCTGATCCCGGGCAAATGGGGTTATTGTTGAGATGCTAGGCGAGTGTGTGCGATCCAGAAGTTTTTCTAAATTGCATTTAGGTCTAGAAAGATCTTGTCGTGTCCTTGTGACATTAATTGAGAATCATTTACTTTTGACTAATATCATGGTATGAGTTTAATTACTCTAGATACTAAATCTTGTTCACTTACCTTATTATTACGTATTCATACTTCTCCTTTGACTGAGGGCTTGCTCGCCGTATTGACGACCTAGTTTTGTTTACTAGGGACAGAAGAAGATCAAGATGTGGATTAGGCGTACACTGAGAATGATCTCTATGAATGATGTGGAACGGATGGAATGTAGTTTCATTTTGAAAACATTTTCAATTATGTAAATTATGTGTTGAAGACAATAAATCAATCATGTGTTTGAAGACAGTGAATCAAATATGTAAAATATGTGTTTTGATGAATTCTAGACCAAGTATGTAATATTTCTGGATAAATGAATGTTGAAAACACAGGTGTAGGCAACTCTAGAGGGGGGTGAATAGAGTTTGTGTCGATAATCACCAAATAAAAATTAACTCTATATCACCTCCACAAAACAACTATCAAGATAGTAAATAAATCAGAGAAAAATACGGAAGTAAATAAAGATCAGAAAAGCATACGCAAACACAGCAGTTTTAACCTGGTTTCCCTCGTGGAGGACTAGTCCAGGCCTGAGAACTCTAGCTCAGGATTCAAATCCACTATTTGTGAAATAGTAGTTTACAACCCGTGCCTTTTTTTCAGAAGAGCACGTCAACTTCTTACAGAGGATCGTAGTGGCGATTTGCTTGAATTTTTCCAAGCGACTTGGAATTGTCCAAGTGACTTTTCTTTTCAACTCTTGCACAAAAACTTCTAGCTGAATCACACTTGAGCACCTTGGGGCTTAGGAAGTTTTGTGGCTAGTAGATTGGAAGAGTAAGGCTCTTGACTATATAGGCTATGTAAGAGAAGAAGAATAGAAGAGTGGATGGTTTCAAATGAGAGAAACCAAGGCCTATTTATAGGGTTCGGGACATGCAGAATTCGGCCAGAATTCGGTATAAATAATTCAAATTTATGGACGTTGGACAGCTTGTAGCAAGCAGGCCCTAAAAATCAGGGTGCTGGAAATCAGGGGACAGAGTTCGGCCCGAACTCTGTCTCCAGAAGACAGAATTGGTCCATTGGGCTTTTGGGCTTTGTGGAGCTTGGGCTTGGTTCAGGAATTGGTCTGTTTGTATGGTAGAGTTTGGAGAGATATGTCTAGGGGTTGAGATGACTCAGTGCGACTCAACGTACACATTCTTCTAGACTCAATAAATTGAAGATTACAGACTTGGAACAAGTAGGAAAACCAAGAGCCCTTTGATGATGCCTTTCTTCTGATATTTGAGCAGCCCTGAAGACGTCTTTTTCCTTGACAGCAGTCGTCCAAAAGATAAGCAGATCTGAAAATCTGAATACCTTTCGGGGGCTTCGCCCCCGAACCCCCGACGGGGGGCGCTGCCCCCTCGACCCCTGTCCGCTGACCGGGCAGCGGAACCCCCGATGCGAGGCCCCGGATAGGTCGCTAGGCGGTTCAGAGAAATCTCTTTGTATGACGCCGTCTTTGGTCCAACATCAATTCTTCATTGCCTATGTCCTGGTTTGATCATGTTAGATCATGCTTATTGCATGTCTACAAATACATGTTAGGCCAGCAAAATATGTTGTAGTACGATACAAGCATAGCAATATAATATAGGATAATTAGGATAATGCTAAGCAAAATATGTTGTAGTACGATACAGGCATAGCAATATAATATAGGACAATTAGGATAATGCTAAGTTTAAGTAGCAACATGATAGTGAGTATATGAATATTAGTGACATTATTATGTTAAACTTAACGGATTAGCCATATTCAAAAACACAATGTAATCATTGGGCCAACAAATGTTATGTCATCTGTGCAATTCTGTGATTATGCCTTATATCTATGCCTATCTTGGACCTTACAGGCGACAATTGCAGGGTACAATTTGGTACTCATTGTACAGTTGCGTAGCCTGGGGAGAAGTATCATGTGCCTCGCGTCATTCTGGGAACCGGGGCGTGACACGTCTCTTTTGGTTGGTGGTCCATACAGGTCTAGTTTTAAGGATAGTGTATAGGTTAAGGAGAATGTATAGGTAGATAATAGATATTCTAAGGACTCACTTGAAATACCACAGGACAGAAATGTTTAAATTGAAGATTGAATTCCTAAATTAAAGAATCGAGGAATTATGCAAGGATTTGGGATATGAATCTTGATTGAACTTTATTTAAACATTGATGATGCATTGTTTCTTGTCATAGATTTCTAATTCGAGGATTTTTGGGTATAGGTCATGGCCCGATTTATGACGAGCATCTTTTGGGATGGGAGTGACAGAACTTTCTACGATTACGAGCAGTTCGCCCGGAAGGCCTGGCTAGTGGTAGACGATGCAGAACTCCCAGTATTCGGAGTTTACTTTCATCGCCTGCGTCCCAAGATCCGGGACATTGAAGATGGAGCAGAAGTTTATTATGAGAAGGAATTGCGTTTGATGTTCTTCCTTGCGAAGGACGGTCCCTCTCCCTTCACTTATGGGTATGATGGGACCATCAGCGAGTGGGAAGAGACCAACCCCTACGATAAGATTTTGGAGATCACTTACCTGAAGCTGACTAGGGGTTAGTCAGGATAACTGGGAAATGGGGTAGTTTTTTTGTCTGCTGTACAACATTTTGACGGATCAGCAGATATATATATATGTATGCGTAGAAAGATATGTTGTGGAGGTGTAGAGGGGGAATTTTTTTGTCTGTTGTATTATATTTTGGAAATTACAACAGATGTATATAGTTTTGTATAGGGTTAGAGTATAGAAGTCGTAAGGACTTCCTTGTGAAGCATATTGTAATCCTGTTTTGTGCAATGAATGAAATATGCTTCTTTTGGCTTTAACTATCTTAATTGTGATTGCCTTTTTCTCCTTTAGCAATTAAGTTCTTTAAGATTCTCCTTTAAATTTTGCATTAAGAATTTTCTATCCTTAATATTTAGGAAATGTCTTCTTCACCAAATCCCGACACATTACAAACGGAGACCACCGAGATGCGTCCAACAGACGCTATGGAAAGTTTTCAGAAAATCTTGGCAGCCAACACCCAACAAATCCAACTTTCCCAAGCTGTGTCTGCAAAGCTACTGGAAAGACTGGATGTCGCAGCTGCTCCTAAAGCTGGGACTCTTTCAGATTTTAGGACAATTAAGCCCCCAGAGTTTAAGGGGACTGAAACTCTTATGGAAGCAGCACAGTGGATTAGGACCATAGAAGGGTTGCTGAAGGGCTCGAAGATCGCGCCAAATGACATAGTGTCTCTTGTAAGGATTCAACTGAAGGACGTTGCCGATATCTGGTGGAGCTCCTTACACCCGGAGGAATCAGATGAGATTGTATCATGGAAGAAATTTAAGGAAGAATTTGAAGAGAGATTCTTTCCCCCAAGTGCCAAGTTGGAGCTGGAAAGGAGATTCCTACATTTGAAGCAGAATAAGACATCTATTGATGAATACTCGACGGAATTCACAATGCTAAGTCGGTATGCTTCAAGCATGGTGACTACGGAGAAGGCAAAGGTGGTCCGATTCATGGAAGGGTTGGACGATAAGCTGAAGATGAAGGTTGCCCCCTACAAATGTCAGACTTACGCAGAAGTGGTCGAAGCTGCAAGAGACCAAGAAAGGATGCAAAATGATAAGAACAACTCGAAGGCTGCAGGACAAAATCGGAGTCTGGAGACCAGCTCACCTCAAGGAAGGACCTCGGGACAAGGATAACAGAAGCGTGCTCAGCATGAGCAGAATAGAGTCACGCTAAGCTGTTCTTACTGCGGGAAGTCCGGGCATACAAAGAATAACTGCAGAAGACTTCAAGGGAAGTGCCTGAAGTGTGGATCCTCCAACCACCGGTTGAACTAATGTCCCCAGAACAATAGAAGATCTGTAGCACAGAATAATACACTGGGACCAAGAGCTGCAAACCAGGGATTTCAACAAAGGCCTTTCTTTCAAAGCAATGAGCCCAGGTTTAATGCTGTTGCAGCACCACAAGCACAAGGTCATGCCCCTACAAGATATCAGCTGAGACCGGCATTGGCACCACAGGTGCATCAATTCCATCAAGCACAAAAGGCTAATCAGAATCACAACAACAGAAAGAAGAAGAATTACGGTTAAGCCTTTATGATGGATAGCAATGAAGCTGGAAGTGCGGAAGACGTAGTGACAGGTACTATACTCGCTTCTTCTAGCCCTGCATCAGTATTATTTGATTCTGGAGCTACTCATTCCTTCATATCTACATCATTCATAACTGAGTATAATATTGAGACTCAACCTCTAGCTAGAAAATTGAAAATCCTTACGGGCAATGGTGTAGTAGAAGTGAGTCGAATTTGTAGAAATTGTCCAATCAAAATAGGAGGAGCAAGCTTCCGAACTAGACTATTAGTCTTTCCCATGGACAACTATGATATAGTATTTGGAATGGATTGGTTAATAGCAACCTCAGCAATCATTGATTGTGGTCAAGGAAAAGTTCAGTTTTCCTTACCTAGTAGGAAGTTGCATGAATTTGTTAGAGCCCAGAAGGAGTTTGACAAAGAAGAGTTAGAAAGGTTTGAATTTAGGAGTCTCATGAACCAAGTAATAGAGGAATGGCCAAGGGTTGTAGATGAGTTTAAGGATGTATTTCCTGATGAATTACCCGGATTGCCACCGGATAGGGCAGTTGAATTTAGCATTGATCTAATTCCTGGAGCAGCCCCAATTGCTAAGAAGATATATCCAATGAATAAGGAGGAACTAGCAGAACTAAATAAACAAATCAAGGAATTGCTAGCTAAGGAGTTTATCAGGCCTAGTGTTTCTCCGTGGGGAGCGCATGTTCTGTTTGTAAAGAAAAAGGACGAGAGTCTGAGATTGGTGATAGATTATAGAGCACTGAAAGAACTGACAATCAAGAACAAATATCCACTCCCTAGGATCGACGGATTATTCGACCAACTTGGAGGAGCAACTGTATTTTCTAAAATAGATCTCAGATCAGGCTATTACCAAGTGAAGATTAAGAAAGAAGACATACCAAAGACTGCTTTTAGAACTAGATATGGACATTATGAGTTCCAAGTCATGCCTTTTGGATTGACAAATGCTCTGGCCATATTCATGGATTTGATGAATAGGATATTCTATCAATATCTGGATAAGTTTGTGATCATATTTATTGATGACATATTGATCTACTCGAAGAATGAGGAGGCGCACGAAGAACACTTAAGGATAGTACTTGAGACTCTACGACAGGAGAAGCTGTATGGGAAGCTGAGTAAATGTAAATTTTGGTTAAAGGAAATTCCTTTCTTGGGACACATAGTTAGTGGAGAAGGCATTACAGTAGATCCTAAGAAGATAGAAGCAGTTAAATCATGGCCTACTCCCAAGAATGTAGCTGAAGTTAGAAGTTTCGTTGGTTTAGCCGGATACTATAGAAGATTTGTGGAGAACTTTTCCAGAATAGTTGAGCCACTTACTAGATTGACTCGGAAGAATGAGAAATTTGTTTGGACTGATAAATGTCAAGCGGCATTTGAGGAATTAAAGGAAAGACTTGTCACAGCACCAGTACTAGCTTTACCCTCAGGATCAGGAGGTTACGAGATTTACAGTGATGCTTCTGGCAAGGGTTTGGGCTGTGTACTGATGCAGCACGGAAGGGTTATCGCTTATGCTTCGCGGCAGTTGAAGGTTCATAAGAGGAACTATCCAACACATGATCTGGAGTTAGCAGCTGTTGTGTTTGTACTGAAACTATGGAGACATTACTTGTATGGTGAACAGATCAAGATTTACACAGATCATAAAAGTTTGAAATATGTGTTCACCCAAAAGGAGCTAAACATGAGGCAACGTAGATGGCTCGAGTTGCTTAAGGATTTTAATATGGAGTTGGAGTACCATCCAGGCAAGGCGAACAGAGTGGCAGATGCTCTTAGTAGGAGGCCTGAGGCTTTCTTTATGAACACGCCCAAGGAGATATTGGATGATCTCAGAAAAATGGGGATTGAAGTGATATGTCCAGTTGCAGATGGAATTTGGGAAAGTTTACAAGTTCAATCATCCTTAGTAGAGAGAATTAAGGAAGCACAGAAGAAGGATGTGAAGCTGCAAAAACTGTGGAGTCAAACTGAAGCTGGGGTACAAACTGGATTGATGAAGCATTCTGATGGATCCTTAAGGTTCGGAAGTCGTTTGTGTGTACCATTTGGAGAACTCCGGACTGAGCTAATGACTGAAGCACATAGTTTTTAGTACTCCATTTATCCTGGGAGTACGAAGATGTACCAGGATCTGAGACAAAACTTTTGGTGGCATGGAATGAAGCGGGAGATAGCTAAATTTGTCTCGAAATATTTAGTGTGCCAACAAGTGAAAGCTGAGCACCAACGGACTGCTGGACTACTGCAACCACTACCAGTACCTGAATGGAAGTGGGAGCATATTACAATGGATTTTGTATCAGGACTCCCAAGAACACAGAAAGGTAACAATGCCATCTGGGTGATAGTGGATAGACTTACAAAGTCCGCGAGATTTCTACAATTCCGAGTTGGATAATCTACGGAGCATCTAGCGGATATGTACATGAAAGAAGTTGTTAGTCACTATGGGGTGCCGATAAGTATCATCTCAGACAGGGATACTCGGTTAACCTCCAAGTTTTGGAGAAGCTTGCAAGACAGTCTTGGCAGTCGCCTGAAGTTCAGTTCAGCATATCACCCATAGACTGATGGACAGTCAGAAAGGATGATACAAATTTTGGAAGACATGTTGAGAGCATGCTCTCTTGATTTCCAGGGATCATGGGATGACCATCTGCATCTGGTAAAATTCTCTTATAACAACAGTTATCAGGCCAGCATCAAGATGGCGCCATTTGAAGCACTATATGAGAGGAAGTGCAGATCACCTATATGTTGGGGTGACGTCAGAGAACGACAACTTCTAGGGCCAGAATTGGTCACTCAGACAGTAGACATAGTCAAGGCAATCAGAAGTCATCTTCAAGCTGCGCAGGACAGGCACAAGATGTAGGCAGACAAGCATCGGAGAATCTTGAATTTCAAACCTGGTGATCATGTATTTCTGAAGATCTCACCAACTAAAGGAACTATTAGGTTTGGAACCAGAGAGAAGTTAAGCCCAAGGTTTATAGGTCCATTCGACGTCCTGGACCGAGTTGGCGACGTGTCTTATCGATTGGCCTTGCCACCATCTCTCGAAGGAGTTCACGACGTCTTCCATGTATCTCAACTGCGGAAGTATGTGCCAGATCCCAGTCACATACTGGATCATTCAGAAATCACAGTTGGCCCAACTCTCTGCATTGAACAGAAGCCGGTAGGGATCCTGGATCGAAGGCAGAAGATTCTTAAGAACAAGACCATCTCTCTAGTTCGAGTATCTTGGAACAAGGACTCACCGGGAGAATCTACTTGGGAAAAGGAAGAAGAGATACGGCAACTGTACCCCTACCTCTTTGATGATTAAGGTACTTAGCAACCTATCCTTCTCTACCTCTCTTATCTTTAAATTCTGGGGACGGAATTTAATTAAGGTGGTAGGGTGTCATAACCTTAAATTTCCATTTTATTATTGGTATTTTTTTAATTATTTTCAACCTTCCAAAAATTATTTTCTATAATTATTTCTCAAAAATATATATATATATATATTTATATATATAGTGTAAATGAATAAATCAGAATTTTTCCAAATTTTCCCTCATGTAAAATCTATTTTTGTATTTTTCACTAATGCTTGAGTGTCAAACATGCATGGATGAGTGCCATTTGGCACTCATGCCTCATGACAAGTCTTAGAGGGCATTTTAGGTATTTCCTAATTATTAATATCTCTTAAAACAAGAGGAATGAGAGAGAGAGAGCAAACCCATTCCTTCCCTCTTCAACTCCAGGTACTCTCCTCTCCCTTCTTCTTCTTCTTCTTCTTCCATTCTCATTTTCCTTTCTTCTTCTTCTTTTCCCTTCCTTGCTGCTCCTCGTGCAGTTGTTACTGCTGCTACCTTGTTGCGGCTGCTGCTCATGCCGCTACTGCTGCTGCGCGGTTGCTGCACCGCCGCCGGCGCCGCCGGCGCCGCCGGCGCCGCCACCCGCCGGCCGGCCGGCCGATCGCGCACCCGCCCCCCTCCTTCATCTTCTTATTTCCCTTCCTCTTCATCCTTCTTCATTCCTCTTCTCAATTTCCTTCCAAGAATATTTCTAGGGTTCTAAAATTTTAATCCAATTTCAATTTGTGCCTAGGATTCTAAATTTCGGGTCTGAAGAAATTCTTCTAGAGGGGAGATTGACCACAAAGCCAAGGCAAGCCCTCTCTCCCTATTCTTTTGAATTTATCCCATATTAAATTATCTAGTATTCTTGTATTTTTGCATGATATATATATATATATATATATATATATATATATATATTATGAATTTTGAAACTATTGGTAATATCAACCCAAACGCAATGTAATGTGCTTACACCTTGTTGTGATTAGATATATTTATATATATATACATATGCATAGAGGTAGATATTGATGTTTCCTTAGAACGAATTTATGCATAAATCCTACATATATGTATGATTGCATATACATAGAAACCATGACACGATGAAACTTCTTGATTGCCCCATGCAATGCAAACTTGTAGATGCTAACCTTTCATACAATGGTATGTATATATATACGTAGGCTTATATGATAACTTCATGAACTTAGAAGCCAATAATGTTGTCTTCACTAAAGTATCCCCAAATGACCTCAAACAAGAAGTTGTAAGCCCATTTCATTATTATTTTACAATAATTTACTTCTGTCCAGTTTTTAATTTACACTTAAATGACTTATTCATCATGATTAATTAGCCAAAATAAGTTTATTTAGGTGTCGGTATGATAAGGTAAACCTAACGTTGAAATTTTAAGTCAAATGACTTTTGAAACACATTCTAAAAGTACAATTGAAGTGTACCGTAAGTATGGATTTACTTTGAACTCTTAGAGTTGATTTTGGGAAGTCTATTCATTTTAATGGTTGTGTTGAGTCACATTATAGATAGATTGCATGTGTTATGGACTAATCCACTATTAGCATGATTTCAAGTATACTTAGGGATGCCTTAAATTAACTTTGAGATAGGATGATTATTACTTATTTTTAGCAAAATGTTCAATTCTGTCCAGAATTTTAATTAGGCTTAAAATCACCTTTTTGATCTTGAAAACATGGTTTAACTTGATAATTTTGTATACCGGTCTACTATGGTAGCTACGTGCTAACTTTACATGTCTTAGATTACTTTTCTATATTCTTGATGAGTTAAATACAATATCTAGTCCATAGTAGTTCCCTAAAATCATTTTCAATACTAAACAAAACTCGTTATTGTTCTTGACTTGCTTAGCATTTTGATAAAGCCTTGCAAACCAAGAATAATTGCACGCTCCCTTGCCTGTTAGGTAAGAAAGCTTTATTTTGCATTGCTTTATATATTGCGTGTCGTCGGTGTTGAGAGTTGCTCCACCGAAGGGGTCGGCGTACCCGGTATTATATTTGCGTGTTGCCGGTGTTGAGGGTTGCTCCACCGAAGGGGTCGGCGTACTCGGTATTATATTTGCGTGTTGCCGGTGTTGAGGGTTGCTCCACTGAAGGGGTCGGCGTGCCCATTTATGATTTTCCTTGTATTTATATGTTCTGGAATGTTTCCGGGTCAGTAAATACAAAGGAGAGTCTGCCGAAATTTTTGAGAATTTCCAGAGTTAGTCTATTTTCCGACAAACTCGGATTTCTTAGAAATTTTGACTCTAGTTCTAGACCACTTGAACCATCCATCTCCGACCTATAATATCGGAGGGATTTTTGGAATCATGTCCAATTGGATATCTTGGAACTTTACCTTGGTTCCAATATTTCTCGGACTACTTTAGTTTCGGAAAAGACGAAACCAATATTTGAAAGCGACTTGACTTCTAGGACTCCCGTTTGGGAGATAGTTTCTCTGAAGTCTAAATGTTTAGAATAGGTTGCATGGGGTTTTGGGAGAGAAACCGTTGGATCACACCCGGCTGACTTCTTAGGAATATCATTTTTTATTTTCGTACTGATCAGTCCCTGATACGGTGTTCGTACGGCCGTACGAATATCCGGGGTGAGGCTTAGCTCACTTTCTTGATCGCAATTGGACATCCAGGCCCTGAGTTTCAGCTCAGCTATCCATTTGCACATTACCCTGGGTTTCAGCTCAGAATATTTGTTAATTCATTAGATATCCAGGCCCTGAGTTCAGCTCAGCTCTCTAATGAATGAGTTCGATATTCTTGGAAAGGTCCAAGTCATACGAACTTCTTGTTATAACACATGATGCGATGATTCGACCCAGATGATTCGGAAACCACTCATGATGTTATCTTGCTTGCAATCACATCAATATGTGATAGTACAGACGGCTGGAGAATCTAAGCACCAACCCATTTTGTACGAGCCTGATCCCGGGCAAATGTGGTTATTGTTGAGATGCTAGGCGAGTGTGTGTGATCCAGAAGTTCTCTAAATTGCATAGGAATTGTGCTGCCGGGGTTGTGGACAAAGCTATAGCTGAAATCTCGCATAGTGTTGGTCATGGCCTGGAACTGCAGGGTGGTCCGAAAATCTAGAGTGTAATGCCCCAGTCCCAAAATACGTAGGACCAAGATGCTGTACATGCTAGCAACACTTCACTAACGGGCCAAATCTCATAGCAAGCCTATTAGTGAAATGCTTAAGCTGTAGATCCTGATAACAACCCAGAATATAATATAAGTCACAGGTCACAGCTAATCTCATCCACACAGAAAAATATGTCACAAGATATCAAGTCTAATAAAATAATACTAACAAAAAGATCTGTTCAACATGAAATAGAAATAATAACTGTACGGGTAAGACATCCCGAAACTACAGTAAAAGTAATAAAATAAAAGTCAACAACAAATATGCTAAAATAAAGGAAATGAAGTCGCAAGTCTAAAATAGAGAGATATGTTTCAAGCGAAGTCCTCGGGCACTATCTCATCCTCCTGCGATGGTATGACTCCAGTCTCGACTCCAGAACCATAAACCACCTCTCTGTCTAAGCCTGGAGAGATCATCAGGTCCTCAGGGGACTCGCAAGATACATAATAAACAAACCAAAGATACCAAGATATAAGACACAAGGAACCTAAGATACAAAATATACAGAGAAGTAAAAAATAATCAAAAAAATCAACTGAGGACCAATGAACTAAGATACCAAGATATAAGACACAAGGAACCTAAGATACTGGCATGCCATACTAGTTGTGGCTAACTGGTCATAGCTATAGACTGTAGTCAAGGCAAGCACTCCCAATCTATAGTATCTCCACTATAGTCAAGGCAAGCACTCCCAATCAAGATGGTAGCCATTCCTAGTATCAAAGTCGAATAATCCTATAGACCGTAGTCAAGGTAAGCACTCACAATCTATAGAATATCACAAGTCAAGTCCTACTCAAGTCAAGTCATGTCAAGTTAGGTCAAGTCATACTCAAGTCAAGGAAATCGTTGTGTAGGACTAGACGACTATATCAAGGAACACAAATGAATTAAAGAAATATAAAAAATAGGAAACTCATAATAGAAAATAAGAACGTGCAAGTAAACTAGGAACATGTAAAAGTAATACTGTAAACAGGATGACTGAAACTAGCATGGAGTAAAGCAATTGTGAATATGAGAAAAAGAACAACAGAGAGGTAATGAAAATAAATATTAAATATATTGTACAAGCTGGCAAGGTATAATTGCCTGGTGGTAGCATGTAGAACCAACACTATCCAGTCAATCAACGAGTCACAAAAGTCAAACTCTCACAACAGTCTTCGAACGCTGAAACAGATATCACCAACAAGTTTGTCATAAAAGAAATATCTAATTTTGACTGCCCAAAAGTCCAATTCTGGACACAGGGCAAAACGGTAATTTTGGATCAAAATGATGTCCGTCGTTGGACCCAATTTGCACCAAAAGTGAGCCAATACCTACGACCTCTAAAGTTATCAAACTATATGTCTATGGATACGATTTGACGATACGAACCCAAACGTATGTCCAAAGTTGGATTCCGATAGGCCTTGCACAAATTCGCCCGTTGGATCAGGGTCGCGGGCCCGCCAAAATAGCGTTCTAGTCGACCTTCTCAGAATCGGACAAAACTTGGCTCACATGACCAAAAAAATGACACGAGTCCAGTGGCACAAGTTTCGTCACGAGGTGAAGAACATATACAAAGTAATTGGCTAGTTTGCAAAGAGGCCGATACGGGGTATCTCGATCGATACGTCTCGATTTCTTCACACACACACAACGAAATTGGGTTCCGTCAAATCCTACACGTCCGCAACATCCATACGTGTCTTTAGATTCTCATGGGTTGCGACCAAGTCCCCGGTTTGACCGGACGGACCCCGTATCGGTGTGTTTTTAATATTTGAAACTATTTTATCCTATTTTTTTGTGATTTTGGAAACTGATTTAATCAGCGTATATGTAATGAAATTTGAAACTACAAAAGGGATTTTAGATTCCTATAGGTTGTCTAAAAGACCATTCAATTAGTTTTCCCAAACTGTTGATGGATCGGCAATAAATTGCCTTCTAAAACACATAACTGGCAGTTAAAACTGTCATGTAACATTATAGTTTTTTGCCAATTTGGCATCGAGTTTCTGGACAGGTTGTTGCACTATACCCAAATCCACTTGTTGGGATCTCAATAGGTTTATATCAGCTTTCCATAGAAATTTATGAATTCGAAAACGATTGAGTATTTGAGAAGAAAACAAGGGCAAAGTAGCATACCAGGCGGTCGGGTTGCTATTGTTTAGCTCATGCGCGGCCGGCGATGGGCGGCGCTCCGGTGGGTTTCCAGTTGTCAGGGGTAACTGGAGAGTTTTCCTGGGTTAGGTGATCATTAAGGAAGGTCACGAGTGTCCGGGATTCAGAGTTCTCGATCTCTTTTTATCGATTTTTTTAGTATAAATATACTCCGTTAGTCTATCTTATACTCGTATTTAACTAGCTCCTCCATTCTAATTTTGTTTAATCTCCTAGAGATCATATTGAAGTAGGTAAAAAAAAGATTTGGTCGGATGGTTCATAATTTGAACTTGATTCAAATTATGAAGAGTGCTCTGCTCGGCTGCAAGGAGTCGAGAAAAAGATAACAATGTTCATACTAAAAAAAATATCTTTTATATAATAACTCTTCCCTTTATATATATCTAAGACCTAAGTATATGTATACTATATATATAGTCTTATATATACATGTGTTTTTCACATGTAAATTCTAGAATCTAATAGAAACTATTTTGGCAATTGATATCTTGTTTCCAAAACAAGATACCAAATTAATATCAAAAAAATATTGACAATATATATATATATATATATATATATATATATTATATATATATATATATATATATATATATATATATATATATATATATATATATATATATATATTTAATATTTTTTTTTATTATATATATATATATATATATAATAAAAAAAAATATTAAATATTATATATATATATATATATATATATATATATATATATATATATATATATATATATATATATAATATATAATTATTTTAAAATAATAATTATTAGACCATTAAAATAGAGTACAGGATACATACATATAATGTATCTACCTTGACGTCTTTGCGCATCTAATATCTCTATATACACATGTATTTATAACCTATAAATTCTAAAAATCTAAGAAGATTTTCTTGGCAAATATTACCACACTTTTGAAAATCAATTAACATATATATATGATATGACAATTATTTAGAAAATAATTATTAGACAATTACAATAAAGTACAAATTTTAAATATAAAATATATATCTACATGGACGTCCTTAGACAGATTACATGGGCTTGGGTTAGACTCGGGTCAGGTTCGGCTAGTTTAACACAATCGGATCTCCTAAAAGTCAATAATCTTATTAAAAAATAATTAAATCAATTATAGGGGTCAAGTCACAACTTGGCCTGGTTTTTCTAGTTAGAACACACCTATGGCTCGGCCTTTACTACCCTAACTAAAAAACTAGTCAAAGTACACATATACACTATCCGTGCCAAAATTCTTGGCCATCTTGCACTCCAAAACTTAACCATGGCTAAGGTCATCTATAATAATAACTATTTAATTAAAAATACTTATAATTCTAAAAATCCCTATTTAAGTCAAAATAATAATTCAAAAATTTAGGGATGTTACACATAGACCGGATCTGATCCATAAACAAAGCCTGGAAAGACTCCAAGGTGACGTCTATGGAAGGATGGGAAGGATGGTGACTAGCAGATGGGTCAACAACAGGAGGATGAGGAGACTGTACAATTGGAGTAGGAGCTACACGACGATGCATATGAAGATAAGCAGGAGGAGCATCTCGAGGATAGTCATCTAAGACGATATCGAAGTACTCAAAGATATACTATAGATACATCGCGCATAGAAGGTTCTGTGGTTTCTTGTGACACCGTTCCATAGCGGAGATAATTGTCTTTGGTAAGCTAAAAGGAATCTCAAAGTGGAGATGATATATGGCAGAGAGTTCAAGATAAGTGATTTCATCGGTGGATGTTTGTTTTGGAATGATAACAGAGAATACCATCCGATGCAAATCATAGAAATAGTCATTCATATGTTTCGGTCGAAGGTGACTTTTTGGACGTTAATTAGGTTCACATAACGAGTCACGGAACGAATCTAAAGTCATATGAGCCAAAAAATTAAACTTTTGTGATGTCCATAAGTGCTTCCCCATCATTGGAATATGAAGCATAAAAGCTAAATCCTCATCATCAAATTTAATTTCTATGCCACCAACTCTAGAACGAACATTGTTGTTTGTGTCTGTGAGATTGCAATAGAATGTACGAATTACAATCATATAAATGGGATAACTAGATTGCACCAACTCTTCAAAACCAAAGTGTTGAAATACCAATAAATGATCTGGAAAGAAGTTAAAATTGATGGAGCTTCCCGGACAAATTGTCCGTTCGATAAAATCAGCGAACCATTCATTTGAAGCATCTAAGGAGACAAATATAAATTCATCAAAATTGTCACCATCCGGCATAGACGGAAGAAAAAGTGAGAAAGAAACTTCTTCTTGAACATTAGAAGAAGAAAGATTCTCCAACTTTTTGCTTCTTTTTGGAAGCTTGAGAAAACTTTCGTGCCATAGAATAAAAAGTAGCAAAAAGAGAAAGATATACCAAAATTAAGCAGGAAATATGGAAAAGAACCACGAAATCACCCCGAATCCAAGTTTATAGGCTTAGAGAGGCTTGGAGGAGGTAAAAAAGAATTTATAGGGTTTGTTTTTCGGTAGATGGCTGTTGTTGGGATGAGGAGGAAGATGATATTGGTAGGGTTTTAAAAGGAGTCCCGAATTGTCCAGCTTCTATTCTGAAAATAGCCTACCCGAGTTCTATCCGAGTTTGCACAGAGCTCGGTCCGATCTCAGTTTATTGGTACCATGAATAGAATTGACAATTTTTTATATAGTATTTGATATGTATACGAAATAGTAATTTAAAACATTTGTGTTGAGGAAAAATAATTTATATTAATTAAACATAATGCAAAAAATATATCAAATATTTTATGTTAGTTGTATGGGCCGGATTCCAGCTAGCGGTAGTACAAAGATACTTGGCAGCATGTCGCTTAGGCTTTTACGCCTTGTTGTCAGAAGGGTCGACTTATAACCAAAATACTCTTTACAATTTTATGAATTTAGGTCAGGTAATATACAATTATAAAACTTCAACGTCCAAAATTCCTAATTCTCTTTGTATAAAGTTAAAACGATCTTCTGCTAAGGGTTTGGTGAAAATGTCAGCTAAATGGTTTTTGTGTCCATATATTCTAGAAAATGTCACCTTTTAAAACATGATCTCTAAGAAAATGATGTCTTGTCTCTATATTCTTAGTGCGAGAGTGACAAATAGGATTCTTTGTAAGATTTATAGAACTAGTGTTATCACAGAAAATAGGGATTTAGCTGTAAGATAACTGATAGTCTTCCAAGGTTTGCTTCATCCACAAAATTTGGATACAACAATGCCCTACGGTTATATATTCAGCCTTGGTTATTGATAATGCAACAGTCTTTGCCTTGTAGAAAATCAGTAGACTAAGAATTTTTCTAGGAAAATGACATGTGTCACTGGTACTTTTACAATCGACCTTGCATCCAGCAAAATTCGTGTCCGAATAACCTATCAGGTCAAACGAATCGGTTTTTGGATACCATAGACCAGTTATTAAAGTACTTTTAAGGTATCGTAGGATATGGTTAACAGCGCTCACATGTGATTCCTTAGGATAAGCCTGATATCTTGTACATAGGCATACTGAAAACATAATGTCAAGACGACTAGCAGTTAAATAAAGTAAACTACCAATCATATCTCTGTACTTATGCACTTCAGTTGGTTTACCACTTTCATCCATATCAAGTTTTGTAGACGTTGCCATAGGAGTTCCGATTGGTTTGACATTATCTATATCAAACTCCTTCAGCAGGTCTTTTGTATATTTAGCTTGACTGATGAAAATCTCTTGTGAATTTTGTTTGATTTGTAGCCTAAGGAAGAAGGTTAATGCTCCCATCATGCTCATTTCAAATTCACTCTGCATACACTCAGCAAACTCGTTACAAAGCATTTCATTTGTTGATCCAAATATAATATCATGTATATAGATCTGCACTAATAATATGTTCTTATCAATTGATTTGATAAAAAGAGTAGAATCAACATTTTCTGTTGAAAAACTGTGTTCAAGTAAAAAGGAACTAAGGTGCTCATACGATGTACGAGGTGCTTGTTTGAGTCCGTAGAGAGCCTTACGAAGCTTGAATACGTGATCTAGTCCTTTTAAAATCTTCAAAGTCAGAAGGTTGTTTAACAAAAACTTCTTCTTTATAAAACCGTTTAGAAAAACACTTTTGACATCCATTTAAAAGAGTTTAAAACCATGAAAGCTAGCAAGAGCACATTCGAATAGATTTTAGTCTAGCAACTGGAGCATATGTCTCATCATAGTCAATGTCTTCTTCTTGATTATAGCCTTGAGCTACTAGACGTACTTTGTTGCGTGTGACCATACCATTCCCATCTAATTTATTTTAAAAAACCCATCTAGTACCAATGACCGGGTGATCACTAGGTCTGGAAACAAGTTCCCAAACTTGATTCCATTCAAATTGGTTAAGTTTCTCTTGCATTACAGAAATCCAAAATTCATCATCAAAAGCTTCTTCAATATTTTTGGTTCTATCTTAGAAATAAAAGCTGCATTAGCAATGATATCTCTAGTATTAGAACGAGTACTTACACCTTTAGATACATCACCTACTACCAGTTCTTCTCGATAGTTTGGAAAAACCGTAATCTCTTCAGCAAACTCTCCAGGTATGTAGTTGGTGTATCTTCGAGCGTTTTGCTTGAGGAGATTATATCATCTTTATTATCACTGTCGTTTGCACGTTAACTGTTTAGCTCATCGAAAGGTTTATTATTCAACTAATATTGATCTTTTGTTGAATACTCTGAACCCTTTTCTCTTTGCAGCATATCCGAGAAATATTTCTTCATCATCTTTCTCATCAAATTTGCCTAAACTCTTTGGTGTTTAAAATAAAGCATCTACATCCAAATACTTTGAAGTAGCTGATATTAGGAGTTCTATTAAACCATAATTCATAGGGAGTCTTTTTCGAAATTGGTCTAATAAGAACCCTATTTAATACATGGCATGTTGTATAAACAGCTTCTGCGCAAATATATTTTAAAAGATTATATTGGTTTAAGGAACCCTAGAGGGGGTGAATAGGGTCAAGCTAACTAATCAAGCACTTAGCACAAGCTAATGGACAATTTAAAAATATAAGTGCAAGAGAAGAAGCAATAACAATACCGACACATGATATATCCTGGTATCCTCCCAAGGGGCACTCCAGTCCCGAACTCTTTCCGCTTTAATCCACTATTTGAGTAAATAGTTACACACGAGTTTGGATCCGAAGAACTCGCCAACTTCTTATACGAGAGCTTTAGTCCGAAGGCCTCTCCGACTTCAATCGAGAGTTTGGATACAAAGACTCTCCAACTTCAACCTTTCATAATAGGTTTTGATCTCCTTATACAACAAGATGAAGATCTTACTTTTCAACTCAATAACTCTAACACAATCTGTGGATGGCAAATAAAAGCTTTGTAGAGTTGTTTGTGGATAGGCTTTGGTGGTTTAGAAATTTTTAGGCACAAAGCATCAACCTTGAATGAAGGGGTTCAAGGCTATTTATAACCAAAGCATTGAAAAGAGCTCAAAGGCAACTTTTCAGTCAACGAACCGGTTTACCGTCGGTATGACCGGCATGCCGTCGGTATGCCGATCTGGAATGCAACGGCTAGAAATATAGCCGTTGGGATCATTAAATGCTCGAAATCCGACCGTTAGAATTTTAACGTTACTGAACCGGTATACCGTCGGTATGGACCGGCATTCCGTCGGTATGTCGATTTTGTAGACAGAAACTTTCTGTGAACAAAATCGGTATGCCGTCGGTATAGACCGGTATACCGTCGGTATGCCAATTTTTATCCGAAAATGATCATGGGCTAATTTCTACCCTAGCTTTCGATTTTGCCATCCATTTCTTGTGTTTACAATTATTCCTAAGACTCATTACAGACTCCAGAAATACTGTAGTAGGTGCAGGCTTCTTCAGAGTCTTAAATGATGATGGCATGGTATGGCTTCTTTCCTTGATAGATGTTGGCTTTTTTCTTGGCGGCAGCTGTCCAAAGATATCCAGTTTGTGAAAACTGAATACCTTTCGGGGGCTTCGCCCCCGAACCCCCGACCGTCCGCCGACCGGGCAGCGGAACCCCCGAGTGCGTGGCTCCGGAGATGTCGTCGGGTGGTTCAGAGAAATCTTGTGGGATCCGTCGTCTTTGGCCCACCATAATTTTTTATTGCATATGTCCACATAGATATTGCTTATTGCTTTTCTACATGTACATGTTAGACGAACAAAGCAATGTACATAGTAGCAAGTATGAAAAGTTTAATGCACATTAGGACAATGCTGAGTTTAAGTATAAGTGCTAGGGTGATAGCATAAATGTTAGTGATATCATAATGAGTAAACTTAATTGAATGACCATAATCAAAGACATAGTTTTGATTTGGCAACCCGATTAAATTTAAGATAGACAAGCTCATATCATAATATGTAAACCAATAGGCACATATCACCAAAGGTATAAGTATAGTAGGAATGTTGTAGCGATAGTATAAAGATTAGTGAAAATGAAATGCTAAACTTAACATATTAACCATATTCAAAAATATGATACAATCATTGGGCCAACAGTTAAGCATAACTCTGGCCATATCGCCAAAAGTATATTCTTCCTCTCCACAACGTCATTCTGTTGAGGAGTTCTGGGGCTAGAGAATTCATGAGATAAACCATTTGAATCACAAAAAGTTTTAAAATCATGACTATCAAATTCTTTACCATGATCACTTCGAATACGAGTAATCATGAATTCTTTCTCATTTTGAAACTTTTTACAAAAGAAACAAACTCAGAAAAGGTCTCATTTTTATTTGCAAGAAAATAAACCCAAGGATATCTTGAATAGTCATCAACTATTACAAAGGCATATAACTTACCGTCAAGACTGACGGCTCTACTTGGTTCAAATAAGTCCATATGTAATAATTGAAGAGGTCTAAAGGTACTTACAATATTTATGATTTGAAAGATGATCTAGATGTCTTATCCTTTTCACACTCGGCACAAACTTATCTTTCTTGAAAGTAATATCAAGTAAGCCTCTTACCAATTTTTTGGGACAATCTTGCAGTAGTGTCCATGTTCGCATCCAAGACGCATGTGCCATATCCAGCTTTCGTCTTGAGATGTGTATAGACACTTTTCTGTATTGTTAGTATTCTCTGACATATATAAAACATATATATTGTCCTCTCTTAATCCTTCAAAAGAAATTATACCAAAAGTTTTATCAAAAATAAAGCGTTTATCTTTAACAAAATTAATTCCATAACTGTGATCAGTCAATTGACTTATACTTAGAAAGTTATATTTTAATTTTGTTACTAAGCAAACGTCTTTGATAATAGGAGAGGGAGAAGTATCTATGTCCCCATTACCAAAATATGTCATTTTAAGTTATTTTCAAAGGAGACATAGCCTTCTTTCTTCATCGATAGAGTTACAAACAAAGTAGTATCACCCGTGTGTTGGAGCAACCACTATCGAGAATCTATTTGCTTCTAGAGAAAGGGGGTAGGTCCACCTTTGCATCTGCAAACCATGAAGCATAGATTTGCAGTGTTGCTAGGTCTCCCTTCCTCTTCAGAATCACTTACTCCACTTTCTACCAAATACTGGTATTAGCATAATTTCTGGTTGAAGTCCTTTTCTTACTTGATTGTTCATATCTGTTTCCCTTCCTTGCAATAGGACAGTCTTTCTTGATATGACCCATCTTTTTACAGCTGTAGCATATCAGCTCTTCGTCATCTCTGGGATCTTTCTTTTTATTGTTTGATTTCTCATACTTTAGAAATCTTCTGAAGTTCTGCATCATAAGGGCCATTTGATCATTATCTGAACTGTCATTCTCACTTTGTCATCGGAAGCCATCTTATGATGTGCTTTGAATGCGATGGTCTTCTCCTTCGGTGTTGGTTCTTCAAATTCTTTTAGGTCCAGCTTATGTTTCAAAAGCTTTCCCATAAGTGTCTCAGAGTCATTGTTGTGAGATCGTTCCCATCAATTATAGTCGTTGCTTTAGGATTCGAGTTCTTGGTCATCCACGAAGTATCTTTCATATCTTTTCATGATTGTTGTATTCTTTTCAAGAGAAGATAAGGCATTAATAATATCTAAGAACCGAGTAAACATGTTAGAAATAGTCTCATAATTAGGCTTCATTCTAAAGGCCTCATATTCTTGTGTGAGTCTTGAGATTTTGGATTCCTTCACCTGTGAAGTTTCTTCATGACTTACTTCAAGAAGTTTCCAAACCCCGTAGACATGGCACATGTTGATACTTTATTGAATTTGTTCTATCTACTGCACAAAACAAAGCATTTATAGCTTTTGCATCAAGGCTTGTTTGTTTCTTTTCACGATCAGTATACTTGTCATGTGGTTTCTCAACCAAGCTTCCATCTATAATGATTCGAGCGGGTTTCTTATAACCATCAATAATAATTGATCTTAAATCCAAATCAAGTGACTTAGATAAAAGCTCATGCGCGTCTTCTAATACGTGTAGTTTGTGCCATCAAATAGGGAAGGCCTATTTGTAGACTGGCCTTACCATTACTAGTGTATAATGATACAATTTCTCAAGGAGTTTTAATCCAACTTAGAGAAACTGTACTCTAATACCAATGGGATCGATGACACCTCTAGAGGGAGGGTGAATAGAGTGTAGCAGAAGAAATATCTCCAATAAAAATTAAAACAAGTAAAGACAGATAATTAATGTAATAATGTAAATCAGTAATTAAATAGTGAGATAGAAGCAATACAAGCATCGAGATTTTATCCTGCTTTTCCTCTGAGAGGACTGGTACAGGCTCGAGTACTCTTACTCGATGTTAAATCCACTATTTGAAATAGTAGTTACACCGCTTGCTTTACTCTGAAGGACACACTGACCTCTTACAATGTCGTGTTTTTATCTGAAGCCCACGAACAAACTTCAACACTAACTGAATATCTTTTATGCCAAGCTTGTACAATTCAAACACTTCTAATCGGAACACACCGGCGCTTAGAAGAATGAGAGTTGTCTTAAAAATGTGAAGATTGAAAGCTCTTTGTGATAGGAAGGCTTAGAATGAATATGGAAGATGAAGAATGCGATGAGTGGTAAAACAAAAACTCTTCTCTATTTATCGGTATTTTTGAACCAGAGTTCGGGCAGAACTCGGTTAGGTAACGCTCAAGTTCTCGAACGTTGAGGATCTAAAAGAATAGGTATTCATTCTGACCAGGAGATATTTTGGGGAGACTGAGTTCGGTTAGAGTTCGGGGCGAACTCGTACCGAGTCGGGTACTGGACATTCGTAAAGTTCTTTGGGTTCAGAATGTCTTTTGGGATATTGGTTTGGTTTGGTATGAGTGGGTTTTGTTTGAGCGAGGATGTTCATCTAAATGCCAGTGATACCCGACTCACAAAAACCTAGACTCAAGAAAAAAAATACAGAATAAATTTATAAAAATCGTGTTTGACGACAATAGTTGCGGTCTTCTGTAGTTTTTATACTTTACATATCAGATTCGAAGTTTTAAGTCAATTATCAAAATCAGGTTAATCATGACTACATGGGCCAACAATCTCCTCCATTTTATAATTTGACAAAACTGCGATTGATACGTAACAAATATTCATCTGGTACGGAAGTACCTTAGTACAGTGGTACAGTAGCATTGGTATATTAGCTTGCTCCCCGCAATAAATGACCAAGTCCTCAGAGCTTTTGAAATATAGCAAAAATATCTCAAACCAAGTCTTCACAGCAACATGTTGTTCAAATAAAATCAAAATTCTCCCCCGTTTGTCATATAATCAAAATAACATAAAAAATCTAAGTACTCAGCATAGAACATATAGTAAATGTCATAAACTAGAAAGGCTTTAAACGAAGCAAAAAAACTAGAATGTCATACATAGAGTGCTGAAAAAAAACATAGAACGAAACTGTCACAAAATACTAAATGTCCCAAAATGCTTTAAAGAAGCATCTACCACTAAGACATAAAAATAAAATGCAGCTAAAAATAGAACACAATAGTGACACTATATCGCCAGACATCATCATCAGCACCAGCTGCCCAAGAAGGGTTCCGGACTTAGCAGAGCGGTGGGGATCGTAACAAGCAGCAGCATGGTCAAGGTAGCGCTGAGCCTCTGGATCATCTATACGATAACCAATCACTGAGGGATCACGAACCATGGGAATGGGGCTGCCAGGTCGTGGGCAAACTATAGCTAAATCCTGCATAGTGTTGGTCATGGCCTGGAACTGCAGGGTGGTCCAAAAATCTATATTGTAATACCCCAGTCCCAAAATACGTAGGACTAGGATACAGTACATGCCAGCAATACTTCACCAATGGGCCAAATCTCATAGCAAGCCCATTAGTGAAATGCTTAAGCTGTAAATCATAATAACAACCCAGAATACAATACAAGTCACAGGTCACAGCTAATCTCATCCACACAGAAAAATGAGTCACAAGATATCAAGTCTAATAAAATAATACTAATGAAAAATATCCAATATGAAATAGAAATAATAACTGTGCGGGTAAGACATCCCGAAACCACAGTAAAAGTAATAAAATAAAAGTCAACTACAAATCTGCTAAAATAAAGAAAATGAAGTCGCAAGTCTAAAATAGAGAGACATGTCTCAAGCAAAGTCCTCGGGCACTATCTGGTCCTTCTGCGATGGTATGACTCCAGTCTCAACTCCAGAACCATAAACCTCCTCTCTGTCTAAGCCTGGAGAGATCACCAGGTCCTCAGGGGACTTGCAAGATACATAATATACAAGCTAAAATGTAGCAATACAAAATGGAAGTAAAAAATAATCATGAAAATCAACTGAGGAATAATGAACTAAGATACCAAGATCTAAGACACAAGGAACCTAAGATACTGGCAAGCCAAACTAGTCGTGGCTAACTGGTCAAAGTTGTAGACTGTAGTCAAGGCAAGCACTCTCAATCTATAGTATCTCAATCGTAGTCAAGGCCAGCACTCCCAATCGTGATGGTAGCCATTCCTAGTATCAAAGTCAAATAATCCTATAGACCGTAGTCAAGGTAAGTACTCACAATCTATAGAATATCACAAGTCAAGTCCTACTCGAGTCAAGTCATGTCAAGTTAGGTCAAGTCATACTCAAGTCAAGGAAATCGTTGTGTAGGACTAGACAACTATATCAAGGAACACATATGAACTAAAAAATATAAGAAATAGGAAACTCATAACAAAAAACAAGAACGTGCAAGTAAACTAGGAACATGTAATAGTAAAACTATAAACAAGATGAATGAAACTAGCATGGAGTAAAGAAATTGTGAATATGAGGAAAAACAACAGAGAGGTAATAAACATGCATATAAAATATACTGTACAAACTGGCAAGGTATACTTGCCTGGTGGCAGCACGTAGAACCAATACTATTCAATCAATCAACGCGCCACAAAAGTCAAACTCTCGCAACAGTCTCCGGACGCTGAAATAGACATCACCAACGTGTTTGTCATAAAAGAAATGCCTAAGTTTGACTGTCCAAAAGTCTAATTCTGGACACATGGGTAAAACGGTAATTTTGAGTCAAAACATTGTCCGTCGTTGGACTCGCTTTGCGTCAAAAAGTGTGCCAATACCTACAATCTCTAAAGTCATCAAACTATATGTTTGGATTTGGTTTGATCTTACATTGTACTACGACCTATAGCATATATTGATTGATTGATTAACTTGACTTGCGACACTATAAATTGGGAGTATCTTGCATTGTACTACGATTTATAGGAGTCTACTTGACTTTGTATCCTTTAGGAGAGGAGATCGATACTAGAATTGGCTAATCTTGACTAGGATTATCTTGCATTGTATTACAGTCAAAATCTACTATAGATTGGGAGTATCTTGCATTGTACTACAAGCTATAGAGGTTAATCGATTGATTGGTAGCCAAGTCTAGTATTACATATCCTTACGACTCGTCGTCCTTAGATGTTCCTCTTGCAGTGTTCTTATCCTCCACACCTGTTATTTACTGTCATATTAGTAGGCATGTTTTTGTATCTTGCTAGTCCTCTGAGGACCTGATGATCTCTTCAGGTAGCTGATTGCACGGAGTTAGTTAGCTAAGCATGTGGTAGTTGACTTCATCTGCATGATTCAGGTATTTTGTTAGTGATATTGATTTACTATCTTCTCGTGCTTTCATGATATATTCTACTTATCAGCTTAGCTTTATAGACTCATATCATTCTTGGAGTCTAATCGAACAATATGCTAATGGGCTGCAGACCATGACCCATACTTGTTCATTCTTGCTTTATATGATTCTTGTGGATTGAGATATAGTTTAGATTAGAAATGATGCCATGACCTTGACAGCTTATACGTACTCGAGTCGGGCTGGAGTCCGCTCGATACGTAGCTGGCTTGCTCACGAGCTCGCGTCCGAAAACCGGGTGCGGGTCGTGACAAGTTTTTGTGGTGGCCCATGCAGGTCAGAGCATATCGTATCGGTTACGTAACTGTACTGATACGAGCCTGCGCATCTGACTAAACCTTAGAAATCTCAATCCACTCTGCCTTAAAAATTCTCCTAGAAATTCTCCACGTCCTTGAAAACTCTATATTTGCTCTCAATTACACTTCCTTGCTTCCTGTGCCATTGATTCTCGTCCCTTTTATTCCGGGGTGACGAATGATCGTGCTATCTAGGATTTATCAGAAATTCTTAATTTATAGTATAATATTGCTTGACTATCGAATATTGGTTGTTTATATATATGAGGGATTATAGGTACCATATGTCCTAGATAGTCTTGGTAGAATTTTTAGTTACTAGTTAGAAGATTATATGATTTTAGTGACCTGTGTTTCAAGGGAGTAGTGTGACCAAAGGTGGGTAGAAGTCCTCAAATATTCTTGGTTATAAAATATTTGTGAGAAATTAAATTTGAGGAGATTAAGGTTAAGGTAGAATTTCTTCTTGAATTTTAAGAATAGCTACGAATTAGAATTTCGATGACGAAATTATTTTTAAGGTGGGTAGATTTGTAGCTCCCCTTCCCGAAAAATTTTGAAATATTTTTTTATTTTATTTATTTAATTTAAATGGGGATTTTACGATTTTTATAAATAATTATTTAGTTAATTAATACGGTAGATGACTCTAGCCATAGTTGAGTTTTGAAGTACTAGACGACTAGGATTTGTGGCATGGGAGATGGAGCAGTGTGCCTTGACTAGTGTACTAGCCATGCCCGGGGAAACCTAACCATAGGGATGTCGTAACTAGGAAAACCAGGCCAAGTTGTGACATGACCATTATAAATAATTTAATTATTCATTATTATTGTTATTTGACGTTTAGGAGACCCGGTTGTACCAAACTAGTCAAACTGAACCCGAACTGAGCCCAAGCCCATGCAGTGATGTGGGGCATCCAAGATGTCCATGCAAACGTATTTTAAGCATATGCATTATTTTATATTTATTGTAGGATATACAAATATTTTCTACAAATAAGTTGTGGTGCGTACTATTAAGGTAGCACTTCTGGGATACTTGTATTGACTTGTGTCGACCATTGGAGCAGGAGTATAGGAGGTTCATCCAAGTCTATACCCATTAACGGTCCATCTTATTTTGTTATTACTAGTATTACTATTATTATTCTATTATCAATATTAATGGGGTTATCATTAAATAATTCTGTTTTATTATTATTGATTATATGTGTGTGCGAATATATATAATATATGTATAAGTGCACATATAAAATATACGTGTATATGTATAGATAGATATATAGTTTTATATATATATATATAAATACGTGTATGCGTATGTACATATAAAGATATGTGCGAATATGGGTATTTGTATGTGTACATAAATTTAGCGTATAAATAAATATGTATATAAAGATGTGTGTAAATATATATGTATATATGTACATGAGCATTTATGTACATATACATATATAAATATATACGTATAATAGATAAAAGTATTTTTATGAAACTATTTAGAAATTATGGTCGTATTATTATATAGGAGTATATGTGTGTGTATATATATATATATATATATACGTATATATATACACGTGTATTTATGTGTATATGTGTATTAACATATGAGTATTAATATGTAATAGAATAAGAAAAAGAAAAAGAAATGGAAAGAAAGAGAAGCAATAGCTTCCCGGACCGGCCCAAGGCCAGCAGGCCCCAACTAAACCCCACACCAGCTGTATAGCCCGACCCTCAAACCAGCGAGCCCGAGAGCACTGCTCTCTCATTTTACATCAAACTATATATTTATATCGAGCAATAGAGAGGGGAAATCATCAAAACCTTAAACCAAACCCTAGCTGCGCCAACACCACAGCCCCGACGACCTCCTCCAGCCAGGGCGTGGCCGCGCTCGCCTATAGTGCCGCCACCGGCCGACCGGTCAGACGGCCAGGCGCGGCAACTCTCGCACGCGCGCGCGAGACAGAGAATGGCAACAGCAGCAGTAGCTACGGAGGGTGCCGACTTCGCGATGGCTTTTCATCACGTACAAGGGAACGTTTTACGAACCGTTCAACCTGGTATGTTCGCAACATATAGGACTCCAAACGCCTTCAATTACTTTGAATTTAGATGCACTACGTTGTCCGATAGATCGAACCAAAGTTCGACAAAAATCTGTCGAAACAGGACAGTAAAACCAGTCCAAGGACTCTAGTTCACGGACAGTTTTCTCCCAATCCATGCACGATTGTGAGATTCTATTTGAAGACAGTTTTAGACAACCTATACGAGTTCAAAACCTCTCTTTTACTTTTATTTTTCATCTATTAAATCCCAGTTAAAACCGTTTTAAAGTTGACAAAAAATCTATTTTCAAAATATCGAAAACCATCCACACGACGTGCGTCCCGCCATTCCGGGCGACGTGGTCGCGAATCGAAGGCATCGAAAGCTGCGTAACGGTTTCGTGTCGTGTGGGCTTTGGCGGAATTCAAATTGGTCGCGTGTGCGCGACGAATTTGATGCGTATCCGTCGAAATTCACCGTATCGTGCATTTTGCAAATTTCTCAATTACTTTGTGCACACTCGTCAGATTGAGACAAAACTTGCGCCAATAGGACCGTATCATTTTTCTGGTCCTGTATGCCAAGTTTGGTCTGATTTTGAGACAGTTGCTAAAATTACCATTTTGCGGGCCCCACGGTCCCACTCAACGGGCGATTTTGTGCACAGCCCGCCAGAATACAACTTTGGACATACGGTTGGGTTCGTATCAGAAAACTAGATCCGTAGACATATAGTTTGATGACTTTAGAGATCATTGACTCTGGCATACTTTTCGGTGCAAAGCGGTCCAACGGCGGACATCATTTTTGCCCGAAATTACCGTTTTGCCCCTGTGTCCAGAATTGGACTTAAGGACAGGCAATCCTAGCTAATTTGACTATTCTGAGAATGTTGGTAACGTTTATTTCAGCTTTCGGAGACAGTTGTGATGACTTGGACTTTCTGACTTGTTGATTGGCGATACATTGTTGGTTCTCCGTGCAACCTCCAGGCAAGTATACCTTGCCGAACATATACAGTATTTACATGGTTTCTCTTTCCTTATTATAGTCCTTTTATATTGTCACATGATTCCATATTGTGATTGATTCATCCTTGATTGCTTTACTTGATCTAGATTACGTGCACGTATAGGGTGTTTGACATTGCTAGAATATTGGTCTTTTTGTGTTACCTTTTTTTTGTGATTGAGTTATCAGTTTCTATATCTGTCCTTGACCATTCTCGACTGGAAGTATCTTGCATTGTACTACAGTTGAGACATACTATAGCTTGGGAGTATCTTACATTGTACTACGACCTATAGCCGATTATTCTACCTTGATATCACTTGATTGACTTGACTTGAGACATGCCATAGATTGGGAGTATCTTATATTGTACTACGACCTATAGCATATATTGATTAATTGATTAACTTGACTTACGATAGTATAAATTGGGAGTATCTTGCATTGTACTACGATTTATAGGAGTCTACTTGACTTTGTATCCTTTAGGAGAGGAGATCGATACTAGAATTGGCTAATCTTGACTGGGATTATCTTGCATTGTATTACAGTCAAAATCTACTATAGATTGGGAGTATCTTGCATTGTACTATAAGCTATAGAGGTTAATCGATTGATTGGTAGCCAAGTCTAGTATTACATATCCTCGCGACTCGTCGTCCTTAGATGTTCCTCTTGCAGTGTTCTTATCCTCCACACCTATTATTTACTGTCATATTAGTAGGCATGTTTTATGTATCTTGCTAGTCCTCTGAGGACCTGATGATCTCTTCAGGTAGCTGATTGCACGGAGTTAGTTAGCTGAGCATGTGGTAGTTGACTTCATCTGCATGATTCAGGTATTTTGTTAGTGATATTGATTTACTATCTTCTCGTGCTTTCATGATATATTCTGCTTATCAGCTTAGCTTTATAGACTCATATCATTCTTGGAGTCTAATCAGACAATATGCTAATGGGCTGCAGACCATGACTCATACTTGTTCATTCTTGCTTTATATGATTCTTGTGGATTGAGATATAGTTTAGATTAGACATGATACCATGACCTTGACAGCTTATACGTACTCGAGTCGGGCTGGAGTCCGCTCGATACGTAGCTGGCTTGCTCACGAGCTCGCGTCCGAAAACCGGGTGCGGGTCGTGACAGGACAGGTTGTTGCACTATACCCAAATCCACTTGTTGGTATCTCGAGAGGTTTATATCGACTTTTCATAGAAATTTACGGATTCGAAAATAGTTGAGTATTTGAGAAGAAAAACGAGGGCGAAGTGGCATACCTGGCGGTCGGGTTGCTGTTGTTTAGCACACGCGCGGCCGGCAATGGGCGGCGCTCCGGTGGGTTTCTGGCTATCGGGGTGACTGGGGAGTTTGCCTGGGTTAGGCGATCATCGAGGAAGGTCGCGAGTATCCGAGATTCGGAGTTCTCGATCTCTTTTATCGATTTTTTGAGTATAATATACTCTGTTAGTCTGTCTTATACTCGTATTTAACTAGCTCCTCCATTCTAATTTTGTTTGATCTCTTAGGGATCAGATTGAAGTAGATAAAAAAAGATTTGGTTGGATAGTTTATAATTTGAATTTGATTCAAATTACGAAGAGTGCTCTACCCGACTGCAAGGAGTCGGGAAAAAGATAACAATGTTCATACTAAAAAAAAATCTTTTATATAGTAACTCTTCCCTTTATATATATCTACGACCTAAGTATAAGTATACAGTCTAATATACACATGTGTTTTTCACATGTAAATTCCAGAATCTAATAGAAACTATTTTGGCAATTGCTATCTTGTTTCTAAGACAAGATACCAAATTAATATCAAAAAAATATTGACAATATATATACAATTATTTTAAAATAATAATTATTAGTCCATTAAAATAGAGTACGGGATATATACATATAATGTATCTACCTGGACGTCTTTGCACACCTAATATCTCTATATACACATGTATTTATAACCTATAAATTCTAAAAATCTAGGAAAATTTTCTTGGCAAATATTACCACACTTTCGAAAATCCATTAACAAATATATGATATGACAATTATTTAGAAAATAATTATTAAAAAATTATAATAAAGTACAAAATTTAAATATAAAATATATATCTACATGGACGTCCTTAAAACCGATTACATGGGCTTGGGTTAGACTCGGGTCAAGTTCAGCTAGTTTAACACAACCGGGTCTCCTAAAAGTCAATAATCTTAATAATAAATAATTAAATTAATTATAGGGGTCAAGTCACAACTTGGCCTGGTTTTTCTAATTAAAACACACATATGGCTCGGCCTTCCCTATCCTAACTAAAACACTAGTCAAAGCACACATCTACACTATCTGTGCCAAAATTCTTGATCATCTTGTACTCCAATACTTAACCACGGCTAAGGTCATCTAAGTAATGACCCGCTCCGCCCTAACGGAATGCCGATTCAAATGGCAAGTGCAACGACTCATTTCAATCGTTGACTCAAAGAGTTGCATCGACCCGATGAAGTATCGATATGAATCGATGCAAGTGTTAAGTTGGTCCTTTAAGAAGAATCGAGACTTAGACTTTCAAAGGCGCGCTCGGAGTCTCGCTCGGCCGATGCGTTCATCGCTAAGGTGGGTGGCTCCGATGAACCTATCTTTGCTTAGCCTAGACACATAATAATACTGATAATATTGCTAAATTCGCTAGGCAATAACTCCTGCCTTCTAATAAGAGAACTCAATGCACCTAGCTAAGGAAATAATCCCATCTTGTATGCTTGCGCAGAACATGGAAATGAACTTGGAATATTACTTGAAACCTTGCACCACACTCCATGCTCATGCCAAGGCACAGCCTACGTTTCGAGTAGATTTACTTATGCGTTCAATTGAATGAAATGTTTGTCACTAGATCGCACCACAACTTGAGACATGAAACAATGAATGGTTTACTAAAATGAGGCAGGAAGACTATCAACATAGTCGTTTCGAGCAGAGTATAGAAACATCGAAAGGCTTCGGCATAGTTGGGTTGCCAAGGCGGTTCTCGTATAGTGAGCTACATAATGAATGAATGAACGAATGAACGAATAAGCAAATGAATGAATAAACGAATAAATGAATGAATAAGTGAATGAATGAATGAACGAATGAAAAAGTGAAAGAAAGAAAAGAATGAATGAATGGAAGAAAAGAAAGGCATACGAGAAGAGAAGAAGATTAGCGACAGGTATGACAGGGACATACAACGGGGCTCGCTATCCGTGCTGCATGGATGTCGCCGCCAACCTAGTCGATAATCGACTATGGCTCAAAGACAGCCTATGGCTCAAAGATAGTTCGTTAAGTTAAAAATGACAAGACAATACGAAATGGTCGCAGACAATTCAGTGCACGAGGGAAAGAAATGAATAAGGATTCCAATGCAACGATCAACGACATCTTGGCCGGCCTAGGCGGAATCATGGCTTACAGGCGGCTTGGGTGCGGGCTCGGCCACCCAAGAGGCATAAGTCGGGTATTGCATGGCCTATCAGGGGTGTACTAGCCATCACCGGCTGAGAGGGAACCACGATACCAAGATGGATAGTCCAAAATGGCTTGTGGTGCCAGCGACCGGTACATATAGATTAAGTTGGCTCGATTGTGACAAATCCACGTACGAGACCTTGCATTGAAACAAGTAATCTGTGAGATCTGAACAACCTAGTAACTGAATGAAACATGTCCGAATAAACTTAAGAACAAAATATCTTAAAAAAATATGAGTACCTAAACGAAACGTATCTAAATAACGCTTGAGTATAACACATCCTGACAACTTGAGTAAGCTGAACAACTGAGTGAACATGAACATCAGAACAAAGCTTTTAGAGTATAACATAACTTGACGAACTTAAATACTTCATCCACCTGAGGCAGGAACACGCCATTGACACTCTTGATTGCTTATACAATTTGTTAAGTCCTTGCGTTTAATATGTTGGCTAACTTAGTTTACTTTGAACATGGAAGATCGTACGATAAGTACAGAAAGTTATGCATGTTATTCCTATGTGACACTCGACATCGATAACACAAGATAGGCTTTAAACTATATGCCATGAAACTGATCCTAAGGCAAGATTAGTAAGACAACTGATAGATGGTGTACAAAAGAAAAATGAACGTATTTGGTAATGATAGCGAGTGGGCGAGCTAGCCTCCCCACCAGTGCATAACAATGTACTGATAACCACATAGATTGTTTGTAGCCTACAGAAAAACCTCGTCGGGTGTGGAGACTTCCCTCAAACGTACTAAGGCACGGAGCTAACTCTGGAGCCTTGGAGCGTTACAATAGAACTGAAGCACCATATACAGGACATAATGTATCGGAATATCGCCATGAATCACTCTATCTTGTAAGCCACTTAGCACGCCTTTTATGTTTCAGAGAGAGAGAGAGAGCTTGAGTGAATTGTAATCTCGGCCTAGCGCCAATTGTAAAACTTGAATATCAATAAAGACTATTGAGTTTGTTTCAATTTGTGTTCATTTACTTTCCGCTACAAATGGGGACACTCTGTGCGACTCTGTGGCCTAGCCTCAATCGGCTGTTTTGGACTTGGCCTTGCACGAGCGCAACCTAGGCTCATACGGCATCATGCCTTAGCAAGGACGATCGGTCCTACGAGACCGGGGCGTGACAGATTGGTATCAGAGCATGGCTTTACGTCCTTGGACTTTATTTCGATTCTCTCAGTTTTGAAAGCTCGTTTGGAAGTAAAAGAAGTGTACACTCTCTCTTATTGTGCCTTGGGATGTTCCATACAATAAGTCTAATACTTTCAAAAGCTTGTACAAGTATTCGGTTGAAACGGGATCGATATACGAAGGCCTTTGTGCCAAACTGTGTCGGACTTGAATTAAAAGGAAACCATGCTAAAGTTAGCAAGTTGTGTGCATGCCTGGATGACCTTACGCTGACAATAGCGAACAACTGTACGATACCAAAGTATAGTTTGAACGGGACGGCTATGTACGCAGCCTTTTGGCTAAGTTTTGCCGAGTATCGCGTATCTAGACCTTCTGGTGCGAACGAGTTTGCGAGCAAGATTGACTATCGCTCAGACAAGAATAAGTTAGACTTATAGTCTATATCAATAGAGATGCTATCGGACCAACGCTAAGGTGAACACGGGGAATGGTTCTTAGATTTTGAGGAACGGGTGAACGTATATTCGAACGTGTCGATTGTGAACAGAATGATCTTTTTGAGGATTTGTAGAATGACTTGACCCAAGTGGTGTATGCAATAGTCTCGAAGAAAAATAAGAGTGAGTATTACGATTAGTCGAGTGGTTCGAACCCTGAGTGGGATATGGACCGTCTTGAAAATTGTTCGAGCGAAATTAAGGATTTACGGGTAGTAACGAGTGTATCAGCAAGCGATGTTATCGCGCAAAGCCTTAGAACGAGTAATGTAGATGGTTGTAATTTCGAGAGTCTCAAACGAGATATCGTTCGGACGATTGTGAATGTGTAGTGCAAGTTATAAAACAGTTGAATAAAGATTCAGAATGATGAAACAAATAGATGTCTTGGTCGAGAAAACATGGTGATCGTACGTGCGATTTCGGAATAGTCGAATAGATCGAAACTTATGTTGAAGTAAAATACTCATAGACAGGATCGATGATAGCATGATTGGAAGATAGCGTGCATGAACGTTGGTTTGAAGATACGAAGAATGACTAAGGATTTAGAATGGATGTTGCTCAATGACTTGAGTTGGCATAGAACAATGCAAATTGAGGAATTAAGTCGCACGACTCAGATTTCGTTACAAAGGAAGATCGCCAGGTTATGTACATCATCGATGGTATTGAGGCGTATCAAAGGTTGATGTACGATAACTCGGGGTACTCTGATTCGATGAATGATGATCATGTTAAAAGTTATTATTTCAATGGATGTTAGGCTTAGGATTTTGATAGAAAGGAATGTTTGGATAAAAATGGAAGTGTCTTGATCGTTCGTCGATAACCACAATATCGACGATATTATCTTGTGAGCATAATTCTAGCCTCGCACATGCGTCATGTCGAATTTGAGACGTTCATTCTGCGTGAGCATTGGCATGGTGATTCACGTCCAGCGGGAATGATCGAACTCGAAGATCTGGACGTGGCAATTTAGATTGCTTCGACTTGTGGTTTGATGCGAAGGTGAATTCGAGGATTTGTTCGGACTTGTGATTGAAGATTAAGTAAAACTTGAGGATTGAGTAGACCCAATCTGCGTATCGAGAATGAATTAGTCTAAACTCAATGCAAGAGTTACGTCCCGATGAGGACGATTATCTTACGAAAAGTTGACATGGTGATTTCATGTCCACCGTAGATAATCAGACTTGCGTGAGATTGGTGTGTGACATTTACAATGCTAGACAACCTTGTGATCGACTACATAAATTGGATAGGATGGATAGGTGAATTATATCAAACATATTTGAAGAGATAGACTATATAAATTGCTACTTTGGACGTGCAATATTGATATGTCGAGGATTTGGTTGAGGAGAACCTATTGTAAGATGACTTTGCTAAATAGACTCAGACCTCGTGTGAAGAATGTCTTGACGCGAATAAGATGATCACTGCTCGATGTTTAAAATTTTGAATGAAACGAGCTTGGGTAGAGTATCACGTACGAATAAACAATGGTTTGACCATAGGATTGGGACGAACGTCGTGCAACGACTTTGCACAATGAACCAAGAACTTGACTTGTAACTATAACCTTGTGAGCTGACCTAGCGGATAGGTGGACAACCCTATGCCGAGTGATTGAACCTGTGTGACCGACTTTAGAGTATCGTTCGGACGAACGATAAATCTGGGGCAACAAGACTTAGAGTTAGGACGTGGAACTGGAGTATATGTTAGCGACAACATTAACAGCCCCAAACGAAGTGAATAATAGAAATCAGTGATGCACAAGAAAAGTTAAGATGACGAATTTGAATCATTGATGGGAAGACGTGCTTGATAACAGTGAAATGTTTAGTTTTGGATGGACGAGAATTACTTAAACCTTGGTCGACTCCGCTAAGAAGAAATCGTATTGATTTCGTAGACAAGAACACTTGAGAAAACGAATCGGGTCATCTCGAGGATCGAGATAGACGATAGTGAAACGAACTGGAGTTCAGTTTTAATCGAGTTAGTACAACGACCGGTAATTCAAAACTATCACGAGTAGCTTGTCCGACTTCACTATCGCTAAGCTTGTTGAAATGTATATATTCGGGGGACGCCTTGAATATGTGCACGATCCAGATTCAGCGATATGATGAACTAGAATGCAGCTGCAAGTAGATATGTTAAGATGCGCATGGATTGAGTGAGTTAGCCCAGCCTACGGCTCTCGTGTTTGACGAATTATAACGCACCTCGTGTGACCATTAAGTCTCATAACAGGGCACAATAATGACCAAGTCATAGAAACACAACGATTGAATGAGTACCATCAACTCTCGAATAAGTGGTAAAGTCATTCGATGAAATTTACCAAATGCATGCGACACGAACTTAGAAAGGTACCCGAGTATAGTTCGATGCCATCGAAGGATAAAGCCATTCGATAGGAATTGTCTAAGATATGCACATGGCATGAGTTAAGGAACGGTAGGATAACTTGCACTCAGGAAGTCTCAAGGATGAGACTTATTCTGAGTGGTGTATAATGTAATGACCCGCTCTGCCCTACGGAATGCCGATTCAAACGGCAAGTGCAACGACTCATTTCAATCGTTGACTCGAAGAGTTGTATTAACCCGATGAACTATCGATGCGAATCGATATAAGTGTTAAGTTGGTCGTTCAAGAAGAATCGAGACTTAGACTTTCAAAGGCGCGCTCGGAGTCTCGCTCGGCCGATGCGTTCATCGCTAAGGTGGGTGGCTCCGATGAACCTATCTTTGCTTATCCTAGACACATAATAATACAGACAATATTACTAGATTCGCTAGGCAATAACCCCTGCCTGCTAATAAGAGAACTCAATGCACCTAGCTAAGGGAATAATCCATCTTGTATGCTTGCATAGAATATGAAAATAAACTTGGAATATTACTTGAAACCTCACACCACACTCCACGCTCGTGCCAAGGCATAGCCTACGTTTCGAGTAGATTTACTTATGTGTTCAATTGAATGAAATGCTTGTCACTAGATCACACCACAACTTGAGACATGAAATAATGAATGGTTTACTAAAATGAGGCAGGAAGACTATCAACTTAGTCATTTCGAGCAAAGTATAAAAACATCGAAAGGCTTCGACACAGTTGGGTCGCCAAGGTGGTTCCCGTACTGGGAGCTGCATAATGAATGAATAAACGAATGAACGAATAAGCGAATGAATGAATCAACGAATAAATGAATGAATAAGTGAGTGAGTGAATGAATGAATGAATGAATAATGAAAAGTGAAAGAAAGAAAAAAATGAATGAATGAAAGAAAAGAAAGGCATACGAGAAGAGAAGAATGATTAGCGACAGGTATGACGGGGACGTGCAACAGGGCTTGCTACCGCGTGCATGGATGCCGCCACCAACCTAGTTGGTAATCGACTATGGCTCAAAGACAGCATATGGCTCAAAGATAGTCCGTTAAGTTAAAATGACAAGACAATACGAAATGATCGCGACAACTCGGTGCACGAGGAAAATAAATGAATAAGGATTCCAAGGCAACGATCAACGACATCGTGGCCGGCCTAGGCAGAATCATGGCTTACGGGCAGCTTGGGTGAGGGCTCGGCCACCCAAGAGGCATAAGTCGGGTATTGCGTGGCCTATCAAGGTATACCAGCCATCACCGGCTGATAGGGAACCACGATACTAAGATGGATAGTCCAAAATAGATTGTGGTGCAGCGACCGGTGCATATAGATTAAGTTAGCTCGATTACGGCAAATCTGCGTGTGAGACCTTGCATTGAAACAAGTAATCTGTGAGATCTGAACAACTGAGTAACTGAATGAAACATGTGAATAAACTTGAGAACAACATCTTGACAAATATGAGTACCTAAACGAAACGTATCTGATAATGCTTGATTATAACACATCATGACAACTTGAGTAAGCTGAACAACTGAATAACTGAGTGAACATGAACATCAAAACAAAGCTATTAGAGTATAACATAACTTGACGAACTTAAATACTTCGTCCACCTAAGGCAGGAACACGCCATTGACACTCTTGATTGCTTATACAATTTGTTAAGTCCTTACGTTTAATATGTTGGCTAACTTAGTTTACCTTGAATAGGAAAGATCGTACGGTAAGTACTGTAAGTTGCGCATGTTATTCCTATGCGACACTTGACATCGATAACACGAGATAGGATTTAAACTATATGCCATGAAACTGATCCTAAGGCAAGATTAGTAAGACAACAACTGATAGATGGTGCACAAAAGAAAAATGAACGTGTTTGGTAATGATAGCGAGTGGGCAAGTTAGCCTCCCCACCAGTGCATAACAATATACTGATAACCACATAGATTGTTCACAGCCTGCGGGAGAACCTCGTCGGGTGCGAGACTTCCCTCAACGTGTTAAGGCGCAGAGCTAACTCTGGAGCCTTGGAGCATTGCAAAGGAACTGAAGCACCATATACAGGACATAATGTATCGGAACATCATAAATCACTCCATCTTGTAAGCTACTTGGCACGCCTTTTATGTTTCAGAGAGAGAGAGCTTGAGCGAATTGTAATCTCGGCCTAGTGCCAATTGTAATACTTCTCGAATATCAATAAAGACTATTGAGTTTGTTTCAATTTGTGTTCATTATTTTCCGTTGCAAATGGGGATACTCTGTGCGACTCTGTGGCCTAGCCTCAATCGGCCGTTTATGGACTTCGCCTTGCATGAGCGCAACCTAGGCTTTGCGACATCACGTCTTAGCAAGGATGGCCGGTCTTACGGGACTAGAGCGTGACAATCTATAATAATAACTATTTAATTAAAAATACTTATAAATTCAAAAAATCCCTATATTAAGTCACAAAAATAATAATAAATAATTCAAAATTTTAGGGATGTTACACATAGACCGGAACTGATCCATAACCAAAGCCTGGAAATACTCAAGGGTGACGCCTATGGAAGGATGGGAATAATGTGACTAGCAGATGGGTCAACAATAGGAGGATGAGGAGCCTATACAGCTGGTATATGAGCTACTCGATGATGCATACGAAGATAAGCAGGAGGAGCATCTCGAGGACAGACATCTAAGACAATATCGAAGTATTCAAAGATATACGGTAGATACTTCGCGTATAGAAGGTTCTGTGGTTTCTTGCGACACCGTTCCATAGCGGAGATAATTGTCTTTGGTAAGCTAAAAGGAATCTCAAAGTGGCAATGATATATGGCAGAGAGTTCAAGATAAGTGATTTCATCGGTGGATGTTTGTTTTGGAATGATAACAGAGAATACCATCCGATGTAAATCATAGAAATAGTCATTCATATGTTTCAGTTGAAGGTAACTTTTTGGACGTGAATTGGGTTCACATAATGAGTCACGGAATGAATCTAAAGTCATATAAGCCAAAAATTGACCTTTTGTGATGTCCATAAATGCTTCCCCATCATTGGGAATATGAAGCATAAAAACTAAATCCCCATCATCAAATTCAATTTCTATGCCACCAACTCTAGAACGAATAGTGTCGTTGTGTCCGTGAGATTGCAATAGAATGTACGAATTGCATTCATATAAATGGGATAACTAGATTTCACCAACTCTTCAAAACCAAAGTGCTGAAATACCGATAAATGATCTGGAAACAAGTAAAAATTGATCGGGCTTCCCGGATAAATTATCTGTTCGACAAAATTAGCAAACCATTCATTTGAAGCATCTAAGGAGACAAATATAAATTCATCAAATTTGTCACCATCCGGCATAGACGACTAAAAAGTGAGAAAGAAACTTCTTCTTGAACATTAGAAGAAGAAGCTTCCCCAACTTTTCGTTTCTTTTTGGAAGCTTGAGAAAACTTTGGTGCCATAAAATAAAAAGTAGCAAAAAGATAGAGATATTCCGAAATATTCCGATATTTCCGAGATATTCCAAACACTTTGAAGTAGCTGATATTAGGAGTTCTATTAAACCATAATTCATAGGGAGTCTTTTTCGAAACTGGTCTAATAAGAACCCTATTTAATACATAGCATATTGTATGAACAGCTTCTGCCCAAAAATATTTTGAAAGATTGTACTATTTAAGCATAACCCTGCCATATCGCCAAGAGTTATATTCTTTTTCTCCACAATGCCATTCTGTTGAGGAGTTCTGGGACAAGAAAATTCATGAGATAAACCATTTGAATCACAAAAAGTTTTAAAATTATGATTATCAAATTCTCCATCATGATCACTTCGAATACGAGTAATCATGAATTTTTTTCTCATTTTGAACCTTTTTACAAAAAGAAACAAACTCAGAAAAGATCTCATTTTTATTTGCAAGAAAATAAACCCAAGTATAACTTGAATAGTCATCAACTATTACAAAGGCATATAACTTACCGCCAAGGCTGACGACTCTACTTGGTCCAAATAAGTCCAAATGTAATAATTGAAGAGGTCTAGAGGTACTTACAATATCTATTGATTTAAAAGATGATGATGCCTTGTCCTTTTCACACTCGGCACAGACTATATCTTTCTTGAAAGTAATATCAGGTAAGCCTCTTACCAATTTCTATGTGGACAATCTTGTAATAGTGTCCATGTTCGCATGTGCAAGACGTATGTGCCATATCCATCTTTCATTTTGAGATGTGTATATACACTTTCCTGTACTGTTAGTATTCTCTGACATATATAAACATATATATCGTCCTCTCTTAATCCTTCAAAAGAAATTATACCAGAAGTTTTATCATAAATAAAGCGTTTATATTTAACAAAATTAATTCCTCAACTGTGATCAGTCATTTGACTTATACTCAGAAGGTTATTTTAATTTTGTTACTAAGCAAACATTTTTGATAATATGAGAGGGAGAAGTACATATGTCGCCATTACCAATAATATGTCCTTTTAAGTTATTTTCAAAGGAGACATGACTTTCTTTTCATCGATAGAGTTGCAAACAAAGTAGTATCACCCGTCATGTGTCTGGAGCAACCACTATCGAGAATCCATTTGCTTCTAGAGAAATGGGGGTAGGTCCACCTTTGCATCTGTAGCCATGAAGCATAGTTTTGCAGTATTGCAAGGTCTCTTTTTCTCTTCAAAATCACTTACTCCACTTTCTACCAAATACTGGTATTAGCATAATTTTGGTTGAAGTTTTTTCTTACTTGATTGTTCATATCTGCTTCCCTTCCTTAACAGGACAGTCTTTCTTGATATAACAGATCTTTTTATAGTTGTAGCATATCGGCTCTTCGTATCTCTGGGATTTTTTTTTTTGTTTGATTTCTCATACTTTAGAAATCTTCTGAAGTTCGGTCCATTTGATCATTGTTTGAACTGTCATTCTTACTTTCGTCATCGGAAGCCATCTTGTGATGTGCTTTGAATGAGATGATCTTCTCCTTCGGTGTTGGTTCTTCAAACTCTTTAGGTCCAACTCATGTGTCATAAGCTTTCCCATAAGTGTCTTGAGATTCATTGTTGTGAGATCATTCCCTTCAATTATAGTCGTTGCTTTAGGATTCCAGTTCTTGGTCAATCTACGAAGTATCTTTTGTATCTTTTCATGATTACTGTATTCTTTTCTAAGAGAAGATAAGGGATTAACAATATCTAAGAACCGAGTAAACATGTTAGAAATAGTCTCATAATTAGGCTTCATTCTAAAGGCCTCATATTCTTGTGTGAGCCTTGAGATTTTAGGTTCCTTCACCTGTGAAGTTTCTTCATGAGTTACTTCAAGAAGTTTCCAAACCTCGTGAGACGTGGCACATGTTGATACTCTATTGAATTATGTTCTATCTACTGCACAAAATAAAGCATTTATAGCTTTTGCATTAAGGCTTCCTTGTTTCTTTTTATGATCAGTATACTTGTCATGTGGTTTCTCAACCAGGCTTCCATCTATAACGATTCGAGCTGGTTTCTTATAACCATCATAATAATTGATCTTAAATCCAAATCAAGTAACTTGAGATAAAAGCTCATGCGTGTCTTCCAATACGTGTAGTTTGTGCCATCAAATAAGAGAGGTCTATTTGTAGACTAGCCTTCACCATTACTAGTGTATAATGATGCAATTTCTCAAGGAGTTTTAATCCAACTTAGAGAAACCGTGCTTTGATACCAATTGTGGGATCGATGGCACCTCTAGAGGGAGGATGAATAGAGTGTAGCAGAAAAAATATCCCTAATAAAAATTAAAACAAGTAAAGACAGATAATTAATGCAATAATGTAAATCAGTAATTAAATAGTGAGATAGAAGCAATACGCAAACACCAAGATTTTATCCTGGTTTTCTTCTGAGATGACTAGTCCAGGCTCGAGTACTCTTGCTCGATGTTAAATTCACTATTTGAAATAGTAGTTACACCGCGTGCTTTACTCCGCAGTACACGTCGACTTCTTACAACGTCGTATTTTTATCTTAAGCCCACGAACAAACTTCAACACTAACTAAATAGCTTTTTTACGCCAAGCTTGTACAATTCGAACACTTCTAATCGGAACACACCGGCACTTAGAAGAATGAGAGTTGTCTTAAAAATGTGAAGATTGAAAGCTCTTTGTGATAGGAAGACTTAGAATGAATATGGAAGATAAAGAATGAGATGAGTGAGTAAAATAAAAAACTCTTCTCTATTTAAGTATTTTTGAAACAGAGTTTGGATAGAACTCGGTTAGATAACGTTCAAATTCTCGAACGTTTGGGATCCAGAAGAATAGGTATTCATTCTGACTAGGAAACATTTTAGGGAAACCGAGTTCGGTCCGAGTTTGGGGCGAACTCGTACCGAGTCGAGTACTGGGTATTCAGAAAGTTCTTTGGGTCCATAATGTCTTCTTGGGTATTGGTTTAGTTTGGTATGAGTGGGTTTTGGTTGAGGGAGGATGTCTAAATGCCAGTGATATCGACTCACAAAAACCTAGACTCAAGAAAAGAAAAATACAGAATAAATTTACAAAATCTTGTTTGACGATAATAGCTGCGGTCTTCTGTAGTCTTCATACTTTACATATCAGATTCGAAGTTTAAGTCAATTTTCGAAATCAGGTTGATCATGACTACATGAGCCAACCAACACAACACCCAACAAAAAACACAACTATTAATGACCCAAAAATTGACAAAATGTGTTTCAAAAGAACAATTTATAAAGTTAGAATGCGAAAATCGAGTATCATAAATGCCAAAATGCTATAATTAGAATGTCATTATGATAATTTAGCCATTTTTGAACCAACTTGCCTTCTTATATGGATACTGATATAATCTAAACAAAATAAATATGTCAAAGTTGCCTAATATGTCATGTCAATTTTATCCATTTATCCGGTTCGTTCTCCTACTCCGGCCATGTTTGGTTCGTGAAATCACGACCTTGGAAAAGGAAAGTCATTTCTTTCCCATGTTTGGATGCATGAAGAAAAGTGGAGAAAAGGAAAATGATTCCAAAAAAAAAGGAAAAAAAATGGTTCTCCACCCAACCAAAAAGTAATTGATTTCTTTTCCTTTCCATTCTTTGTGAATCAAAGAGGCCTCAAAACTCCATAAGATTCTTATGCTAGTCTTTTAGTTATTTCTCATATCCATAAGAAAATTCAGCCAACCCAAACAGATTAGGAAGTCCATGCCCACTTTATAGTTTGGATCGCAATATTAGCACTGCAAGTGGAGTGAAATAGATTTTGCTTGAACTGAGCGGTGAAAGTATGGGTTGCAACGTTTGGTTACACAGCGCAAGTGGGTTGCTTGTGTCCCATTTCTGACAAGAACAGTGTCTTGTCCCCCCCTCTCAGTCCCTTCTCACATACACCAAAAAACAACCGTAGGTGCACCGCAAGTGGAGGAGCGAAGCTCCAGAGTCTCGACTGTGCCCCGTCGTCGTCGTCATCGACGACCTCCGCACCCGAGACGAGGTCAGAGGGGGAGGTGGCGCATGATGGAGAACACGCGACAAACGTCCTTATCTCCATGATCTCCTATGCGTCTGGTCATGCTGAAGAGGAAGGGCTCGGAGGAGGCGGTGAGGTAGCGTCCGAAGCAGGACTTCAGGTGGATGATGGAGGGGGAGGAGGGGAGGGCTCGACGGACCAGGAAGGCCTTGTAGCCGGCGAAGTTGTGTTTCTCCTTCTGGAATGAAGACCGGGGGAGGTGGTGGTGGAAAGTCGGAAGTAGGAGGAGAAGAAGAGACCGGGGGAGGTGGTAGTGAAAATAAATATTCATAACCCAATTCTCTAGAACCATGTGGAATGAACTGATATGAACCCAATTCGAACAGCATAGGGAAAGAATAATTATGATGATTAGTTATGATAATTATTATCTATTTTTATTTTGGTAATAGATTTAAAAGATATTTCAAAATTTAATCAGTAAAAATTAATTATATTTGAATTTTAATTAATGTTTAATTATGGTAATTTTGACAATTAATGTGTTCTCAATTATGATAGTTAATTTTGTTTGTTTAATTATGGTAATTAATTTAAGTATGGGTTTTCGAATCTCCAACTCCAATATCCACTTTCAGCAACCATCTAAACAACCGAACTCATTTTTTCTTCACTTTCAACAACCATCCGAACAACGAATTTTTTTTTTTTCCATTTGCAGGAGACAAAAAATATTCTATCCAAACATATTTTAAAAAATAACACTTGCTACAAGTACACTGCAACTCAACATATAAAGTACCTCTTTTACACTTTCAAAAAGTTACTTCTATCCGGTTTTTTCTAAGGGCACCACCATTTTTGCTAGGGGACGACCCTTACTTGGGGGCAGCCTAAGGAGGTGGAGATTTTGCTAGGGGGCACCCACATTTTGCTAGGGGGCAGTCCACCCCCCTCCCAAACCCTTCATTCCTTCCCATAACCCATTCTACACTTTCTCTCCATCAAAAGATAAAAAGAGAACTCTCTCCCTCTCCCAAAACTACTTTCTTCTCCTCCACCACTCCACTCCCAATTCCTACCAAGATTTCTTCAACAAGATTCCTAGATTCGAAGAGATGACACGCGAGTCGAAGCAACCGGAATCTAGGAACGTTCTTCCCTAATTTCTTCAAGAATTTTCTACATTCTATTCAAAACCCCAGAATAATTTTAATTCTCTAAATAGTTTTGATAAATTAGGTTTAGAATCTTTAGGGTTCATGAAAGGAATTTTCGAATATGACAAACCCACATTTTTCTTGAAATCCTAACCCTGAAGACGACAAACGAGCATCTCGTTTTGGCCGTTCGGCTGATACAGTCGGGTTTGAGTACAGTAGGACTGTCAGGCCTGTGGCAGTCCTAATGTAAAGTTGGACTGCCACAGTCCTGTTGTACATTAGGACTGCCACAGGCCTGACAGTCCTAATGTATCTTATTAACCCGACTTCAGATTTCACGGGGAACTCAAGCTTCTAGTTGAAAGTAGTAGAGTATATATGAGTTTTATAATGTAACCACTTGTGGAACAATGAAAATGAGCTAGGTGAATTAAAATAAAATGGCAAGGGAGTTACTTCTCAGGAATACTTCTAAGAACGCCCAAGACAAACAAAATTTACTCCTACTGTTCGAATGCTTCAACAAAGCTAGATGAAGTAAAAATAGCATGGACTTCAACCATTCTCAAGATGCAAGAGGACAAGAATTGTTCTTGCTGCTCAAATCTCACCATCCCAGAGCTCTTAAGTAGGACTGACAGGGACCTAGCAGTCCTACACTTAAGTAGGACTGCCAGGACCCTGATAGTCCTAATTGAAACTTGCTGTGACAACAAGTTTCATTTAGGACTGCCAGGGTCCTGACAGTCCTACTTAAGTGTAGGACTTCCAGGTCCCTGGCAGTCCTGGGTGTTGAAGCGGAGAAGAATGGAGATGTCAAGAGTGAAGCAGCAGCAGCAAAATAGTCCTTCAGTGGAACTATTACATTGAAGATCTATCTACTAAAGCAATCCATGCTCGTGTCCAAAGTGATTTTCCTTCTTATTTTTTCTTTCTTGTTCTCTACTTTTTTTTTTTCTCGATACTGTCTGGTTGCTGGTCATTCAGTCCAAATGTCATATTGTTTGATAACTAGAAAAATGCGAAGTCTACTACCAAATGCTTACAACCTTCTAACAACCTCTGTCTTCCAAACTTGCTGTCACAACAACAATCTTTCCAAAATTTAGGTTGAAATTTTTTTTGGCTAGGTTTGTTCTAATCCAAAATGGAGAGGAAGAGAAAAAAAAGAGTTGAGGGAGAGAAGAAAAGTGTAGAGGAAGGAGAGAGGAAAAAAAGAGTTGACTTTTATACCAAAGCTTGGACTGCCCCCAAGTAAAAAAAAATATATGACAAACTTGTAATATTTTCAAACTCTTTTGGACTGCCCCCAAATAAAAATAGTGGTGCCCTTATAAAAAAAAAACCCTTCTATCCAAACAACCTCTTAACTATTTCTTCACATCTGAACGACTGAAGGGCTTTTAGTACCACTCAAACCCCCGCCCCCTCCCCTCGTTGCCTTTCCCCAAAATATCTCAATCTTGTTCCTTCATAAATAAAACCAAAACCCTAAAAACCCTAGTAACAAACAGAAGCACCATGTCCCTCTACCGCCATCTCCTCCGCTCGCTCCGCCCCTCCAAAGCCCCCACTTTCCTCTCCTCCTCCACCGCTACCTTCTCCCGTCCATTCGCCTTCTCTTCCGCCGAGGAGGCCGCCGCCGAGCGCCGCCGCCGCAAGCGCCGCCTCCGCATCGAGCCCCCGCTCCATGCCCTCCGCCGCGACCCCTCGGCCCCCCGACCCCCGCGCGACCCCAATGCCCCGCGCCTCCCGGACTCCACCTCGGCCCTCACCGGCCCCCGCCTCAACCTCCACAACCGCGTCCAGTCCTCCATCCGCGCCGGGGACCTCGACTCCGCCTCCGCCATGGCGCGTCACGCCGTATTCTCCTCCGTCAGGCCCACCGTCTTCACCTGCAACGCCATCATAGCCGCCATGAACCGAGCAAGGAGGCTGGAGGATGCCGTCGCGCTCTTCACTTTCTTCTTCCGCCAGTCCAATATCGTGCCCAATATAGTCTCCTACAACTTCCTGATCCTCTCCCACTGCGACGCCGGTAAGAAACACAAATTTTCCATTTTTAGAAATGGGATCAAACACAGACATGAAATTCGTATATTTCTATCATTAAAATTAGGGAATTTTTTACTTCATCCCACTTATCAATATGAATCTGTAGTTACATTCCATTTTTGTGTTTATAAATATGAATGTTGTCACGGGAAACATTCATTTTGTCACGGAAAACATTCGTTTTGTCACGGAAAATATTTTTCGTGACAAAAAAGTGGTATGCAAGTCTAATCAACACAAAAAGTAATTGGGATGTAAGTATAATTCATATTAATAAGTGGAACAAAAGTCAAAAATTCCCTTAAAGTTATTAGTCCCTCCCCAATTTGTCTTACCGTAAGTTTAACTAATAGCCTATAGGTCGTGTTATTTTCAGCAGCCAGTTAATCTTGGGATTAATTACATAACGTGCCACTAACCATGGCTATGACGACTGAAATCAATACAAAACACATACAACTTTGCTACTGAAACAATGTCCAATGAAGAAAAGATTCATAAGATACACAGCTCAGGCCAGGGAAATACCTTCAATTTGAGAAAAGATGTCTAAATAAAAATCTAAACAAGTCTAAAATGGACAAATGGGCCAACGGAAATCACCTCAGTAAGTAATCTGTTCAAAGTGCAAAGCTAGGTGAGATGACATCTTGGTAAAATCCGTTGAAAGACTCGCGTCAAGAATTGCAGCACTATACACGAGCAGAAGTACGCAGATAGCAAGTCAAAATGACAATAATTGAGGGGATTTATTTTTAATTGAGCCTAGGAGTACATGAACAAAGGGAAAGAGGAATGAGGGAGGGATACATATAGATAGACAAGGGATACAATATGAACAAAGGGAAAGAGAAATGAGGGAGGGGTACATATAGATAGACGAGATACAATATGAACAAAGGGAAAGAGAAATGAGGGAGATTATCAAAGAAACTAAAGAACGTTGACATATGTGAGCAAGAAAAGTATTGGAACTAAATAATTCATTGATTGAAAGGTTCTGTATAAACAGAGCGCACAAAACAAACAAAGCAGAAAAACTGGAACGACTTTCCCATGACTAATACTTCCTAAGTTCATGGGCTTTCCCTAAAGACTTGGTAAATACTAGCCTAGTAGACTAGGACATCTACTTTTCAAAATAACAGTTATCGTCAATCCCTCCCTTAAACTGATAGTCATCAAGACATCAGTTTACACAGGAAAGCTCCAGCAACTCAGTCCTTGTGCATCGGTAACATCACCACCTTCTTCTTCCAATGAACACACTCCAAGTAGTCCTCGCAGCTTCACAAATGTAGCAAGCTTGAGTGGCTTGGTTAGAACATCAGCAACTTGATCTTCACTTCTACAAGAACTCAGCTCAATGACTCCATTTTTGTAAAGGTCACGCAAGAAGTGATACCTTACATGTATGTATTTTGTTCCATGCAAAACATGATTTTTTTTTTTAATTTTTTAATTTTTTGCAACTTTAATTGTTGAGGTGTTATCACAAAAGACAAGAGTTGGATCGCAGTAGCTTTTTGCAACTTTAATTGTTGAGCTGTTATCACAAAAGAATGGGATTATTGACAGTACCCTTTTTGGAGAATGTTAATAAATTCCAAAATCCATTTCGTCGTCCAGTTGCTACAATAATCTTTTTGATTGGTACCGCAGTAGCTCTTTGGTTAGGTATTGGAGCAACATTATTGATAAATCTTTAACTTTAGGTCTTTTTCAAATTTGATTCCAGCGTGAAATACCATGATGTAGGTATCTAGGGAATATTCGTTTCTAAAAAGGGCTGTATTTGCCAGTGAATTGGGAGTTCCTATCGTAATGCATGACTACTTAACTGGGGGATTCACTGCAAATACTAGTTTGGCTCATTATTGCCGTGACAATGGTCTACTTCTTCACATCCATCGCGCAATGCATGCAGTTATTGATAGACAGAAAAATCATGGTATGCATTTCCGTGTACTAGCTAAAGCATTACATATGTCTGGTGGTCATCCATGCTGGTCTGATTCTCGATCGAGGAGTAGGAGGATCTGATGTTTGAACTTGATTTGATACAGTTGAAGCAACTCTTGGTGGTTGTAGCTGTTGAACTTCTTCTTCAAGGGACACTGGAATTTGTTGCTGCAATGACCAATCTCATTCCATTTCCATGTCTTTTTCTCACTAAAAACCACGTCACAGCTGATCACAATATTCTTAGTGATAGGATTGAACAATTTGTAGGCTTTGGACTGTTTACTCACTCCAGAAACCACATCACTGGAATTTGTTGTTGCAGTAACCCATCATCACTATATTTCCATGTCTTTTCCTCATCAAAAAACCACATCACGGCTGAGCACAATCTTCTTAGTGATAGGATTGTTGCAATGACCCATCATCACCTTTGTCGTCAAGTTCTTTTCTTTTCTGATCTAGAATGTGGGCAGAAGCAATGCAACCAAATGTTTTTAAGTGATCAACAAATGGTTTACCTCCATTTTATGCCTCTTGTGGTGTTATATTTTGAACAACAAATGTGGGGCTTCTGTTCAATATGTGAATGCTCTAATTCATAGCCGTCAGCTAAAAAGTCTTCTCAATTACACCTCTTGCCATCATGCTTTGTACCATATTTACAATAGTACGACTTTTTCTTTCACTTGCACCATTTTGCTGTGGTGTAAGTGAGCTGCTTCCAAGGTTGTGAAAAGCGCTAGGCGCTAGTCGGGCGGGCACCAGCCGCCTAGCGTCTAGCCTGCCTAGGCGGCCGCCTAGGCGGCCGCCTAGATCTAGGCGGTTCAAGAATAAATAATAAATCAAAAAAATCTACTGAAAATTGCAGAAAAAGTCCATAAATTTCCAAAACATGCATAGTCGGACGTCGGAGGGTCTATGCGGACGCCTAGGCGGACATCGGGCGGACACCAGGGGCCTAGCGCCTAGGCGCCGCCTAGGCGCCGCCTAGGCGGCCGCCTAGACCGCCTTTTAGAACAGTGGCTGCTTCCAAATACCATGAAGGGAACAATGACTCACAAAGTCTTGTGAATTTTATTCACCACCTCAATCAGTCCTCAAGATCTTCATCAATCTGCCAACCTCTTTCTCCACAAGAACTTTGAAGTTTTTAAATGTAGCAAGAGCTTCTGACTTTTCTTCTAAGAAATAAACCCAAGATTTTCGGCTATAATCATCAACAAAAGAAATAAAATATCTTTTTTTACCATTAGATCCCGGAGTAATGGGTCCACAAATGTCAGAATGGACTAGCTCCAGTGGTGCACGAGCTCTCCAAGCCTTTCTTTTGGAAATGGTTCACGATGTCGCTTGCCTATGCAACAATCTTCACATACTTTATTGGAGGGAAGACTGATTTGAGGCGGACCAATGACCATCTTTTTTTTGATATAATGTCTTTAATCCACCAAATTTCATATGACCATAGTGAAAATGCCAAAGCCATGTTGGATCTTTTATCTCGAATATATAGCATGAGTGAACACTCTTGATTCATAGCGGAAACAATCTGTTTGGTGTTCTCTTAGCACGAGCAATTAGACCCCTTTGAGGATCATAAACTTCACGAGTCCCATTTTTTTTATTGAGCACACATATCCTTTCTCTTCAAGTTGCCCAATACTCAATAGATTACCTTTCAAATTAGGAACATAAAACACTTTTGAAATAATTTCAATATGATATGTTTTAGTTCTAATTTGAATAGCTCCCTTCCCTATAACCTTCACAATAAAATTATCACCAAATCTCTCAACAGTGTGAAATGCTTAATCCAAAATAGAGAAAAGGGGACTTACTATCACACATGTTACTGCTCCAACCGGAGTCGAAATACCACGTGTTTGCTTCATGCTCCTCCTTCACATGGAATGCTATCAAGAGCCTCTTTTTTTTTTCTTCTTCTTCTTCTTCTTCTTCTTCTTCTCTACGAAATTTGACTGCTCCCTATACTTTTTTTTGGTCTTTGTGAAGGTTCGTATACTACTCCGATGAAAGTGACCATATTCATGACACCTAAAGCATTCAACTTTGGACTTGTCAAAATGTCCTCTACCTTGAAAATTAGAGGAATGATGATCATAATTGGGTTTGCTCCCACTGCCATCTTGAAAGCCTCTGTCTCCTCTCCATTTGCCTCGGCCTCTTCCTTTTGCCGAAAATTCACCATTGGTTGCAACCTTCAAAACAACTTGCTCCTCTCTCAAGGTTCTAAATGGCGGTAGGCGGGTGCGCGGCGGAGAGAGTCCGCCTACCGCCTAGGCGGTCGATACATTTTGAACATATTTTACTATTTTACCATTGTTTTTTGCATAATATGCATATTTTAAGGGTGTTCCATGCATAAGTAAGTTGTAGAACGAAGATTTATAAAGTTTTAGTTTTGTAAAAGTGAACCATAGGCCCATAATGCTTACAAAATTTTTTTGGCCAAAATATCTTGTTAGATATTGCTCTGCCCAGGCGCCCGCCTACGCCGTCTCACCTCCGCTTATGCCGCTAACCTCCGTTGGCCGCCTACTGAAAAGCGGTGCAGAGAGAGACCGCCTACCGCCTAGGCGCTGCTTAGGCGGCCGCCATTTAGAACACTGTCCTCTCTACAGTGTCGATTGAGATTTTGCTCATGGACAAGCAACGAATTCTGTAGCTCTTCATCTGATAACTCATCAATATTACTGTATTCTTCAATTGAGCAAACTATGTAATTAAGCTTGTCATTCATGGAGCAAGAATTTCCTCCACAACGGTAACGTCTTGCATTTGTTCACCATAGATTCACATCTTATTTGCGACAGACATAACTCTTGAAAAGTAATCTAAAACAATCTCACTAGATTTCATCTCAAGTGTCTTAAACTCTCTTCAAAGTGCTTGGAATTGAGAGAGATCGACTCTTGCATTGCCTTGGTACTTCTTTTTCATCGAGTCCCATATATGCTTGGATGTGTCTTTTGGAGAATGGCCTCCAAAATTGAGTGATCAATTGCTTGGAACTAGTATTCTAAATGGCGGTTGAGGTGGCCGCCTAGGCATGAGACGACCGCTCTCCGCACCAATTTTGTTGTTGGCGGTAGTGTAGACGGCTAACGGAGATTTGGTGGCGTAGTTAGAGGTGATGCGGTGTAGGCGAGTGCCTAGGCAGAACAATATATGACTAGATGTTTTGACAAAATATTTTTGTAAGTATTATGGACCTATGGTCAGTTTTACAAGACTGAAACTTTATAAATCATTGTTTTACAACTTAATTATACATAAAATACTCTTAAAATATGCATATTATGTAAAGAAAAAAGGAGTGGTAAAATAGTAAAAATGTCCAAAATGTATCAAATGCCTAGACGGTTTAGGCGGCAGGCGGACCCTTTCCGTCGTGCACCCGCCTATTGCCGTTTAAAACCTTGCTTGGAACAAGTAATTTTTCGCTTTAAGTCCTTCAACTTCATCTCATCCAACGTCCTTCTTGTGTTGCTATCAACATCTCCAGTGGTAAAGTTCAGTCACACCGATTTCTATGAGGCCCCAATACTCCTTGGACCTCAAGAAATTTTCCATAAGATACTCCAATGGTTGTAGTGACCATCGAAGCGAGGTATTGAAGGTTGCACGGAATTGCTCTTTGCTGCCAATACTTGCTACTGCAAGTCACTAAAGCTGCTTTTTTTCCACCTCGGGCCCAGCGGGATTCTGATACCATATTATCAAAGAAACTAAAGAACTTGAAACATGGGAGCAAGAGAAGTATTGGAACTGAATAATACTTTGATTGAAAGGCTCTCTATAAATAGAGCGTACAAAGCAATCTAAGCAGAAAAATTGAAAAAGAAAAATTGAAAAGACTACCCGACTAACAACTCCTAAGTTCATATGATTTCCCGAAAGACTTGGTAAACACTAACAAACTCTTAGTAGACTAGGACATCTACTTATTCAAAACATTAAATTACTTAGCAAGGAGTACATATAGATAGACGATATATAATACCTAAGAGTGATAGTTTTTAGTATCTACTATTTAGGATCACCATTCATTCTTATTGAGAAATTGAAAAGGATGTCATGCATAGAATTAAAACAGAATGATTGAATGGAGGATTTTTTTTTGGAGTACTTTGTGATTGAAAGATACCTTTGAAGTTGGAAGAAAAGTTCAATAAGACGTCTATAAGATCATTCAACCTTTATGGATTAGTGTTCGAGAATTAAAGAACTTGTCAAAAAAATAGCGTAGTAGAGATGAGAATGTTAAGATGGATGAGTGGCAATGCATTGAAAAATAGATAAGAAATGCACATATTTGTGGTAAGTTAGAGGAGGAATCAATCATGGACAAGATGAGAAAAATTTTCTGAGGTGGTTTGGACATGTGCACATTGTGCAGTACAGACCAATAGATCTCTAGCAATAAGATGGTAGTTAAAGGAACCGCTAAGACTAGAGGTAGGCCTGAATGAACATGGATTGAAATTTTAAAGAAAATATGTTGCTTTTAGTGTTAAAGAGGACATGATCCTTAATAGAGCCAAATAGATGAAAGGGATTTGATTAGCGGACACCAAAATTTCAGATAAAGGCTTTCTTCTTCTTCTTGTAATTTTATCAACCTAGCTTGTAAGAGCTTAAGCATTTACTATAGTTGTAACTCACATAATCCTTTGGTAGTTCTTAACTATAGCCATTTTGAGATTATGTAGTAAATCATGGATTACATTTCATGTATTTACCGGTTGGTATTTAAATTTCCACACTTGTAAGTAGTTTTTGGACAAAAAGTTGCTCTTGGATAGTAATTTTGAACTATAAATTGGAGACATGCCCTATGAAGCGTGGGCTTACTAAGCTTATCAGAAGTAGTTGACATAGCTAATTTGTTGTCGTAATCTACTTCTACCCTCTGATATCAAAGCGATAAGATTTTGGTAGAAACCTTTCTTTTAAATTAATCAAAATGGACATGAATAGAAAAAAAAAACTACTATATTTTGGAAAAAAGGTACTTTCTTGAAAGTAACACTAAGAGCATCATTAGTAGTTGGGACACTCAAATGCAATTTGGGGCCCAAAATTTCAAAAAAAAGGTAAATGTAGAATGGGTTTGATTTGTATGAGAATAGTAGGAAATGATAAAGTGAGCTTCGGTCCCAAAGATTGTGTGGTCAAAAATTAATGTAGGAAAAAAATAATATAAAATCTAGAATCTAGAAAGTTGGGCTCCAAATTGGGACTTACTATTCTACAAAACGAGTTCCTACAATCTAGAATCTAGAAATTGAGAGGCCCAACCCTTAGCACCCATGGGTAGGATGGGACCGAAATTGTAGAAATTGGGACTAGGGATGAAACTTACTATTCTACAAAATGAGCTCCTACATTCTAAATCTAGAATCTAGAAAATGGGATGGGCCTTACTAATGATGCTCTAATAAGGTGCAATAGCTTTTTGAAACAATATCCTCCCTACCCAACTTCAGAAAGAAACCAATGAAAAGCAGAAACAAGTTTATATATTTGGCTGTTTATTATAAGAAATTAAATTAGTTCACATAATTTTGATGCAACATAATTTATGTGCAACGAGGAATCTGATGCGAGCGCACCTGGCGCTGCACCTTCCTCGGGTGGTGGAGGCGTCATCACGTACGCACGTCGCAGGAGACGCGGAGGAGCCGTTTAGGCATTTTATTTATTTTATTTAATTTTAGTCATGGAGGGTTATTTTGGTCTTTCACCACAAATAACCCTTCTCTTTGCTTTTTCTATATATATTAGGTCTAGCCGTCTTTTATTGCTTATGCTTGTATTGAGAAGAAACTCTCAAGCGTCATTCAGAGGGATTTAGACTTTGTCCGTTCATCAAAGTTTGGAGTTTGTTCTTTTCTCTAATAAAGATCGTTCTTTTCCTTCTATTTCTATTTTTCTATAAATTATTTGTGAATCGTTCTGGTCGATTCACATCAATTGGTATCAGAGCTCTCTACGAATCCATGGCGCACGGGACGAGGAACACGATCGAGGAGAAGATCCAAGGTCTTCGTGAGGATCTCAATCTCGAGATCGAGGGTTTGAAGGCGGCAATCAAAGATCAAGCGTCCACGCAGGAGGAACTTCAAACCGAGGTGCGGAGCATGCGGAAGGAGATGACAACGATTCCGGCAATGATGACAATATTGCAAGACATCTCCAAGAAGATGACCGGCGCCGAATCGACGAGCCAACCGGAGGCAGCAGCAGCCCAAACCCTAGGCAGCCGCCTAGGGTTTGCTCCGACAAACCTCGGCGAAACCGAGGATCCCAGCATCATTACCGTCGTCGATCACCAAGATCCAGGCGGGCCGGCGCCGGCGGGAGGAGGCCGCTGGTCGGCCGCCGACGCGAGCCAGGGCCGCTGGCCGGTCGCCGCAGACCGCCAGGGCCGCTGGCCGGTCACGGCCGACGCCACCCGAAGCCAAGGCGGGTCGGCGCCGGCGGGTGGAGGCCGCTGGCCGGCCGCGGACGCGAGTCAGGGTCGCTGGCCGATCGCCGCCGACCGCCAGGGCTGCTGGCCGGTCGCCGCCGATTACCCGGGCCACGGCGGGTCCCCGCCTCCTGCGAGGAGTGTCTTGGGACCGGCCGCCGACGAGTGGGGCGAGCCCAGCGGCACAGCACCCCCTCCGGGGGGTGCCCTATGGCAGCCAACCCTCCACGGGGGTTGGACAGGGGGAACAGAGCCCCCAGGAGGGGCAGGGACCGTGGGAGGCGCTTTCGGAGGCAGCAATTTTCTTTGGGGGAACGGCAGCTCCCGCTCACTTCCAGGAGCGGTATGGAGGAGGTGACGGAGTTCCATACGTGGCCCACCGGCGAGACACAGGCCGGTGGGGAGGAGGTCGAGCCAGAGATGACATACAGCAGGGAGACCTTAGCGCTGACCGTCGGCTTAAGAAGCTGAAGCTACCTACGTTTGAGGGTGCGGATCCGGACGATTGGATCTTTCGGACGGAGCGCTACTTCGAGGTCATGGAGTTGACTGAGGCGGAGGTACTCAGATGCATCGGGATCTACTTCGAGGGCCAGGCCCTAGCGTGGTACCGGTGGAGGTCGGCGAGGACCCCATTCCGCAGCTGGGAGGAGTTGACTGCATACCTTTTGGACCGATTCCAGGAGACGGCCGGGGGAGACTTCTACGAGCAGTGGTCTTCTCTGCGACAGGAGGGAACGGTTCGGGACTTCGTAGCGAGGTTCGAACTGTTATCCGGACGTGTCAGAGGGGTGTCGGATGAGCTGCAGATCGGGATGTTTATGAAGGGCTTGAAGCCCTCCATACGAGCGGAGCTCCGGTTGCAGAGTCCGCAGTGCTTAGAGGATCTGTTCCGCCTGGCTCATAAGGCAGAGGAGAAATTGACAGAGGAGAGACGTCTTAAGGGCGCTTGGGGAGCATCGGGGCAGCGCAGTCAGACGGGCCAAGTACTTCCACGACCAGCAGCGGGGGCTCAGGCACTAGTACCACCTAGACCCGCAGGTGGGACAGGGGGCTCCATAGTACCGGGGAGGCGCCTGTCGGATGCTGACATGAAGGCGAGAAGAGCAGCTGGCTTGTGCTTCAGATGCGACGAGAGATTCACTCCCGGTCATCGATGTGCGAGCAAGTTGCTGCAGATCGTGATCTTGCCCGACGAGGAGGATCCGACGGAGGAAGAGGCCGCTATAGCAGAAGGTGCTGGGGAGGAGCAGGATCATGTGCACATGGATGTTGCCGAGGTGACCCTCAACTTCGTGGTAGGGTTCACTCCGAACCACACCATGAAGTTGGCGGGAACGTTGGGAGAGCAGACGGTGACGGTGCTGATCGACAGTGGGGCAACCCACAACTTCATCTCTCAGAGACTGGTCGAGCGGCTTGGCCTAGAGTTGAGTACGGCGGAGAAGTTCACGGTGTTGCTGGGCACCGGGAAGATGGAGGAGAGCAAGGGCCTATGCAAGGGGGTGTCTCTCTCACTGCAGGGATATCAGCTGGCGGAGGACTTCTTACCATTGGAGCTGGGCAACGTCGACATCATATTGGGGGTCCAGTGGCTGAAGAAGCTCGGGGAGATGAAGGTGAACTGGAAGCTTCTACGGATGGAGTTCCTGGAGGGAGGCGAGACGGTGGTGCTGAGGGGGGACCCGACTCTCTGTTTCTCGGTAGTGGCCCTCAAGGCCATTACGCGAGCGTTGCGGACGGGAGGAGAGGGGTACCTAGTAGAGTTCCAGGGGATTTCGGTTGAGGGTGAGACACAGAAGGAGACCCCTGTGGAGGTGAAGGCGGTGTTGGAGCAGTACTCTGAGGTATTCCAGAGCCCGCAAGGGCTACCTCCGATCAGAGGGCACGAGCATGCGATAGTACTACGTGGAGAGGGAGCACCGGTGAGCGTGCGTCCCTACAGGTATCCGCATCTGCAGAAGGACGAGATAGAGCGGATGGTGCGGGAGATGCTGCAGGCTGGGGTGATCCAGCAAAGTGTGAGTCCTTTTTCGTCACCGGTGCTTTTGGTGAAGAAGAAGGACGGGAGTTGGAGATTCTGCGTCGATTACCGGGCGTTGAACAAGGAGACGGTCGCTGACAAGTTTCCTATTCCGGTGATCGACGAGCTGCTAGACGAGCTGCATGGGGCGACGGTCTTTTCGAAGATCGACCTCAGGGCGGGGTACCACCAGATCCGGATGCGGCCAGAGGACGTGCCAAAGACTGCCTTCCGGACCCACGAAGGACACTACGAGTTTTTGGTCATGCCTTTTGGCCTGACCAACGATCCGTCGACCTTTCAGGCCTTGATGAACAAGGTATTCCAGCCTTACCTTCGGAGGTTCATCCTGGTCTTTTTCGACGACATCCTCGTCTACAGCAGGAGCATGGGGGAGCACATTGACCACTTGGAGGTGGTATTTAGGGAGCTGATGGCGCATCAGCTATACGCCAACCGAAAGAAGTGCAGTTTCGGTTTGGCGCAGGTGGAGTATCTGGGGCACGTGGTGTCAGCTGAGGGGGTGTCAGCGGACAGGACGAAGATAGCGGCTATGCTGGATTGGCCGGTGCCCACTACACTACGAGCACTGCGAGGCTTCTTGGGGTTGACGGGCTACTACAGGAAGTTCGTCAAGGGATACGGCACTATCGCATGGGCCCTCACGGAGCAGCTAAAGAAGGAAGGGTTCCACTGGGGGGAGGAAGCCACCAAGGCTTTTGAGGCCTTGAAGATGGCTATGACGACGGCACCGGTGCTGGCCTTACCCGATTTCAGCAAGGCGTTCGTTGTAGAGACGGACGCGTCAGGGTATGGCCTCGGGGCGGTACTCATGCAGGAGGGGAAGCCCATAGCCTACTTTAGTCAGGTGCTTTCTGCTAGAGCCCGGCTAAAGTCGGTCTATGAGAGGGAGCTGATGGCCATCGTACTGGCAGTACTGAAGTGGAGGCCCTATCTGTTGGGACGGGAGTTTGTGGTCAGGACCGACCAGAAGAGCCTCAAGTACCTCCTCGAGTAGCGGCTCGTTACAGAGGAGCACCAGCATTGGTTGTCCAAGTTGGTGGGATACCGGTTCACGATCGAGTACCGGCCAGGGCTAGAGAACAAGGCTGCTGATGCCTTGTCGCTACGGGAGGAGGTGGTGGACTTGAGGGCGCTGTCACGACCTATATGGCGGGACTGGGAGCCGATGTTGCAGGAGGCTGAGCAGGACGCAAGATTGCAGCACATACGGCATCAGATAGAGAGCGGCAATGATGGTCCAGCGGGCTATACTGTGGAGGGTCGCCGACTGCTCTATCAGGGGAGGATGGTGCTACCGAGGACTTCGACATTCATTCCAGTATTGTTCCAGGAGTTCCATAGCTCCGCGACGGGAGGACACTCGGGAGTACAGCAGACCTATCAGAGGATGGCTAGAGAGGTGTTTTGGCCAGGGATGCAGAGATGCATCGCACGACTGGTCGCCGCGTGTGACGTCTGCCAACGTCACAAGTACATGGCTATGGCACCAGCAGGATTATTGCAGCCGCTGACTCTACCAGAGAGAGTTTGGGAGGACATCACCATGGACTTCATCGACGGGCTACCGCGTTCAGAGGGGTACACGATGATCATGGTGGTGGTGGACAGGCTGAGTAAGTATGCTCACTTCATTCCTTTGAAGCATCCTTACACAGCTGTTACAGTAGCGACGGCTTTCCTGAGGGAGGTTATACGGCTACATGGGGTACCAGCTTCCATTGTCTCCGACAGGGACAAGGTATTCATGAGTCTCTTTTGGAGGGAGCTGTTTAGGGTACAGGGTACGGTCCTGAAGAGGAGTACCGCTTACCATCCCCAGACGGACGGCCAGACGGAGGTCGTCAACCGCAGCGTGGAGACTTATTTGCGGTGCTTCGCCTCTTATTCCCCCCGACAGTGGCACAGATGGTTGGCATGGGCAGAGTACTGGTACAACACTTTGTACCACTCGAGGGCGGGAACGACCCCTTTCAGGGTGTTGTACGGACGAGACCCTCCTCTTTTAGTCCGATTTGGAGACACTCAGACACCAGTGGGGCAGGTGGAGGAGTACATAGAGGCGAGGGATGGGATATTAGAGGAGTTGAGGAAGCATTTGTTGCGAGCACAGCAGGTGATGCGGGCTCAGGCGGACAGGCATAGACGGGACGTGAGCTTCCAGGTGGGAGATATGGTTTATCTCAAGCTACGTCCCTACAGGCAGAGGTCGATGGCGAGGAGGCCGAACGAGAAGCTGGCGGCTCGTTACTTTGGTCCATATCAGGTGGAGGCCAGGATTGGACAGGTGGCATATAGGTTGAGGCTACCGATCACTTCGGCGATTCACCCCGTTTTCCACGTATCTCAGCTGAGGAAGGCGGTCGGGGATCATGCGGTGTCGCCTACTCTTCCTCCTACACTCACGGAGGATATGGAGGTGCAGTTGGAGCCTTTGGAGGTACGGGCAGTTCGGCAGGGACCAGGACAGACGAGGGAGGTTCTGATTCACTGGATGGGACTACCAGACTGCGACGCGACTTGGAAGGACTATGCGAGATTCCAGACACAGTTTCCAGATTTCCACTTTGAGGACAAGGTGGCTCTTTTAGGGGGGGTATTGATGCGAGCGCACCTGGCGCCGCACCTTCCTCGGGTGGTGGAGGCGTCATCACGTACGCACGTCGCAGGAGACGCGGAGGAGCCTTTTAGGCATTTTATTTATTTTATTTAATTTTAGTCATGGAGGGTTATTTTGGTCTTTCACCACAAATAACCCTTCTCTTTGCTTTTTCTATATATATTAGGTCTAGCCGTCTTTTATTGCTTATGCTTGTATTGAGAAGAAACTCTCAAGCGTCATTCAGAGGGATTTAGACTTTGTCCGTTCATCAAAGTTGGGAGTTTGTTCTTTTCTCTAATAAAGATCGTTCTTTTCCTTCTATTTCTATTTTTCTATAAATTATTTGTGAATCGATCTGGTCGATTCACATCAGAATCATACAACTTGCATAATCTTCTAACTGTTTCATAGCTACTTAATGCTATCTGTGATGCTGCAAATGGACAGTAATTTTCGCTGCGACTCATGCATTGTCAGGAACATTATGTGGATTTTAATTACCAAACTTTCAAGTAGTATTGGGCCAGAATTCATTGTTTGATAGTAATTTTGAACTACAATTTTGACATGCCCTATACGGTGTTCGAGCTGGCTTATCAACTTTCTGAAATGGTTCTCTTATTTTAATATACAACGATTGTTATACATTGCAGGTCATGTTGACACTGCTTTGGAGGTCTACCGACATATTCTTGACCATGCTCCATTCTCCCCATCGCCTGTCACCTACCGTCACCTCACCAAAGGGTTGGTTGATTCTAATAGAATTCAAGAAGCAATGGATCTCCTTCGCGAAATGCTTGATCGAAACCATGGTGCTGACTCATTAGTCTACAACAATCTCATGTCGGGTTTCATTGATTTAGGCAACATGGAGAAAGCCCTTGAGCTGTTCGATGAGTTGAAGTCGCGATGCTTGGTCTATGACGGGGTTGTGCATTCGACTTTTATGGAGGCTTATTGGAAGAAGGGAATGGACAAGGAGGCGATGGAGAGCTATCAGTCACTCCTTGATCGTCAGTTCAAGCTGACTGCAGTGACCAGTAATACACTGTTGAGCACTCTTTTGAAGCATAATAAACTCAAGGAAGCAGAGGAGTTATTTGCGCAGATGCTCGAAAACCATGATCAAATAAAATACACCGCAATGAACACGGATACGTATAATATAATGGTCAATTGGAACTTCAAGGAGGGAAACTTTCGCGAGGCCATTGATGTTTTCCATAGAACGGGAAATAAGCCGTGCATGATGGATGTGGGATGTTTCAACAATATAATTGGCAAGTGTTGTGAGAATGGGATGATTTCTGATGCGGAGAAGTTGTTTGAAGAAATGCCTGGGAAGCAGGTTAACCCAGATGCTATTACATATGGTTATCTGATTGATGCCTGTTTTAAAGAAGGAAGGGTTGATGAGGCTTTGAAGTACTTTGAGAAGATGGTTTCTAGCGATGGAGAGGGTTTTACTCCAGTGAGGTTTAATGTTGGGATATATAACAAGATGTTCGAAGGATTGGTGAATGCAGATCTTGTCCCTCACGCTATGGGGATTTTCGGAAAGATGGGGCAGAGAGGGATTACGCCCGATTCATCTAGTTATGGGATTTTGGTTGGTGGACTGTGTAAAGTAGGCGATTTGGACCGAGCTCGTTACCTTTTGGAGGAGATGGTAAAAAGCGGAGTAGCAGGTTCTTCCGAGATCTGTGAATCTGTAATGGAAGCTTTTTCAAGAGCAGGAAGGCATGCGGAAGCTGAACAACTATTTGTTGGAAAGACGGACGCAAGTGTTGCTCCGCAAGCTCAATGGGTAGCAGCGTAAGTTACAAATTTACTAAACTTATATTGCACGTGGTTCCTTTTGTTCAAAATTATTAGAAGCTTGAGGGAAAATGTTATATTTACATCATTCGCAAGTACTCTGTGACGGAATTGTACAAGTAGAGTAAGAATTATTAGTAGTCATTAGTGTGAAACTGATGGTGTAAGCTGGGCTATTGGTTTTGGTATGTGCTTGCATCTGGTGTATCAGATTGTCTATCTTTTGGTTATACGGACAGATGTGGGTGGATTCTTCCAATAACATATGATATCTTATCCAAATTTTGCTTGATTGTCGATTCTTGATTGTGTGCATTTTTTTTTTTTCATTTTATATTATTCTGTTGTCAGTGATTTGACCTTTGGTCATTTGCATCGGTTTTGTGAAAAGTTTTCATGGCTCTGGTTGTAATTTATTTGTTACGGGGCTAATGGTGTTTATGGGTTCCAGAAAAAACATGTCAAACAATTTGTTTGTCCAAGGGTGGGAGAATGCATGCCTGCATTATCCAGTTTAAACAAGAATGTCCAAGTTTCTTTTCGTCTCACTATTGAAAGTGATTGTACTTTTTTTTTTCTTTCTTAAATAAATTAATTTGGATTCTAGAAAGGAAGATGAAAAAAAATGCAAAAGCCTTTGATTCTTGTCAAAAACTAATCGATGCAACAGCAAACCCATGTTTTTCAATGGTTCACTTTATTTTATCAAACACTATTTTACTCATGGATTTGAAGGATTAGTGAAGCTGCCATATTTTTATTGTACTTTTGTATTTTAACGGAGGTGATCTGCTTTATGTTATGAACTTAATTTTTCTTTTTTTTTATAGATTGCAGTATTGGCCGATATTTGATATGTTACGGCTTAGTATGTCCTGATTTGCTACCGATAGTTATCAATATTGACAGATACTAATGGTACTAACATTGGGGTCCCTTGCTAGTCAAATCGGTAGAGAAATTGAACGATCGAAAAATAAAAGTGTGAACGAAATATTTCATTGACAATGATATAGTGTATAAATATAATTTCTTATTAATAAATTACAACAATTATGATTTGTCGAAGTGGTATATTTATAAGGCTAATTTGTGACTTGATACCTAACTATCCATGTTTTTCAATTTGATACTTTAAATTTTTTTTTACTCAACAACTTGATATCTTAAACTTTTTTTACTCAAGAACTTGATACCATCAACTAGACTTAATATGAGGTCCATGAGCCACTTGGCTTAGGCTCATAATTTTAGAGGGTATCAATTTTTTAAGTATATATAGGCTATAGCCCACTAAAATTGGGTCCAACTGTTTTAATTGTATACAAGTCCATCCACTGCAGCAGATGACCCACATACCCGACCGGATTCCAAGTTCTTTCAAGAATAGTTTTTTAGGTTTATATTAGAGAGCTCTAGGAACACGTGGCCGGCTGTACTTGGAGGAGTTATATATTTTTCTTGTCACGAGTCTCATGTAGGTTCGCCGCCTTATTTTTTTAAAGCAAGGAAATAAGCCCCCCTTTCCTCCCAGATGAGTCACTAAGTCTTTATTTTATTTTTTATTTTTTTGTATTCAATAATATAAATTATTGTGAGCTTTTTAATTTATTAATATATATTTATAATTTATTAATACATATTTTTGTAATGTTGATGATCCATGTGTGTTCTAATTGATTTTTTTTTTTTTTTGGAAATTTATTAATATATTTCTTCCTCCACAAATGTGTTCTAATTATATTTTTTAGATTTTTTTTAGAGAGGAAACTACTATGGCCGGCTCCTGGAGTGGAAACAATTCTTTTACATTTTGTGAGTTTTATAATTTTTAATATATATTTTTGTATAAATTGTTGTTGATTATCTTTATATGTGGTAGACCGAATTATTGAAAAAGAATATGTTTTTGTCATTTGAGTGCATAATTATTTCTATTGAGATTGAAATTTAACTAATAGAGAAACTGAGAAATAAAATAACTTATATTTATTTGGATATTAAATTTTGCTTATTATTTTATTTTGAATTTTGGGTTGAAAATGGTATTGTATCATTATGGATAAAAAGAATAAATATAATATGAACATTAAGTTTTGAGGACAATAATTTTAGAATTAAAAATAATATAATATTATTTTATTTTGTCTCAGCTCTCAAAATCTAAAGTCTGGCACTGTCCAAACTATCCATGTCCTCCCTTGCCACCACCCCCCTAAAACTCTGGCCACCCCTACTCCCTCCAGCCCCCCCCCCCCCCCCCCCCCCCCCCCCCCCCCCGCTGTCGCGCCCCCGCTCCCCCACTCTCCGATTGCACCAACCCCGCCCCCCTCTCTCTCCGGGCACACGCAAAGCCGGCGACAATAGTGGCGGCGGCACCACAGAGAGAGAGAGAAAGGAGTGGGGGTGGGGGGGGGGGGGGGGGGGGAGGACAGCCGGGGGAGGGGGGGGAGGTGGGGGTGGTGTTAGTTGGAGGGTGGAAGGGGCTGTTGTGGCAGAGGGGGGTAGTTTTAAGTTTTGAATGTGAGTATTTTTGTCCAATTTTTTTTTCCAGGATATCAAGTTGTAGCAAAAAGAAGAAGAAGTTAAGATATCAAGTTGAAATACTGAAATAGTTGAGTGTATAAGTTGCAGTTAAGCCTACTTATAAATTTACAACATTCATCTATACTAATATTAATATTATTTTCAATATAAAACTAACCAGAAGTAACATATCTCTACTATTATAAAGGGTTTGAAAACGAATCAAAATAAAATGAGCCCTCTAAGCCGATATACATATATCGTCACTTAATTAAAAATAATAATTCTTTTATTAGTTTAACTACATGATATTATCTAACTATATGTATGTATATCTATAACAAGTATTTGTTATTGCCGGGGCACAATTTTTCGATGGTAAACTGAGAATATGAAACAATTGTAAAAACAATGTTCCAACGCAACACTTCCAGGAAGGTTGCGCAAGTATAACGAAGATCTAAAAAGATATCGTTATGATATTACGAGAATCTAAAAAGATTACGTAATCACAGCAGCGAAGAAGATGACAGGCGAAAGATGGAAGATGGCCTGCTGGGGTGAATGATCACCGTTGCTCAAAGCTTTATTCGCCCTACACGAACAGCTTCCAGGAACCAGCAAGTTCGTCGGAGAACTTGGAACACTCCTGCTCTTCTGACTCCTCGGATGGACACGAACTCCCGTGCAAAAGCAACGCTGGTACGACGCCTTTCCTCTCTCTCTCAGGCTGCTGGAATTCGCAAGCAAATTCCGATCAGAACTGTGTTAAAGAACACGTCTGAATTCTCTGTTTACTTGTGCTAAAGAACACTTCGTAAACTTTCTGTGGTGGCTTCTCTTTCTATTCTGTGTATCAGCCTTGAGAGAGAGGATGCCTTATATAGGCCCTGCAGCAACTGGTCGGTTGCCACAAAGTTAGGAACGTGGTAATAACCACCCCGAACATGTAGCAAACGCCCAGAACATGCAAACGCACGTTCTGCTGCCAACTGCGCACACCCAGCGCTCCTTGCACTCTGCGCGACAGAGCACGCACTGAACTACGCACACTGCGCGCACTGCACGCACTGCACACACTGCGCATACTGCGCACACTGCGCAACCAGCGCAACCCGTGCAACCCTGCGCAACCCAGCGCAACCCAGCGCACCCAAGCGCAACCTGAGCGCAACCTGGACGCGCACCTGGGCAGCGCAACTGGGTTTGCACAACTGGGTATGCGCAACTGGGCAGCGCAACTGGGCTTGCGCAACGTGGCAGCGCAAGTGGCTTGCGCAACGAGCGCAACTAAAGCGCACTATGCGCCTAGCGACGATGCTGACGTGCTAAGTGCAAAGTGCGCCAATAAAATGCCACATTACGCCTCATGAGCCCATGAGTCCGAGTCCGAGTCCGAGTCCGAGTCGCTAAGCCCCTACGGGGCTTAGCTCCCATGGAAATAAATTTTCCAAGAGCAAAAAGCATGAATGCTTTTATTGTTGATTTAGCCTTTTTCCCATTAGAAAAATAATCCCACATGGCACACCCATGTGCACCTCCACACCACATGTGCATCTCTAAAATAGAAAAGCTATTATATAGAGATACAACTCCTTTGGTCTAGCCGATGTGGGACTAAAATTCACTTAGAAAAAGACCAAACTCCAACAATCCCCCACATATCTCTATATATATATGGGTATAAGTGTTCCCCACAGTAACTGTCCATCATGCATTATGAGAGATGTCGCTTACGACTTGAATCTTCCCGTGTGGGTCAAACAACAGACTATAATACAAGAATGGACTAAGCCTTGAATTCTGCATCATAGCTGAAATTTATTCCACTCGTATAATATAGTTACGTGTGCTTCTGGCTATACATTAAAGGCCCTGTGCCAGCCTAGTTTCAGTATATACTTTTGGGCGTCTACAAGTTTACCCTCAAGAGACGGCCTGATATCTCTTTGTCCATACACTATAGGTGAGTTCATTATAAAGAGACATGGCATGAAGCGCTTTGCGCTTCCCTTGCGGTGCTACGCCGCTATGACATAGCTTAAAGCCAAGGCATTACCCCTCTCTGGGAATCACCCCATATCTGGGAACCTTTGTAGTGTCATACTACTGTAGCATGAGGCAACTGCCTCTTTGTAGTGCCAAACTACCCAGCATGAAGCCTTAGGCTCCCTTGTGGTGTTATGCCGCAACGACATGGCTTGCAAGGCCGAGGCTTTATCCCTAACCGGGTACCTCATCGTGGTGTCGTGCCACTGTAACATGAGGAACTCCTCCTCTTTGTAGTGCTGACTACACCCCTCTTTATATTAACATACAACATTAGGCTAACTGCCTATTTGCGGTGCTACGCCGTTGTGACTTGGCCTGCAAAGCTGAGGCTTTATCCTATTCCTGGGCAGCACCCCACATATAGGAACCTCATTGTGGAGTCACCCCACTGTAGCATGGAGTTTCACTCCTTGTAGTGCTGCTCTACCGTGCTTCCTGTAAAGCACACCAGGCATTCACTCTGCCTGAGAACTCATTAAGACAATTAAGCCAACCTTCCCACAGGAACCGTTTTCCGCAGAAAACAACAGTAGACAACAGTGGTTTTAGGTCCGTAACCTCTCCATGCCCAATAGAACATGTACCCACCATTCCTGATATTCTTTCGATTAGTGGTCCTCCCTTGAACCAAAAGCTAGATGCCTAGTAGATAAATCTTTGAACTAATAGCATAAAACTTTATGGTAGGAATACAATAATACAATATCAGAATGCCTTCAAGCCCATTTTACAAGCTGTGTCATCGACCAGCTGGTGCTTGAGGCCCTTGGTGAACGGATCCGCCAGGTTCTACTGACTCCGAACATCAATCACTCCAATAACACCTCTCTTGATAAGATCGTGTACTGTCCTGTGCTTCAACCGCACAGTCCTCTTCTTTCCATTGAAGAGGTCATTTGATGCCACCACCGCAGTCGTCTGGTTGTCGCAGTATATCGGTATTGCCGGTATTTGCGCCCCAACCACTGGAAGATCATACATGAGCTCCCGAAGCCATTCTGCTTCCTCGGCTGCGGTATCAAGTGCAAAAAACTCAGATTCCATAGATGACCGCGAGAGCATAGTCTGCTTCTTCGACTTCCACGATATAGCAGCTGCATCCATTGTGAAAATGAATCCACCTGTGGACCTCTCGCTCTCCACCTCTGAGCACCAGCTGGCATCACTGAAGCCTTCTACTACCGGGGGATCTCCGCTGTAGTACAGTGCATATGTCTGAGTCTTCTTGAGATATCTCATCACCCTTTTCACAGCTTTCTAGTGTTCAGCACCTGGGTTGCTCGTGAAACGACTCAGCATTCCCACGGCGAAAGCTATGTCAGGCCTTGTGGCAGTAGTAGCATACATCAAACTTCCTATTATGCTTGCATACTCCAGCTGCCTGATGCTTTCCCCTGAATTAGGCTTCAGCTTCAGATCACACCTGTACGGCGTATCGATCCCTGGAAGATCCCGATACCCATAACGAGTGATCATTTTCTTAATATAATGAGACTGTGACAGCGCTAGTCCAGTGTCTATCCGGATGATCTTGATCCCTAAGATCACATCAGCTTTTCCCAAGTCCTTCATACTGAACTTGCTTGAGATGAATTTTTTTTGTCTCCGTGACACAGCTAATATCCATACCTAGGATAAGCATGTCGTCCACGTACAGACAAACGATCACACCTCTTCCATCAGCGAACTTCGTGTAAACACACTTGTCCGTATCGCTGACCATGTAGCCATTTGACCTTATAACTTTGTCAAATTTCTCATGCCACATCTTGGGAGCCTGTTTAAGATCGTACAAAGATTTCACCATCTTGCAGACTTTGTCTTCAAGACCCCTGATGACAAATCTCTCTGGCTATTGCATGTAAATCTCTTCGGTCAGCTCGCCATTTAGGAAAGCCGTATTCACATCCATCTGATGTATCACCATCTTATGTATTGCTGTGAGAGCAATCAACATTCTGATGGTGGTCATCCGGGCTACTGGAGCATATGTGTCAAAATAGTCAATCCCCTGCTTCTGAGAAAACCCCTTGGCTACCAACCTAGCCTTGAACTTGTCAATAGTTCCGTCTGCTTTCATCTTCTTCTTGAAGATCCATTTGCATTCGATGGTTTCGCTCCTTCAGGAAGATCAACCAACACCCAAGTGTTATTTGAGGTGATGGAATCAATTTTATTGTCAATCGCCTCCTTCCAGAAAATTGCATCTCTGGTCTTCATTGCCTCATCATAGGTAAGTGGATCAGCTTCCACATGATAGGTGACAAAGTCACTACCGAAGTCCTTCGGCCTCCTCACTCGCTTCGTTGACGGCCCAGCGAGATCTGGTTCAACCGTTGTTTCAACAACAACATCTTCTTGGACCACATCTTGATTGAAGACTTCAGTTTCCTGCGCATCCTCATTGTTCTCCGGTACATCTGCAAGAACAATATTCTTGTGCCTTGCAAATTTGTCTTCAAAATATTCTGCGTCGCGAGATTCAATGATATGATTTGACTCAATATCAAGAAATCTTCGAGCATCACTCTTCTCGGCATACCCCAAGAAGATCGTCTTAGTAGTCCTTGTCCCAAGCTTCTGAATCTTCAGATCTGGAAGCTTGACATACGCCAGACACCCCCACACTCGAATGACATTCAAGTTAGGTCTGACCTTGAACCCGAGTTCATGAGGAGTAACGTCAGAAGTTGCATGAGGCACTCTATTTAGAATAAAAGTGGCCGTCAATGCAGCTTCTCCCCAGTAGCACTTAGGAAGACCAGCAGTCAACAACATTGAGTTAATCATTTCTGTTAACGTTCTGTTTTTCTTCTCTGCTACTCCGTTTGATTGAGAAGAGTACGGAGCCGTAGTCTCATTGACAATTCCATGTTCTTTGCAGAACGATACGAATTCATGAGACTTGTACTCCCCACCTCGATCACTTCTTATCCTTTTGAGTTGTTGTCCAGTCTGCCGCTCAGCTTCGGCTCTGAACTCCTTGAACTTCTCGAATGCTTTGTCTTTAGCCTTCGGCAAATAGACGAACGCATACTTTGAGAAGTCATCGATGAAGGTTATGAAATACTTCATCCCGACCTTTGTAGAGAACTGTTTAAAGTCACAGATATCGGAGTATACCAACTCCAGAAGATCTGTACTTCGATTAACCCGAGGAAAGGGTTTCCTTGTGATCTTTGTTTGAGCACAAACTTCACATTTCTCTACCTTACCCCCACATTTGGAGATAAGTCCTAGACTAGACATTCTGTTTATTCGTTTACAATGAACATGTCCTAGCCTATTATGCCACAACTCAAGAGTATAAGCAGAAGGAATGATTTCATTAATCACATTAATTACATTGGACTGATTTACAAGCTGAATTTTGAACATTCCTTCGGTATAAAAAGTTTTTCCGAAATATGTTCCCTTGATAGACATCACCATCTAGCCAGCATTGATGTCCATCCTGAGGCCTGCATTGCAGAGTAGGCCTTCCGAGATCAAGTTCTTGGCGATAGCAGGTACGTGCTTCACGCCTTGAAGCGTCAGAGACTTCCCCGAAGTCAGCTTCAACACCACCGTCCCGATCCCGAGCACTTCAGCTTGTGCCTGGTTCGCCATCATAACCACTTCAGAAGTAGGGGTATAGGTGGTGAACCACTCCTTACTGGAGCAGACATGACAGGATGCTCCAGTGTCTACCCACCAGTTAGAGTCAGTCCTTACCGCATCAACCTGTGCAATCATAGCAACAACGTCAGTGATCATAGATACCTTACTAGGCTCTCCTTGCTCTGATTGCTTGGTCTTTGCTTTGCATTCATTCTTGAAGTGGCTCTTCTTGCCACACTTGAAGCAAGGCATTTGAGACTTTGGCTTCTTTTTCTTGATAGAAGTTCCCTTGACTTTTAGATTGTCAGGGTCCTTCTTCTTGCTGTGGGAAGCCGCATGCTTTTCCCTTGGTTCCTTGGTATGAACCAGATTGCCGTTAGCCAATTTCTTGGACAGTGCGTCCACCTTCAGTTGAGCCCGCATCTGATCCTCAACATAGATTTCCTGCAAGAGATCTTCAAGGCTGATCTCAAGCTTCTTCCTATGCATGTTTGCATAGAACTTACTCCACCCAGCGGGGAGCTTTGAGACAATCCCTCCAACAACAAACTTGTCAGGGAGGGGCATCGCCTCGTCTTCCAACTTCTGTCGCAGCTTCAGAAATTCTTTAACCTGCGGCAACATGGACTTCTCGTCCTCAAAGAGCCATTTGTGATATTTTTCAACCACAAATATCTTGCTCCTATTTTTGTCTTCTTCGTACAGTTTTTCTAGAGACTCCCATATGTCTCTGGCAATTGGTTTCTTACTGTAGGATTCTGCTAGGGAATCCTACATAGCAGTCAGGATAAGCAACCTGCAAATGCTATTCTCCCTTCTCCACTTGGCCTGAAGTTTAGTAGCCGTAGTGATTGTGGCAGCAGACCCAGTATCTGGAACAGTAGGTTCCTCTTCAAGCAGCACGTGATCAACGTCTCTGAGTTGAAGAGTGAGATAAACCTTTCTCTTCCAGACTTGATAATGCTCTCCATCAAACTTTTCTATCTTACAAAAGTCAGTATTGAGGAGTGAAGCATTAATGTTTTCCATCGTAGCAATAAAGCTTTGAGATTGTTATTGCCGGAGCACAATTTTTCGATGGAAAACTGAGAATATGAAACAATTGTAAAAACAATGTTCCAACGCAACACTTCCAGGAAGGTTGCGCAAGTATAACGAAGATCTAAAAAGATATCGTTATAATATTACGAGAATCTAAAAAGATTTCGTAATCACAGCAGCGAAGAAGATGACAGGCGAAAGATGGAAGATGGCCTGCTGGGGTGAATGATCACCGTTGCTCAAAGCTTTATTCGCCCTACGCGAACAGCTTCCAGGAACTAGCAAGTTCGTCGGAGAACTTGGAACACTCCTGCTCTTCTGACTCCTCGGATGGACACGAACTCCCATGCAAAAGCAACGCTGGTGCGACGCCTTTCCTCTCTCTCGAAGGCTGCTGGAATTCGCAAGCAAATTTCGATCAGAACTGTGTTAAAGAACACGTCTGAATTCTCTGTTTACTTGTGCTAAAGAACACTTCGTAAACTTTCTGTGGTGACTTCTCTTTCTATTCTGTGTATCAGCCTTGAGAGAGAGGATGCCTTATATAGGCCCTGCAGTGGCTCGCGCAACGAGCGCAACTAAAGCGCACTTTGTGCCTAGCGACGATGCTGAGGTGCTAAGTGCAAAGTGCGCCAACAAAACGCCACATTACGCCTCATGAGCCCATGAGCCCGAGTCCGAGTCGCTAAGCCCCTACGGGGCTTAGCTCCCATGGAAATGAATTTCCCAAGAGCAAAAAGCATGAATGCTTTTATTGTTGATTTAGCCTTTTTCCCATTAGAAAAATAATCCCACATGGCACACCCATGTGCACCTCCACACCACATGTGCATCTCTAAAATAGGAAAGCTATTATATAGAGATACAACTCCTTTGGTCTAGCCGATGTGGGACTAAAATTTACTTAGAAAAAGACCAAACTCCAACAGTATTAATTAAAATATAAATGTATCTATAATAAATCCTAATTTAAGCTATTTTTCAACACGGGAATTTTTTTTTTCCCTTTTACGTGCAACAAAATTATGTCTAATTGTATCCAATATACGCAGGTAAACAATGAGCAAGAGTGACTATTATTTTCATTCAATTTTAAAACTGCAAAGAAACAACACGAAAAATATTCAAATTATTTACTTTTTGATACCCATTTCGACACTCTGATTTTGAAACTCAGAGAAAGGATCCGATATAATGCGAACCTGGATATTATTTTATTATCAAAAAAAATTATTTTGAAATATTACTTTGGATACTAAGCAATCGTTTTCTGTTGTAGTTGGAAAGTATGTAGTGTTAGAATGATCAGATACCCTATCAAACAATAGTGGGTTAAACGATTTTGAAAACCACACATCTGCTTATATTCATAATCCATTCTTGTCATAACATCACTTTTAGAGTGTGTTTGATTGCTCCTCTCCCGGTTGCTGGTTCTGGCTCCTCAATACCCATTTCTTTCTTCTTCTTCCACTGGGCTTGTCAAATCTGGCCCAACAGTCCCGTTACGTTCTTTTCAGCCAACCCTATGACTTTTTTTCATTTTTCTTCAAATAAAGATTGTTTTGTTTTAGGGTTTCCCGTGACAATGATTATTACAAGTCTAATCTCAACTGTCCATTTCTTATTTATTCAGGACCCTTTGAACCTGACGATGTTGCTTTTCTAGACCACATTTTTCCAAGAATTTTCGTGACTTAACTTACTTACTGCGCTAGGGATGTTAGTTGACGATGTTGCTGAAAACTTTTTTCGTCATTAGTTTCCTTTCCAGTTTTCTTATTGTCTCTACGCTGTAAGCTTAAACTACTACTCTATAAGTTTTGCAATAACTATTAACTAACCATTTGGCCTCTTCTGCGTTATGTCCACTTGATTTCTGGAAAAAAGTATCATAGAGGGTTTTTTTTTCCTCTAATTTTTTTCTTCCCACGAGTGTTTATATATAGATTTGGCCCCATTTTAATTCCAATCTTAAGGCCATGTCAGTTGGCAAATAGTTAAGAGTATATTTTGAAGTCTTGAGTTCGAATTCTCTTACACATATTTGAATATATTTTTTCAAATCCCTACTAATTTTTTTTCAAGTCACCATCACCAAACTTTCTGAATCCTTCATTGCACATTGCTATGTCTTGTTAGTCCCGAGGCAGATTGAGATGGAAGAACAAAGGCCGAAAACAGAAGTTCACATAATCCTTCCGGAATACCCTCTGTTTAACCCTGAAGTTGTAGTCGAGATCAAAGGTTCATACAAAAGCTCCTCTCTAACTGTTCTCGATTCCAACGAAGAACTGTATCCAACCTCTCTCGATTACAACTTATAAAAATCACAAACCAATGAAATAGAATGTGCTTTCATGCAAACGCAGATGCAATCGAAAATAATTGACTTCTCGTTCTTCCCTACAATCGCAGTTGCAAACAGATACAACGGATTACAACTTCTCTAGAAATAGAACACGTTCTTCCTTGCAAACATGTTGCAATTGAGACCGAATGTTTACAATTAGAAGAAGGAAGGAGAATAAAATAGAATAATAATTATTATTATTGTTGGGGTGATGAAGATCACTAGTGCTCAAAGCAAGATTCGCGTGCCGCGATTTGCTCCCAGGAACTAGCAATTTTTCAAAGAACTTTTGGAACACTCATAATTACCTCTTTGTGTAACTCGAACGGACTCCCTGAACTCAACAGACTCCTCTTATATTTTAGTTTTTTGTGTGAATCGAAAAGGAGCCTGAGGTTCTATTTATAGAGAGGGGGTGGAAACCCCATCTCCACTTCTATTCGATGTGGGACTAAAATACTGTTGGCCCAATGATTGTATCATGTTTTTGAATATGGTTAATCTGTTATGTTTAGCATTTCATTATCACTAATCTTCATATATAACTATAGATTTTCTACTTATACTTATACCTTTGGTGATATGTGCTTATTGTTTTACATATTAGTGATATGAGTTTTCATTATATATATCTTAAATTTAATTGAGTTACCAAAATCAAAACTATGTTTTGATTATGGTTATTCAATCAAGTTTAACATTATGATATCACTAATATTTATGCTATCACTATAGCTCTTATACTTAAACTTAGCATTGTCCTATCGTGCTTTATCTTATCATATTTGCTACATGTATATTGCTTTGTTCGTCTAACACGTACATGCAGAAAAGCAATAAACAAGATCAATGTGGACATATGCAATAAAGAATTCATAGTGGGCCAAAGACGATGGATCCCACAAGATTTCTCTGAACCACCCGACGACATCTCTGGAGCCACGCACTCTGGGGTTCCGTTGCCCGGTTAGCGGACGGGGGTCGAGGGGGCAGCGCACCCCATGGGAGTTCGGGAGCGAAGCCCCCAAAATGTATTCAGTTTTCACAAACTGGATATCTTTGGACAATTGTCGTCAAAGAAGAAGCCAACATCTATCAAGAAAAGAAGTCATGCCATGCCATCATCATTTCAAGACTCTGAAGAAGCCTGCACCTGCTACAGTATATCTGGAGTCTGTAATAAGTCTTAGAAATAATTGTAAACACAAGAAATGGATGACAAAATCGAAAGCTAGGATAGAAATTAGCCTAGGATCATTTTCGGATAAAAATCGGCATACCGACGGTATACCGGTCTATACCGATGGTATACCAATTTTTGTTCACAGAAAGTTTCTGTTTACAAAATTGGCATACCGACGAAATACCGATCTATACCGACGGTATACCGATTCAGTAACATTGAAAATCCAACGGTCGAATTTTGAACATTTAGTGATCCCAACGGCTATATTTCTAGCCGTTGCAATTCCAGACTGGTATTCCGATGGTATACCGGTTCGTACCGACGGTATACCGATCGCTGACTGAAAAGTTACCTTTGAGTTCTTTTCAAAGCTTTGGTTATAAATAGTCTTGAACCCCTTCATTCAAGGTTGATGCTTTGAGCCTAAAAATTTCTAAACCACCAAAGCCTATCCACAAACAACTGTACAAAGCTTTTATTTGCCATCCACAAATTGTGTTAGAGTTATTGAGTTGAAAAGTGAGATCTTCATCTTATTGTATAAGGAGATCAAAATCTATTATGAAAGGTTGAAGTTGGAGAGTCTTTGAATCCAAACTCTCGGTTGAAGTTGGAGAGTCTTCGAATCCAAAATCTCAGTTGAAGTTGGAGAGTCTTTGGATCCAAACTCTTGGTTGAAGTCGGAGAGACCTTTAGACTAAAGCTCTCGTGTAAGAAGTTGGTGAGCCTTCGTATGAAAACTCACGTTGTACTATTTGCGATAATAGTGGATTAAAGCCGGAGAGAGTTCCGGGACTGGAGTGCCCCTTGGGAGGATACTAGGATACATCGGGTGTCGGTATTATTTTGCTTCTTCTCTTGCACTTATATTTTTAAATTGTCCATTAGCTTCTGCTAAGTGCTTGGTTAGTTAGCTTGACCCTATTCACCCTTCTAGGGTTCCTACAATTGGTATCAGAGCAAGGACTCTATTGTTAGGCTTAACATCCTTAGAGTAAATTCTTGTTAATTTTTCTATGGCATCGTATTCTTCCTCCTCCGATAAAGAGGGTTTTACTTCTAGTAGCATGGACAATTATGTTTCTTCTAAATACAAGAAATGCTCTAAGTGGAAAGCCATGGCTAACCAATCCTTAGAGATTCTTGATGACCTTCATTCTATAAATGAAGAACTTTCAGAAAAGGTTATTCATTTTGAAGAATCAAATGAGTTTTTGAGAAATGAAAACAATGATTTATTATCTAGACTTGATTTTCAAAACTCATCGTATGTTTCTTTAAAGAGTTTGAATAAGGCTTTAATTTGAAAATCAAATCTCTTTTCTCATCAATAGAAGATCTTAAGAGGCAAACATGAGCTAAATCATTTGTATGATTCTTCTATAGACTCTTTAAAGAAACAAAATAATAATTTTATTTCTAGAATTGCTTTATTTGAAAAAGAGAATTATACTTTAAATGCTAAATTTGATTCTCTTACTTGTTTGCATGATGATTTGCTATTAGAACATGATATTCTTAAGACCAAATTCATGCATGCTCACTCTAGAGATATTCATCATTCTAGTAGGTCACATATTCATAATCATGATTACATATGTGCACATACTAGTATTAGGTGCTTCTATTGCTCTCGCATTGGACACATGAGTATAACTTGTCCTATTCGTAGGAGTTTTTCTACCAATGCTAGAGTAAATAGTATATGGGTCCCTAAAGCTAACAAATGTGGATCCAAGTTTATTTGGATACCAAAGTCTTCTTCTAATGTTGTAGATGGAGCTTCTTGTATCGGAACATAGCACCGAGGAGCGTATTGGTAGTTGAAAAGCTCAAAGGTCATCTTCTAAGCAATTGTACCAACACAAGTGTGGCCACTAGAGCCACTTTGGTAACAAGCTAAACGATTCTCTTTAAATGGTTTATATTTATAGAATCTAGCATGTTTCTCTTGATGTCTTGCTACTATCTCACATTGGTATCCTTTAGTTGCCTTTATATAAATCAATGTGAGATATAATACTAGCATGCTAAGTTAATTTTCTTATTAATTCTTTTATCTAGCATGACTAGTTACTTAGCTTAAATGATTAGCTCACACTGTGCAGTTTATCACTCATTTTCTATTAGTATGACACATTTATATATGCATGGTCGTTATTCTTAATCTTTATTTATAAAGCATGCATATCACTCTAGTCCATAGGAGCTTGGTTTTGATTTGAATTAATATGATTTTAACTCTCCGTCTTTAAAGTTTTTGAGATAGTTACTTCTTGCCGATTTGTATTTAATATGTCATATTTATCATAATCGGTATTTGTGAATATATGTGTTTAGCACAAGCTTCTTATCACTTGACAAGTATACACTTATACTTCCATTTTAACCTTGTGCTCACATAATATATTTATTATTGATTCTCATATTTTATTTTGATTAAACCTCTTATGAATCAATTATGTCTTTGCCTAATAAAGCTTATTTATACGTGTTTTGAATTTGTGATAGTTTTTCAAACATTCATTAAGGATACATGACTATATTCATTAAATTTCCATTTACATGTAGATCATGTATTTCTTATATTGGTATATATTTTTGTATAAATATCTTTATGTGGGCATATGAGTTAAGCTCAAGTTTTATATTATTTTGAAGAATAGTTAATTATACTTGCTTCCTTCAAACTTGTGCTTATCTCATACTTTAGCTATTGATTCCTTTGACCAAATTTGTGCATCTCTTCTTGAATCAATTAGCTTCTTCCTTAAAGCCTTCTTTTGATGATATCTTCTTGGCTTCTTTTTTTTGGTTGACTTTAAGGATACATGCCTTTTAATTAATTTTTGATCTTTTCAGGTATGCCTATTTGTGATATATATATATATATATATATATATATATATATATATATATATATATATATATATATATATATATATATATATATATATATATATATCACAAATATATATGAAAATATATATATATATATATATATATATATATATATATATATATATATATATATATATATATATATATATATATATATATATTTTCATATATATTTGTGATATATATATATATATATATATATATATATATATATATATATATATATATATATATATATATATATATATATATATATATATGATTCCTAAAAAAAAATATATATATATATATATATATGATTCCTAACTTTTGATATTTGTTTGTTTTACTTCTTCAAGTTAGGATGTTGAGAGAAAATATTTATTAGTGTCTTGCTCATGACTATTTATGGAAGTTCTTTTAAGGATCACATAATTTTGTGCTTTATCTTGCTTGTTAATTTTACCTCCTTAATTAGTGCACTTTTTTTAGTATATATCTTTATATTTTACTATGGTGCACTATGAAAGCTTTTAAAAAAAATGTGTCTCTTGCTATCTTTAACTCTTAATTAGCTTTCTTGATCTTAATGACTCATTCCTTGGGCATATGTTTCTTTTGAATTATTGTTGCACAATGATATTTTTTTGTAGCATTGAGAATACATGTAATTGATACATCATATTTCTTAGATCTCTAGCTACTATGGTTTGAGCTTTTGTGTTAAGAGATTTTCCATTTCTAGAGAATACACTTATTTCATAATGGCTATAATATTTTGTATTCTCTAGATCGATCTATTATTTTATTATCTTGGGTTAATCTCAATACTTGGCAAAGAGATTTGTTTTATTGTATTTTTATGAACATCTCTTTTGTCCTTTACTTGATGAGAGTCTAATTCATTTATTTGTTATCTATTGCTCTTATCCTTGCTTGGTAAAGAGTCTATAAATTATTTTGTTCATCCAAAATGCATTACCTTCATTGTGAGCTCTAAGCTTAAGCAAGTATCTTTACTGTTAGTCATTTAAGAGTTAATGAACACATTTATCTTGTTAATGGCCTACCTCATTAATCTTAATTAGTTATGTAGCTTGCTTATTTATGATATATTGTTAAGCTATATATTTTGGTTCACTTTCACTCATCTAGCTATTGTTTTTTTTTTCTTTTCAATCTATATATGATATGCTAGTTTACATAAACAAGATTTATGATTCTCCAAAATGTAATTTGTATCCTATTTTAGATACATATGTCTTATTCTCTAAAACTGGTTTGACAAACATTTGATTTGATATTGTCTTTCAAAAGAGGTTTGTGATTCCTTACTTTAACTTGCTTCCATGCTAGTCATTAGTAAGCATCTCTTAAAATTTTCTCATTTTGAGTCATGATTTTATCATATCATCATTTACATCTCTTTTTGATTATATTTGCAATCATTTAAATAAGAACGACTCTTTTCCATATTTTTTTATTAATTTATGATATTTTATTATAAGTATGGATTTGGGATTCTTTTTTTTGTGGCTATTAATTGGATATCTCTTCTTGACTAAAGATAATATTATTTGTTTTATGATAATTTTATAGCCTTATATGCATTGAGTAAGGAAAAGAAATCCATAGTTGATTTACCCCTAGATCTTGTAATCTATTTTATGCTATAAGTGCTTTGGAACTAGATACGCATATTTTGAGGGGGAGCAAATTAATTAGTCCAATTCATGTATACCCTTTAATATGTCGTATACCTAGTTCATCATGGACCCATATTTTCTTCTTTTTCATATCTTAGTGATTGAGGTCATGATACTTTTATTTGTGAAGGGTTTATGAGAGTATATGCAATTGTCTTCATCATATTATCTCTCTTTTATATGGGTTAAATCAGTCATCTTGTTAATATTAACTTTCGTATCTTATTTTGATGACTATTGTGTTTTCATTGATTTGGCTTTCCTTGTATGCTTAATTGATTTGGCTTTCCTTTTTTTGAGGACTTACCCAAAATTCATGATTTTATCTATATTGGTAATACTTTGAGGGGGAGCATTCAAGTCGACTGAATTTTTCTTTCTCAAGTATTTCTCTCTTTACCTTTATATTTTATCTAAAGGGTATTCATATAGCATGATAAGGTAATTGAGTTCAAATGCATGAATTTGGATAAGCAAATAGATTTGCAAATAATGAGATCATTTTATATCAATTGCTCTATTACATTGATCATTCCTTTATTTTGTTCTACTATTTATCTGTGGACAATTGTGACTATCATGGTTTCATTGATCAATGTTTCAAGTTTATGTATTTCGATTGGTATCAAGTTTATATATTTCAATATCTCAATTGATATCTTTCTTCTTTGATATCTATTATTTACAATTATCTAATTCTCATGGCTTTTGACTGAAATCCTTTATTTCATAATTCTCTTCCAAAACTAGAGTAATATTTCATATCATATTATGTTTTGGATTTCTTTCTTGGATTTCATGTTGGTAAACTATCTATTGATTATTTTCAAATTCTTTTAGTTTTACCAACTATATTATGTTTTGACAAGCTATTTTCTATTTGGTACTCTACATTTGGTATGTAGTTTCTATACTTGTCTTTACATACTTCTTCTATTGTTCTTCATTTAGTATATCTTGATCATGATTGTCTATGTCTTCCTCATGCTCTGTTTATGTACTTAAGATTGATTTCCTTTTATCTCATAGTACGAGGGAGCTTATTTTTGATCATGTCAAAGGGGGAGAAGTAAGTTTAAGTGGGATAAAAGTAATCTAAGTGGTATGCTTTCAGTGATATTGCTTATATCTTTTGTATATTAGTGATACATGCATCTATTATGTATATACTAAACTTAACCGATTTGCCATAATAAAAAATGGAGAGATTGTTGGCCCAATGATTGTATCATATTTTTGAATATGGTTAATCTATTAAGTTTAGCATTTCATTATCACTAATCTTCATACTATTACTATAGCTTTTCTACTTATACTTATACCTTTGGTGATATGTGCGTATTATTTTACATATTAGTGATATGTGTTTTCATTATATATATCTTAAATTTAATTGAGTTACCAAAATCAAAACTATATTTTAATTATGATTATTCAACTAAGTTTAACATTGTGATATCACTAATATTTATGCTATGACTATAGCTCTTATACTTAAACTTAGCATTGTCCTGTCGTGCTTTATCTTATCATATTTGCTACATGTATATTGCTTTGTTCGTCTAACATGTACATGCAGAAAAGTAATAAACAAGATCAATGTGAACATATGTAATGAAGAAATTATAGTGGGCCAAAGACGACGGATCCCACAAAATTTCTCTGAACCACCCGACGACATCTCTGGAGCCACGCACTCGGGGGTTCCGATGCCTGGTCAACGGACGTCAAAGAAGCCTGTACCTGCTATAGTATATCTGGAGTCTGTAATGAGTCTTAGGAATACTTGTAAACACAAGAAATGTATGACAAAATCGAAAGCTAGGATAGAAATTAGCCCATGATCATTTTCGGATGAAAATTGGCATACCGACGGTATACCGGTCTATACCGATGGTATACCGGTCTATATCGATGGTATACCGGTCTATACCGACGATATACCAATTTTTGTTCACAGAAAGTTTCTCTTTACAAAATCGGCATACCGACGGAATACTGATCTATACCGACGGTATACCGATTCAGTAACGTTGAAAATCCAACGGTCGGATTTCGAACATTTAATGATCCCAACGGCTATATTTCTTGCCGTTACAATTCCAAACCGGTATTCCGACGGTATACCGGTTCGTACCAACGGTATACCGATTGCTGACTAAAAAGTTGCCTTTGAGCTATTTTCAATGCTTTGGTTATAAATAGCCTTGAACCCCTTCATTCAAGGTTGATGCTTTGAGCCTAAAAATTTCTAAACCACCAAAGCCTATCCACAAACAACTCTACAAAGCTTTTATTTTCCATCCACAAATTGTGTTAGAGTTATTGAGTTAAAAAGTGAGATCTTCATCTTGTTGTATAAGGAGATCAAAACCTATTGTGAAAGGTTGAAGTTGGAGAGTATTCGGATCAAAACTCTCGGTTGAAGTTGGAGAGTCTTCAGATCCAAACTCTCAGATGAAGTTGGAGAGTCTTCGGATCCAAACTCTCGGTTGAAGTCGGAGAGACCTTCGGACTAAAGCTCTTGTGTAAGAAGTTGGTGAGCCTTCATATGAAAACTCATATTGTACTATTTGCGATAATAGTGGATTAATGCCGGAGAGAGTTTCGGGACTGGAGTGCTCCTTGGGAGGATACCAGGATACATCGGGTGTCGATATTATTTTGCTTCTTCTCTTGCACTTATATTTTTAAATTGTCCATTAGCTTGTGCTAAGTGCTTGATTAGTTAGCTTGACTCTATTCACCCCCTCTAGCGTTCCTACAAATACCAATACTCGAAAATAAGTTTGATATTTTAATTCCCTCAATTAGCGAGTCATGTGCTAGACCGCGTATGCACTCGCACGACGCGGCACTTTGTGCCTTTGCAACCGTTTGAGAGACAAAAATCTTACATATTTTCTTTGAGGAGTTAATCATTTTTCCTCCTAGAAAATATTCCACATGTGCCCTAGCACATCCCATGTGCACACCTAAACATATGCAAAGCATTATATTGAGATACCCACTTGGTGGTGTAGCCGATGTAGAACTATTTTACATTAGTCCAAAGGCAAAAATAACATCAATCCCCCACATCTCATATATGGGTTGAGCGTCCCCCATAGTGACTGTCCATCATGTGTTAGGATAGATGTCGCTTCGACTTGAATCTTTCCGTATGCATTAGACAACAGTATAATACAAGAATGAACTAAGCCTTGAGTTATGCACCACAACTGTAATTATTTTCACTCACACAATGACATCAACTGCACTTTCGGTTGCACATTAAAGGCCCTGTGCCCGCCTGGTTTCGTTGTATATATTTTGGGTATCTACAAGCTTACCCTCAAGAGATGGCCTATATCTCTTTCCATACACTCCAGGTGAGTTTTTTAAGGAGTCCTGACATGAAGCCTTGTGCTTCCTTGCGGTGCTACGACGCTATGACATGGCCGGAGCTGAGGCTTTACCCTCTCGAGGTACCTCATCATGGTGTCATACTACTGTAGCATGAGGTCTCAGCCTCTTTGTAGTGCCATACTAACCAGCATGAAGCCTTGAGCTTCCTTGCGGTGTTATACCGTTGTGACATGCCTTGTATAGTCGAGGCTTTACCCTCTCGAGTTACCTCGTAGTGGTGTCACACCATTGTAACATGAGGTGACCAGCCTTTTTGTAGTGCGGTCTACCAATCTTTATTCTACAACATTATACTACATGCCTATGTGCGGTGCTATGCCGCTGTGACATGGCTCGATGTCGAGGCTTTACCCTCTCGAGGTACCTCATCGTGTCGTCACACTATTGTAGCATGGAGTACTTCGCTACTTTGTAGCGTTGCGCTAGCCGTGCTTCCTGTAATGTACGCTAGACATTCAAAATGCCCAAGAACTCTTTAAGGCATCTAAGCCATCCTTCTACAGGACTTGTTCTACACAAAGAACAAATAGTAGACAATGGTTGTTCTAGGTCCATAACCCCTCAATGTCTCAAAGGACTACCCACTACTACAAGAAAACATGGTTTTCGTGACATGTAAAGTTGTCACAGAAATTATGAAAGTCGTCACAATACATCTTCTGTGACGAGTACAGTGACTACTTATTTTCGTAGCCTATACCTCCATAGCTAAAAGTATATGTGACAACCAAAAGTCATTGTCACAGAAAGTTCTCTACTGAGACAAGAGTATGCTGCCAGTAATAGTAAACTTTCTGTGACAACAAAATTCGTCACTAAAAATATTATAAGTGGCGCACGATATTGTCACAAATACAATTTTATTGTAATCAAAGATAAATTTATATATTTTTGACAAAAAAATAAAAATTATTTTCATGACGACGTTTGCTATCACAAAACAACTTTAGTAACATTTTTATTGTTGTCACAATAAACATATATGTTTTGTGACAAGAACATGTCGTCATTGTAAACACTTGCAGTAACACTTTTATTATTGTCACCATAGTGTACACTTTATATATTTGATGGAAAATCAATATTGTCACTAGTTTTTTTTGTTATTGTCATTATAAATTAAAACACACAAACACACAATATAATATCACACAATTCTTGTAGAAGATGGTATGCATGATTGTGCTCATCTTCCATGAACACCCTCATCGACTTTCCAATGTAAACCAGAACTAATCTTCACAAATTCTAAAAGGCCTTTATATAGCCGACTAACTCTAAAGTAATTATAGACGACAACAACATAAAAAATAATTATACCAATTCTCAAAAAGTAATTATATTGCTCCACAAAATTCAGTACATATAACATGAAGATAAATAATATTGAGTACTTATAAAATAAAGAGTATTCAAAGTAGCTGGTACATAAAACCTAGAGTAATCTATAAATATAAACTGATGATCAATTGCATATGCAGCTCCTGTCTTGGTGATGATGAATCTTTAATGACCTGTATAAATTAATAAAGAGATTGTTTAGAATATTACGTAAGCATATATCAATAAGAAAAAATTGTTAAGAATTTCTAGAATAGAAGCAATGAGAATAGAGAAAATGACACAAATGTTTGCAGTTTAGTTCAAAAGGGACTATATTTCTAACTATATACAAAGGGGCTATATTTTTCCTCTTTCTCCACAAACAAAGGGGCTATATTTCTAACTATATACCCACAAAACAAAGGGGCTATATTTCCTCTTTCACCAATTTTTTCTCTTTCTCCACAAACAAAGGGGCTATATTTTTAACTATATACCCACAAAAATTGACTACATCTCTTGTATTGTCTCCGACGGCTCTTTGAATATCGTCAGGCATAACAATTTGTAATTTTTCAGCTTTGGTTTTCAACTCTAAATTCAAACATTTGTATTTTTCTCTTATAGCCTTTCAGATGTTATCGCAGGATGCTGTAAAGATCGATACATTAAAATAATTAGCATATTGAAACACACAAACAAACACACACACACACACACACACACACACACACACACACACACACACACACACACACAAACACACACACACAAACACACACACACACACATGCACATACATATCAGCACTAGAATGAGGACTTTGTATTGGTTCAGGTTTACTGTTTGGCAATAATGGATCTTGGACTAATTGATCTTCAGCTCTTCTATTTTCATAATTACTTGGTTTAGGGTCTCTTCTTCGTTGTGGTTGTGAATATATATTTGTAGGCTATGCGTTATGATATGGATATGCAGATTCCACTGAAAAATAATAATTATTATATGCTTAGAAAAAATAAATCTAAAATCCATAACAAAAAACTATTAACTCGTATACCATTTTGCGCACTTCGTGTAACTCTTCTAGGTCGTCCACCTCGATAACAAACCATTATTTGCTTTGAAAAAATAATTCAGTGTTAACAAATCTTCAAGCATAGATTTACAGAAATTAGGAAGTTATAGTAACTGAAAAGGCAATATGATAGAGTTTCTAGAATGGTCACAAGAGCGCAAAATTCAAGCCAGCGGTAAGTACCATATACCTGATCAAAGTATCAATCTTTTAAATGTTTTATGCAGATTTGGAGAGGTGAGAGAGTCCAAATCTGTAATGACAAAGTGCTCTCTATGGATTCAGATATCAATATACCTGGACTACAATTCCAGATCGAGCCAGCTCAAAGTTGAAAACCAACAAGTCTGAGAGGAAGGAAAATATGGAAAAATTGGACAGTCTACTAAAGGAAGTGGCTTTGAAGGTTTTCCATGCTTGTGACATTGACAGCCCTCTAGTTACAAAGCGAGGGTCCAGAACGTGTGTTGTTATCAGAGCTTCACATAAATCTTTGCTTTTTGAAGATATTATTTTGAGTATCAATAGCTCTGGAGCAACATATTTTATGAAGCCAAGAGATGCAGTTGACCTAAACAACATGGAAGTCAGGCTTGCAAGTTCTAAGAGAGCTGAAGAACTTGCTATTCTGAGCTTCCTTACTTCTGAAGTAGCAGACTCAGATTTGAAGACCAAGCATCTGATGCAAATGATCATAGAACTGGACCTTGCTTGTGCTAGAGGTGCATATGTTGTGTGGATGAATGGTGTGTGTCCAGTTTTTGTTGAGGACAAGGAAACAGTAGTATCCAAGGACAAGGTTATGTCAGTTGATATCGAAGGTGTAATGCCTGTGTTCGTATTACGTATTTTGGGATACGTATACGTATTTTATTCTGTATTGCCTGATTTCTTGTTTAGCTCTCGGCTTGGTTTAACTCTCGGTTTGGGTTGGCTTGGTTCGGCCGGCCCAGTGCTTGGTTCATCATGGGCCAAGGGTGGAACACTTTAGCCTATGCTTCTCCTTCATTTCTACCACAATCTCCCTCTTTATTATCCCCACCAACCTTCTCTCTCCTCCATAATTCTTATTTACTTCTCCTTCCCCCACCATTACTCTTCTCCACCAACCAAGAATACCATAGGCAAGTACAACTTGCTTCCACAAGAGAACCCCTTTTGATGGTTTCATTAGCTTCTCTTCATGATTCTAAACCACATTAGAACTTGTCATTTTCCATTTTGAGGCTTTAATTCTTGTAGATCTAGAGTCTTGCTATTTTTGGATTTTTGGTGGTTTTGATCTATCAAACTTCCTTGTTTTTAAGTTTTGATGGTTCCATGTTGTAGAGAATTTTATTCTACCCAATTTTGACCTTTGGAAAGTTGGATTCGGACTTATTTTGACCAAGATATGGACTGTTGAAGCTTAGATTCAACTTTAGAGTTCTTGCTGTTCTTGCCAGTTGGAGAAGACAGTGAACAGTGAGCTAGCTTTTTAGCTTACGCCACTGAGCTGTACGCTGCTCTTTAGCGAGTGTATGCTAGCCTTGGTACGCTGCTTTTTAGCGAGCGTACGCTAGCCTTGGTACGCTGCTCTTTAGCGAGCGTACGCTAGCCTTGATACGCTGCCTGTTGGCAGCGTGTCTTTTGCGTACGCTAGCGTGAGCGTGCCCTAGACCCTTTCGTACGCTAGCTCAAGCGTACGCAGTATTGAGCGTACGCTAGCTTGAGCGTACGCTGACCTGTAGCTTGAGCGTACGCGTGCCTTGGTACGCTAGTTTAAGCGAGCAAGGTGTACGCTGGCCTGAGCGTAGCTTGCACTGAGCGTATGGCCTTTGGCTGACTTGGCCTTATGTCAGCGTGTCAGATTTGGTTTTATTTTCCTTAAGCTTGGCTCTTTTATAGCCCTGTATGTTGATATTTTATTAGATATTTTACGCCCATTTTATATCCTTACGCCTTTTGTCCTGAACTTGATAATTGCGAATTTACTTGATATGTTTGGAATTGACAATTGAGCATGACCTGATAGTGACCCGTAGTGGTGCACTCCTGACATGAGTAACCTGACATGACCTGATAGTGGCCCGTCGTGGCACACTCCTGACAAGTACACTTGACCTGATAACCTGACATGTTATACCTTGATAAGCTGTTGCGATGGCTACCTGACATGACATAACCTGTATAATAACCTGGACACCGTGGGCGATTGTGCTTGTATAAATAATCCAGTCTTGTCTTGCATCATGTCTAGGAGGGGACTCCAGAGTACCACGGTCAGGAGTACCTATTGAAATAAACTAAGGGCTAATAACTAGATTAATACATTAGTCATGAAGAGATTTCCCAGCTACAGGCAATCCCGTTACCTGGGCACGCCTTGGGATTTGTAGCCTGCCGTCGAGTAGGGCACATTTCCAGCACACTGTCATGTATTGCACCCTTCAAGCTACCTAAGGGTACATTCGTTTTCTGGACGATGTACCCACCTGAATTCAACTCTAATCTTTTAACCCGGGAAACCTGGATGGTCTGCAGGGCTTGTGGCTGTGGAATAATCTCACTGCATCTTGTTAATAATTAGGCTTCTGACAACCCTAGTTAGTTAAAGTATCAAGCCGTAATTATTGCTTGGCCGTGAAATGATTGGATGGAGTCTAACCAGTCTAGTCTTGTCCTGATCCTGTTCCAGATTATTGAATGACCAGAATGCTTGTATTTATTTTACCGATAAATGGTGAGAATTCCAAGTTCTGTTCAGACGAAGGGTTACAACCCCGGTCCTTGTTTGGTTTAAGGGTTGTAACCTGGTTATCTGAATAGTTCCATGGTTATCTCGTCGTATATCATCCTGGTGTGTTTTCTTTATTTCCAGTTCTTACTTTTAGTTATATATTGTGCTGATTGTTGGTTTTGGTTCTTAAGTGAAGCCCCCTTTGTGGCACTTGCTCTTTCTGGGGTCTGACCCAGCTGGTTTTGTGTGACCAGATTTCGGAGCACCTCCAAAGGATCTACCGACCTTCCTGCCAGATGGTGAACACTAGAAGGAATCCTGGCAACGAGTGGGTTATTTTTGGCTCTCCCACTCTATTGTAAAAATATTCTTTTGAGGCGTTTAGCCGACGAGCACCTGTTTAGCTCGATTGCACTTACTTACTGTCTGCCTACGGGCTGTAATATGATTAACAGATCCTAGGGTTGATCATGTATGACTAAACTCTTGCCAGTCCTGACATTTTGTAATGACTAGCTTCATGATCAGCTGAATATGTAATGTTTGGGACGCCTTACTATTGTATATTTAATGATCATACATCTTGTGACTTTTACTTACTTGCTTATGATTGAGACACTAGGCTTGTTCATGACCTTAAGAGACTGTTGGCTTGTAGATAAACCCTCATGTATCCTAGACAGCCGTGACCGTATAGCGAGGTGGGTTACACTTCAATATACGTAGCTGGCTATGTCTGCCTCCGCTCTCCAGTATTCTGGTTCTGGGGCGTGACATGGTTTAAGTGGTGGCCCATGCAGGTCTTGTAAATCAAGATATGTGAGGGTTTACCGAATAGATGTCTCAATCGGTATTCGTCCTTGATCTCTGCTCGTATCTTCTGAATCCCTGAATTCTTGTCCTGATCATATGCTTGTATCGTTGATCTGTCCTGGTCCTTCCTTATTGTTCCCTATGTCGTCTTCTTCAGCGGCATTGTTCATGGTCCTACCGACCAGCAAGGCATAGCACCTCCCGCGGACCAGCAGCAACCTGGAGATCAAGCCCAGCATTCTGGAGTAGCCTCCAGAGTCGTGCCTTCTGACGGAGAACCACCAGTCCAGCCAGTTCAGCCTGTCGAGCCTGATAATGGCACTTTGGTAGGTCTCGTCAGGACCTTGATAGCTTCTCAAGATCGTCGTAGAGATGCATTGCAACAGGCAGTGGCGGATGCTTTGACTAGAGGCGGTCATCCAGGGAACAACGCGGCCAACAGCTTCAAGCGCTTGAACCCTCCATTCTTTGACGGTAGTGAAGATGCTATCGCTGCAGATGCATGGCTTCAGGACACAGAGGTGGTTCTAGAAGCAGCCAAGACTCCAGAGAATGAAAAGGTAGCCGTGGTGCGCCTGCAGTTGTTAGATCTTGCCCGCAGCTGGTGGGCAGCGCATGCCGTAGGATTAGCAGCACCTATTACTTGGGCAGTGTTCAGGGAGAGATTCCAGACTAAGTACTTCGATGCCGTGGCTCGGTATGATCTGCAGACGAGGTTTACCAATCTGAAGCAAGGAGGCAGGACGGTCGACGGATATGCGACCGAGTTTTCTAGACTTAGTCAGTTTGCTCCCACCCTGGTGGCAACCGAGTATGATTGAGCCCAGCGGTTCCAGCAGGGACTTCACCTGGAGATCTTGTTGGCAGTTGAGCAGTTTGAGCATCAGACTTTTGATGCAGTCTTGAGAGCAGCCCGGAGGCATGAGTATACCTCCCAGAGGATTGTGGATAGGACCGGAGGTCGGAAGAGATCTCACGGCCAGATGAATCAGTCTTCAACACCAGCCCCGGCAGCCAGGGCTTTGACTATTGGAGCTCCGAGGCGAGCGGCCTCAGTAACGTCGGTTCAGCATTCCACTCCGACGTACCCTCAGCAGCAAAAACAGAAGCAGTCTTCCGCAGTGGGATGTTCTCATTGTGGGAAGCCAGGCCATGTGGTGGCAGATTGTCGCAGGGCACAGGGATTGTGTCTGGCTTGTGGAGCACCAGACCATAGGGTTGGATTCTGCCCGAATAGGGGTGGTTCATCATCGTCCAACCTTTCTAGCTCTTCGGTGAGAGGGCCAGCACCGGTCCAGCAATAGCAGCAGTACCCATTGCCGAGGCCCTTGCCGCCTCAGACCCAAGTGTTCCAGCAGCAGAACCCCCAGCAGTATGTTCAAGCCCAAGCCCAGAGTCAGAGCAGACAGCGAGGATTTCAGCAGAGGGGACCAGCACCCCGAGGGCACGATCAGGCTATGGTGAAGACCGTGGAGGAAGGATTGGCACCAGGAGAGGTAGTGGCAGGTACTATTCTCGTCAACTCCTTTCCAGCTTCAGCTTTATTTGATTCTGGTGCATCACATTCTTTTATGTCTGCACGATTTGCGACACGGGTAGGATTGGAGCCCGAGTCATTATCAGTAAGGCTCAATATACTTACTGGTAACGGACTTGTAGGAGTAAATAGAGTGTTTTCCTCGTGTCGGATCGTAGTTAGCGGTAGAGAGTTTCCCGCTAGATTGATAGAATTCTCGATGGCCGATTATGATATGGTCTTAGGGATGGATTGGTTGAGGAACCAGTATGCTAGGATAGACTGCCACCTTGGCAGGGTTGTTTTTAGCATTCCAGGCGAGCCGGAGTTTTCTTTTTCTCGAGGTGAGGTTGAGTCATCTCCTCCAGTATTGCGGATGGCAGTAGCAGCAGTTCAGTTGCCCAGGATAGTGGATGAGTTCCCAGATATTTTTCCAGAAGAGCTTCCAGGTATGCCTCCGGAGCGGGAGATCAAGTTCACTATAGACTTGATTCCTGGAACAGCCCCAGTGTCAGAGAGAGTCTACAGGATGGCGCCGTCAGAGTTGGAGATCTTATATAAGATGATTGAAGAGCTTAGAACCAAGGGATTCATTCGTGCTAGTGGATCGCCTTGGGAAGCCCCGATGCTTCTTGTGAAAAAGAAGGATGGTACGTCCAGGTTATGTGTTGATTATCGTACCTTGAACTCAGTGACAATCAAGAACAGATACCTTCTTTCGAGGATAGATGACTTGTTTGATCAACTCAAAGGGGCATCAGTATTCTCGAAGATTGATTTGCGCTCAGGTTATCATCAGATCAGAGTCAGAGAGCAGGACATCCCGAAGACAACTTTTAGATCGAGATATGGGCATTGGGAGTTCCTTGTTATGCCTTTTGGAGCAACCAATGCGCCGGCAGTATTCATGGACCTCATGAATCGTATCTTCATGCCTTACTTGGATCAGTTTGTGATCGTATTCCTAAACGACATCCTGGTCTACAGCAAGAGTGAGGCAGAGCATGAGCAGCATCTCCGTATAGTTCTTCAGATCCTTAGAGAGCACCAGTTATATGCCAAGTTCAGTAAATGCGAGTTCTGGCTCGATCGTATTTCGTACTTGGGTCATATCATCACTCGAGGAGGAGTAGAAGTGGATACCCAGAAGATTGTGGCTATTGAGTCATGGCCAGTGCCCAGCACAGTTGCAGAGGTTCATAGTTTTCTTGGATTGGCCGGCTACTACCGGCGGTTTGTTTCAGATTTTGCTCGGATTTCAGCGCCATTGACTCAGTTGACCCGTAAGGATGCGCAGTTTGCTTGGACAGCAGAGTGTCAGAGTTCTTTTGAGCAGTTGAAGCGAGGCCTGATAACAGCTCCTATTCTTACGCTTCCAGATAGAACCGGAGGATTCTCAGTATATTGTGATGCTTCAGGCAGAGGCCTAGGATGTGTTCTGATGCAACATGGGTAGGTGATAGCTTATGCATCACGACAACTTCGTGATCATGAGAGGAATTACCCAACCCATGACTTGGAGCTGGCAGCAGTAGTGTTTGCACTTAAGTTATGGAGGCACTATTTGTATGGAGATAGGGTGAAGATTTTCACCGATCACAAGAGCCTGAAGTATGTTTTCACCCAGAAGGATCTTAACATGCATCAGAGAAGGTGGCTGGAGCTTCTTGTGGATTATGATGTCAACCTGCAGTATCATCCTGGGAAGGCCAATGTTGTTGCGGATGCATTGAGCAGGAGAGCGGGAGTTTATTTTCTAACAGCGCAACCAGAACTGTTAGCAGATCTTCAAAAGATGGGTATAGAAGTTATTCTCCCTTCCAGTGTGGCATTGATGGCCAGTATGCAAGTTCAGTCCACTATAGTCGAGAGGATCCGGAAGGCGCAGTCGGCAGATTCCAAGCTTCAGCGACTCAGAGCCGAGTGTGAGGCAGGACGAAGACCAGAGTTATGTATTCATGAGGATGGTACACTTCGACATGGTAAGCGTCTTTGTGTACCCAGCGGAGATATCCGGCAGGAGATCATGTCAGAAACGCACAGTTCGTAGTATTCCATCCATCCCGGCAGTACAAAGATGTACCGTGATATCCGGCAGCATTTCTGGTGGAATGGCATGAAGCGGAAGATAGCTCGGTTTGTCTCTCGGTGTTTGGTTTGCCAACAAGTTAAAGCCGAACATCAGAGACCGGCTGGACTTCTTCTGCCCTTACCGATTCCAGAATAGAAGTAGGAGCATGTGACCATGGATTTTGTGACTGGACTACCTAGATCTCCAGCTGGTAGAGATGCTATCTGGGTTATAGTTGACAGGCTCACGAAGGTGGCTCACTTTCTTCCATTCAGAGTTGGTCAGTCGACGGCTCAGTTAGCAGAGATGTACCTCAGGCAGATTGTCAGATTGTACGGTGTGCCAGTCAGTATCACCTCGGACCGAGATTCAAGATTTACGTCGCACTTTTGGCGTAGCTTGTAAGAGAGCTTGGGAACTCATCTCCAGTTCAGTTCAGCATATCACCCGCAGACAGATGGCCAGTCGGAGCGCACGATCCAGACTCTTGAAGACATGTTGCGGTCTTGCACACTTGACTTCGGTGGTTCATGGGAAGATCACTTGCACCTGGTGGAATTCTCGTACAACAACAGTTTCCAGGCCAGTATCCAGATGGCACCGTTCGAGGCACTGTATGGTAGGAAGTGCAGATCCCCGCTAGCCTGGGATGATATTGGAGAGAGACAGATGCTTGGTCCAGAAATGATTGCCCAGACAGTTGAGGTGGTCAGGAGAGTCCGAGATCATCTTCGAGTTGCCCAAGATCGCCAGCGCCATTGGGCCGATTCTCATCGGCGCCCTCTCGAGTTTTCGGTCGGATATCATGTATTCCTGAGGATTTTGCCTAACCGTGGCGTCATTCGTTTCGGCGTACGGGGCAAGCTTAGTCCTAGGTATATAGGACCGTTTGACATTCTGGAGCGAGTAGGAGATGTATCCTATCGTCTCGCTCTTCCACCGTCGCTAAGCGAGGTGCATGACGTGTTCCATGTATCCCAATTACGACGGTATATCCCGGACCCGAGCCACATCCTGGATCATTCCGAATTGGTTGTTGGTACCAACCTTTCGTATGAGGAGAGGCCCGTGTCTATATTGGACCGGAGAGAGAAGATCCTCAAGAACAAGACTATCAAGTTAGTCTGAGTTGCTTGGGGTCATCACTCTTTGGGGGAGTCAACGTGGGAGCGTGAGGATGATATTCGATCGCGATATCCCGACTTGTTTGACTCGTGAGGTATAATGTCTTTCTTATGCCTCCTGTCTTCGATTCCTTGCTTGCATGATTGATTGATTGCCTAGTATAGCTTGCTTGTTATTAATGTAGCTTGTCATTGCCCCTCTAGCCTCTTAATTAAATTCCGAGGACGGAATTCTTTTAAGGTGGATAGAGTTGTAATGCCTGTGTTCGTATTACGTATTTTGGGATACGTATACGTATTTTATTCTGTATTTCCTGATTCCTTGTTTAGCTCTCGGCTTGGTTTAACTCTCGGTTTGGGTTGGCTTGGTTCGGCCGGCCCAGTGCTTGGTTCATCATGGGCCAAGGGTGGAACACCTTAGCCTATGCTTCTCCTTCATTTCCACCACAACCCCCCTCTTTATTATCCCCACCAACCTTCTCTCTCCTCCATAATTCTCATTTACTTCTCCTTCCCCCACCATTACTCTTCTCCACCAACCAAGAACACCATAGGCAAGTGCAACTTGCTTCCACAAGAGAACCCCTTTTGATGGTTTCATTAGCTTCTCCTCATGATTCTAAACCACATTAGAACTTATCATTTTCCATTTTGAGGCTTTAATTCTTGTAGATCTAGAGTCTTGCTATTTTCGGATTTTTGGTGGTTTTGATCTATCAAACTTCCTTGTTTTCAAGTTTTGATGGTTCCATGTTGTAGAGAATTTCATTCTACCCAATTTTGACCTTTGGAAAGTTGGATTCGGACTTGTTTTGACCAAGATATGGATTGTTGAAGCTTAGATTCAACTTTAGAGTTCTTACTGTTCTTGCCATTTGGAGAAGACAGTGAACAGTGAGCTAGTTTTTTAGCTTACGCCACTGAGCTGTACGCTGCTCTTTAGCGAGCGTACGCTAGCCTTGGTACTCTGCTCTTTAGCGAGCGTACGCTAGCCTTGGTACGCTGCTCTTTAGCGAGCGTACGCTAGCCTTGATACGCTGCCTGTTGGCAGCGTGTCTTTTGCGTACGCTAGCGTGAGCGTGCCCTAGACCCTTTCGTATGCTAGCTCAAGCGTACGCAGTCTTGAGCGTACGCTAGCTTGAGCGTACGCTGACCTGTAGCTTGAGCGTACGCGTGCCTTGGTATGCTAGTTTAAGCAAGCAAGGTGTACGCTGGCCTGAGCGTAGCTTGCACTGAGCGTATGGCCTTTGGCTGACTTGGCCTTATGTCAGCGTGTCAGATTTGGTTTTATTTCCCTTAAGCTTGGCTCTTTTATAGCCCTGTATGTTGATATTTTATTAGATATTTTACGCCCATTTTATATCCTTACGCCTTTTGTCCTGAACTTGATAATTGCGAATTTACTTGATATGTTTGGAATTGACAATTGAGCATGACCTGATAGTGACCCGTAGTGGTGCACTCCTGACATGAGTAACCTGACATGACCTGATAGTGGCCCGTCGTGGCGCACTCCTGATAAGTACACTTGACCTGATAACCTGACATATTATACCTTGATAAGCTGTTGCGACGGCTACCTGACATGACATGACCTGTATAATAACCTGGACACCGTGGGCGATTGTGCTTGTATAAATAATCCAGTCTTGTCTTGCATCATGTCTAGGAGGGGACTCCTGAGTACCACGGTCAGGAGTACCTATTGAAATAAACTAAGGGCTAATAACTAGATTAATACATTAGTCATGAAGAGATTTCCCAGCTACAGGCAATCCCGTTACCTGGGCACGCCTTGGGATTTGTAGCCTGCCGTCGAGTAGGGCACATTTCCAGCACACTGTCATGTGTTGCACCCTTCAAGCTACCTAAGGGTATATTTATTTCCTGGACGATGTACCCACCTGAATTTAACTCTAATCTTTTAACCCGGGGAACCTGGATGGTCTGCAGGGCTTGTGGCTGTGGAATAATCTCACTGCATCTTGTTAATAATTAGGCTTGTGACAACCCTAGTTAGTTAAAGTATCAAGCCGTAATTCTTGCTTGGCCGTAAAATGATTGGATGGAGTCTAACCAGTCTAGTCTTGTCCTGATCCTGTTCCAGATTATTGAATGACCAGAATGCTTGTATTTATTTTACCGATAAATGGTGAGAATTCCAAGTTCTGTTCAGACGAAGGATTACAACCCCGGTCCTTGTTTGGTTTACGGGTTGTAACCTGGTTATCTGAATAGTTCCATGGTTATCTCGTCGTATATCATCCTGGTGTGTTTTCTTTATTTCCAGTTCTTACTTTTAGTTTTATATTGTGCTGATTGCTGGTTTTGGTTCTTAAGTGAAGCCCCCTTTGTGGCACTTGCTCTTTCTGGGGTCTGACCCAGCTGGTTTTGTGTGGCCAGATTTCGGAGCACCTCCAAAGGATCTACCGACCTTCCTGCCAGATGGTGAACACTAGAAGGAATCCTGGCAACGAGTGGGTTATTTTTGGCTCTTCCACTCTATTGTAAAAATATTCTTTTGAGGCGTTTAGCCGACGAGCACCTGTTTAGCTCGATTGCACTTACTTACTGTCTGCCTACGGGCTGTAATATGATTAACAGATCCTAGGGTTGATCATGTATGACTAAACTCTTGCTAGTCCTGATATTTTGTAATGACTAGCTTCATGATCAGCTGAATATGTAATGTTTGGGATGCCTTACTATTGTATATTTAATGATCATACATCTTATGACTTTTACTTACTTGCTTATGATTGAGACACTAGGCTTGTTCATGACCTTAAGAGACTGTTGGCTTGTAGATAAACCCTCATGTATCCTAGACAGCCGTGACCGTATAGCGAGGTGGGTTACACTTCAATATACGTAGCTGGCTATGTCTGCCCCCGCTCTCCAGTATTCTGGTTCTGGGGCGTGACATGGTTTAAGTGGTGGCCCATGCAGGTCTTGTAAATCAAGATATGTGAGGGTTTACCGAATAGATGTCTCAATCGGTATTCGTCCTTGATCTCTGCTCGTATCTTCTGAATCCCTGGATTCTTGTCCTGATCATATGCTTGTATTGTTGATCTGTCCTGGTCCTTCCTTATTATTCCCTATGTCGTCTTCTTCAGCGGCATTGTTCATGGTCCTACCGACCAGCAAGGCAGAGCACCTCCCACGGACCAGCAGCAACCTGGAGATCAAGCCCAGCATTCCGGAGTAGCCTCCAGAGTCGTACCTTCTGACGGAGAACCACCAGTCCAGCCAGTTCAGCCTGTCGAGCCTGATGATGGCACTTTGGTAGGTCTCGTCAGGACCTTGATAGCTTCTCAAGATCGTCGTGGAGATGCATTGCAACAGGCAGTGGCGGATGCTTTGACTAGAGGCGGTCATCCAGGGAACAACGCGGCCAACAGCTTCAAGCGCTTGAACCCTCCATTCTTTGACGGTAGTGAAGATGCTATCGCAGCAGATGCATGGCTTCAGGACACAGAGGTGGTTCTAGAAGCAGCCAAGACTCCAGAGAATGAGAAGGTAGCCGTGGTGCGCCTGCAGTTGTTAGATCTTGCCCGTAGCTGGTGGGCAGCGCAGGCCGTAGGATTAGCAGCACCTATTGCTTGAGCAGTGTTCAGGGAGAGATTTCAGACTAAGTACTTCAATGCCGTGGCTCGGTATGATCTGCATACGAGGTTTACCAATCTGAAGCAAGGAGGCAGGACGGTCGACGGATATGCGACCGAGTTTTCTAGACTTAGTCGGTTTGCTCCCACCCTGGTGGCAACCGAGTATGATAGAACCCAGCGGTTCCAGCAGGGACTTCACCTGGAGATCTTGTTGGCAGTTGAGCAGTTTGAGCATCAGACTTTTGATGCAGTCTTGAGAGCAGCCCGGAGGCATGAGTATACCTCCCAGAGGATTGTGGATAGGACCGGAGGTCGGAAGAGATCTCACGGCCAGATGAATCAGTCTTCAGCACCAGCCCCGACAGCCAGGGCTTTGACTATTGGATCTCCGAGGCGAGCGGCCTCAGTAACGTCGGTTCAGCATTCCACTCCGACGTACCCTCAGCAGCAAAAACAGAAGCAGTCTTCCGCAGTGGAATGTTCTCATTATGGGAAGCCAGGCCATGTGGTGGCAGATTGTCGCAGGGCACAGGGATTGTGTCTGGCTTGTGGAGCACCAGACCATAGGGTTGGATCCTGCCCGAATAGGGGTGGTTCATCATCGTCCAACCTTTCTAGCTCTTCGGTGAGAGGGCCAGCACCGGTCCAGCAATAGCAGCAGTACCCATTGTCGAGGCCCTTGCCGCCTCAGACCTAAGTGTTCTAGCAGCAGAACCCCCAGCAGTATGTTCAAGCCCAAGCCCAGAGTCAGAGCAGACAGCGAGGATTTCAGCAGAGGGGACCAGCACCCCGAGGGCACGGTCAGGCTATGGTGATGACCGTGGAGGAAGGATTGGCACCAGGAGAGGTAGTGGCAGGTACTATTCTCGTCAACTCCTTTCCAGCTTCAGCTTTATTTGATTCTGGTGCATCGCATTCTTTTATGTCTGCACGATTTGCGATACGGGTAGGATTGGAGCCCGAGTCATTATCAGTAAGGCTCAATATACTTACTGGTAACGGACTTGTGGGAGTAAATAGAGTGTTTTTCTCGTGTTGGATCGTAGTTAGCGGTAGAGAGTTTCCCGCTAGATTGATAGAATTCTCGATGGCCGATTATGATGTGGTCTTAGGGATGGATTGGTTGAGGAACCAGTATGCTAGGATAGACTGCCACCTTGGCAGGGTTGTTTTTAGCATTCCAGGCGAGCCGGAGTTTTCTTTCTCTCGAGGTGAGGTTGAGTCATCTTCTCCAGTATTGCGGATGGTAGTAGCAGCAGTTCAGTTGCCCAGGATAGTGGATGAGTTCCCAGATATTTTTCTAGAAGAGCTTCCAGGTATGCCTCCGGAGCGGGAGATCGAGTTCACTATAGACTTGATTCCCAGAACAGCCCCAGTGTCAGAGAGAGTCTACAGGATGGCGCCGTCAGAGTTGGAGATCTTGTATAAGATGATTGAAGAGCTTAGAACCAAGGGATTCATTCGTGCTAGTGGATCGTCTTGGGGAGCCCCGATGCTTCTTATGAAAAAGAAGGATGGTACGTTCAGGTTATGTGTTGATTATCGTACCTTGAACTCAGTGACAATCAAGAACAGTGTAATCCCCCAAAAATTTTGGAGAATTATTTCATTTTATTCTATTTTACTTTGATTTTATAATTGGTAAATTATGTGGTGTTGAATTATTTTATATATATATTTTTATATAAAACGTTTGGTATTAAATTGTGGAATTTTTATATAGCGAATTGGCAACACAAATACTACTCTTAGTATTTGTTGCACAATCTCACTAAAAGATACATTTTCAAGTGATCACTAATTTTTAGAAATTTTTAGATTTTATTCTAAATATTTTATGGTGTGTTGCATTAATCAAATTATTTTTAACTAGATATAAAAAGTTTTGGTGATTTTTTTAAATCAAAAGTCAGTGTAAATATCTTTCTATGATATCTACTTGCCAAAGAATATTTTTAAAATATTTTATAAGGTTTAATTAAATTATTAGGATTTTTGGTATAATTATTTCGTCTTTTAATTATTAAATCCTATAGAGATATATATATATCAATATATAAATATGTATTTACTGTAAAAAAAAAAAAAAAAAAAAAGAAATCGCTGACGTCATGCTGACGTCAGCACAGTAATCAGCCCGAGCTGGGCGTGGCCATACAGTTTCTATTGTGTGGAAGCCATCTTAAAAAAAAAAAAAAAAGGGGAACTCGGCCACTGTTCCCCGAGGGGAACAGTAACTGACCGCTCGGCCCAAGGGGCTCACCCAGCTAGCCTCCCTAACCCGAGAGTAATTTTATAGCAGAAGCTATATATAGGCAATATATAGCAGCAGCTATATAACTCGATCGTAGAAACTTCGATCCCCCAAACCCTAGCAAATAACGCCCCGCCTACCTCGAGAGCAACTCCGACGTGACCTCCGCACCCCGGCGCAGCCATCCCACCGCCGACGATCGGCCGCCGTCGCGTGGATATCGCCGAAACCACCCAAGAACAGGGCAACTCTGTTCTACTCGACCGCAGGTACACCAACTTCTCCTTCATCGTTCTTCCTCCATGCTCGACTAATTTTGATTTCGTCAAATCCTGCGTAGAACCTATATAACCCTCTCGAAACCCCCTTTTGTTATAATCGAGGTTAAACCTATGTATCTCTCGGGAACTCGAGCCAAAGTTCCCGAAAAACTGTCGGAATAAGAACAGTTTAGAGCAGTCCCAACCCATGACTTGGAAGCCGATTTTCGACCCGTATACTGAGGGTTTCATCGAACCAACTGAGAATGGGGAAACACAACATATACGGGATTGAAACGCACTGATTAGTTTTATTTTTCAGTAATTATACAGGAAGATAATTGATGTTAAATATTCAAGAAAATCTGTTTTCAAAACTCAAAATTTTAGGAAACTTTTCCGATACGGCGTACGCCCCGACAAACCGGGCGACGTGGTCGCGCGCTATACGCATCGAAAGGCGCGTATGGATGTTGCTGACGTGTGGGAACTGACGGAACTCGATTTCGTTGCGCGTGCGCGACGAAATCAGTGCGTATCCGTCGAGATACCCCCGTATCGACGTTTTGCAAACTTGACCATAACTTCGTGCACGTTCGTCGGATCGACGCGAAACTTACGCCATCAGGACCGTATCGATTTTTTGGTCCTGTATGCCAAGTTTGGTCCGATTCTGAGAAGGTTGATCGGAACGCCAAAATTGGCGGGCCCGCGACCCGTTCTAACGGACGAATTTGTGCACAGCCCACCGGAATCCAACTTTGGACATACGGTTGGGTTCGGCTCCTCAAACCGGCTCCGTAGACATGTAGTTTGACGACTTTAGAGACCGTAGGTTCTGACACGCGTTTCGGTGCAAAACGGGTCCAACGGCGGACATCGTTTTGACCCGAAATTACGATTTTGCCCCTGTTCCAGAATTGGACTTTTGGACAGGCGTTCCTAGGTATTTCTTTTATGCCAAATCTGTTCGTGATGTTTATTTCAGCATCCGAGGTTGTTCGTAGAAGTTGGCTTTCATTGCTTCTCTATTTTGACGGTTTGAGTCATCCGGCGTCGCCATTTTGCACATCACCTCCAGGCAAGATACCTTGCCATTTGCTGTTTAATTATTTTAGCTCATATTTCATGCATGTCTATTATTTTCTTTATGCAAAATAAACTGTGATGCATAGCATAACTGTTAGAACTTACCGTTCATTTATATTTTCTGCTGTGTATTATTTTCTTACAAAATTAAACCTAGATTTAAGGGACCACCTTGTGTGTTGCATTCATTGGCCTTGGCACGTTGTAAACACGAAGTTGTGTGTCGCATGTAGAACACGGAAGTACGTGATTGGCTGGCCACCAGTACGTACAAGCCGTGCGATAGGAATAACCGCTAATAGAGATTGCATGCTAGTTTGACTTAGCGGTTATAGTGGTTTGTGTTGTGGATACAACACAGTAGACATTGGACGGGGAGGACAATTCCTTAGCGTATGGACTTCGATGCACTTCCCTTGTGACCCGGACTCTCCACTGGAGATACGGGGTTGATGACCCATGATTACTGATGGGGCCACTGGTGCCCAAGGGGGACTACGCCGATCCTATTTAGCCAGGGTCCATGTGCAGGAAGGATTGTTCTTAACTACATTTCACTTAGAACGGTAGGCTACCCTATCCGTTAGGTACGAGTACTTTTGGTTTGGGTACTTGTATCTGACCGTGGCTTGGAACAATAACTTGTCGCGGATTAGTTCGTCACATCTTGTCCTTGTTTGGTTGTAGGTGTGACTTACTACTTCGATGAGAAGGTATTGAACCTTGTTGGGGTCCGGATACCATATTGGATTATTAGCATGGAAAGGTACGTCGCCGTGAATTAGTTTACCATCTCCTGTCCTTGTTTGGTTGGGGGGATGGTACGCTCGTTCAGTAGGTGCGTATTGGACCATATTATGATCTGATTTTACTTATTCTTATTGAGCAGTATTTATTCAGTTTATGTGGCATGTTCTTTTTGTATCTTGTTACATCCCTCTGAGGACCTGGTGATCCCTCCAGGTATAGGTGTGCAGGACTTTCCGCAGGAGTATGGTTCCGCTATAGACTCATCCTTCACGTTCGAGCGAGTTGTACCTTCTGATCACAGCTGTCCCTATTGGGTCGAGGAGCCTATTTAGTCATCATTTCTTATTTTATTTATCTTAGAGGTTGGACTCTATTTCCTTTCAGTTTATTCTAGTGCCGGTAGTGGATTTGTCTCCACCCGGCCAACAGCTATATTTTGACATTTACTTTGATTCATGAGATACCATTTTCTTTATATTTTGTGGATGAGATTTAGCTTTTACCTGTGACTGTCTGTTATTATTATTCACAAAACAGCTTATGTATACATTCGAGATTTCCATATATTGGAGTATATCTCGTATATATGCAGCTGGCATGCTTCGTTCCTAGTCCTATGTATTTTGGAACTGGAGCGTTACATGTTTTTGTGGTGGCCCATGCAGGTCAAGATAAATTGTTTGGTTACTTTACCGTACCCAGCAAGCCTGCATATAGGATTAGGAATTAGGAATCTCATCCACATATATGACATTCTACCTCGTCGTCATTTCGAACTTCCAACTGTTTATCTTGATTGCTTCTTGCTTGAATCATTCTTCCGTAAACCCTTATCCCACTATCGTGCGTACTAGGTCGTCATGTTCCACCATGCAATCACACTACTAGTTCAACTCTTATAAGTTGGGTAGGAAGCCTCACAACCTGAATTCCTTTGACTTTAACCAAGGCCTAGACAAGAAGACAGTAGGACGACTCAAGAGGCACGAACACCGGACACGACTTAGATTCTTAAGTAGCGTAAACTACTTATATTTTCTTTCATCATTATCTTGCGTATTTGTAATTGGACTACCTTGACTAATGTTGCTATTTATAGCCTAGTTTTGCGAGCTTACTCTCTCATCGAGCTTGTTCAGGACATATGTTTTATGGTGGGCGTCCACTGATACATTGTCTTATCAGAACCTGCGTATTGTGGTCTGATCAACCATAGTGCAATTGGTTCGCCTTTCGTATGATTTTACGTGGATTGAGATATGGTTAGCTTGACATATTCACCCTTTAGGATCTTATCCATGTGTTATTGACATTTTAAATTCCTTATTAAACTATCTTTCAATTGCTTGACTCCAAACCTATCTGAATCTATTCTAACATTTCCCTTGTCTTCGTGCCAGCAATATGACTCTACACAACGGACCCACTTCTACCCTAGCCATCATATCTGGTGATGCCACTTCCCAGGGAGAACAGGTTTCCCCAATGACCCCGGTGACTCCGTATCCGTTAGAGCCACAGCAGAATGCCACGAACCCATCGACGGTGCAGCAGGAAGCCCAAGTGCCCCCAGTCAGCCAGGTGGAGCAAACCACTGCGGTACCACCAGGAGAGACTGCACCATCCCCATTGCCTCAGCAGTTTTTACCACAGCCTGGACCCCAGCTGCCTCTACTTCCGACTGGTGCAGACCCAACCACTCAGTTCATGTATGCTATGCTTCAATCTCAGTGGCAACAGATGGAAATGTTAAGGCAGAGCATGATGGCCTACTTAGCTAGACCTCCACCACCAGCCCCGATACCAAATCCAGCACCAGCTCCGCAACCTTATCTTGGCTCCATTAAGGATTTCATCGACATGGGGCCTAAGGATTTTAAGGGTACTGAGAGTCCTTTAGAAGTTTCTGCCTGGCTTATCAGCACCGAGAAATACTTGAGGGCATCCCAGTTGCCAGCACATGATTAGATGACAGCAGTCGACTTACTCTTAGAAGATAATGCTCATCACTGGTGGAAGGCTGAAGAGAGGCGACTAGGCACAGGAATCACATGGAAGCAGTTCTACGACCTCTTCTATGAGATTTTTTCCCCATCCATGTTCGAGATGCTCTCTATGATCAGTTCCTTCATCTAAAGCAAGGGAGCATGTCAGTAGATGAGTACGATACGGAGTTCAGCCGCCTGAGTAAATTTGGTGCGTCGTTGATACCGACGGAGCAGGAGAGAGCGAGGAGATTCCATCAAGGGCTTTCACCAGAGCTCAAGCCCTACACAACCACACAGTCTCGAGTCTCTCATGCAGCTGTTTTAGAGGAAGCACGTCTCCAGGAGCTCCTCCGCAAGGAGGCACATCATGACCAGAGGCGTCCTACCCCAATGCACAGACCAGTTAGAGTTGACCCGAGTGGACCTATCAGACGTCCCATGGCACACCAGCAGGAGAGAGCAGGGCCCTACCAGGCTCGAGAGAAGCCTATTTGCCATTTCTGTGGAAGACAAGGGCACATTCAGAGAGATTGTCGCATTCGGTTGGGCCAGTGTTTAGGATGTGGATCGGAGCAGCACAAGGTCAAAGATTGTCCTGGATGACATGACTTAGCACCACATCAGCAGACCCAAGGACCAACAATACTTACTTTAGCACTAGCTCAGCAGCAGGTGCCAAGACCTCTAGCACCAGGAATGGGAGCACCACAAGGATATCAGCGGGGACCACTTTTAGCAGACCAGACAGCTCATATTAAGCAGGAGATGAATAGACAAAGGCAGGGGCAAGCATTTACCATGGAGGCGATAGTCACCCATCCTAAGATTGAGGATCTAGCAGGTATTACCCTAGTCTACCAATTGTTTTATTAGACATGACTTATCACTAAAACCACACCTTTGATAGATAGACATTAGGCATAACATAATATTTCTCTATGTTATGAATTACTAGTTCACAACCCAAATGCATGAACACAATCATCTGTACCATTAGAAAACTGTATGCATGATCCGTGACCCCGTCAATAACCTTAGTATGCTAGATAATCATTCAATCTCTCTGTACGCCCTATTGAAATTGACAAAAGTTCTCCACTTGAGTTGATAAATCAAGTGGTTTATAACGTCAAATTCTACCAAGTATCGTTTGGATTCCTCTATCGTGACTTCGATATTTGGAGCACAACACCAGCCTTATTCTCCCATTAGGAATTGTTGTTATATCTTTATATTAAGTTTTTATTAATTTCGAGGACGAAATTTTTATAAGTTGGGTAGGATGTAATCCCCCAAAAATTTTGGAGAATTATTTCATTTTATTCTATTTTACTTTGTTTTTATAATTGGTAAATTATGTGGTGTTGAATTATTTTATATATATATTTTTATATAAAACGTTTGGTATTAAATTGTGGAATTTTTATATAGCGAATTGGCAACACAAATACTACTCTTAGTATTTGTTGCACAATCTCACTAAAAGATACATTTTCAAGTGATCACTAATTTTTAGAAATTTTTAGATTTTATTCTAAATATTTTATGGTGTGTTGCATTAATCAAATTATTTTTAACTAGATATAAAAAGTTTTGGTGATTTTTTTAAATCAAAAGTCAGTGTAAATATCTTTCTATGATATCTACTTGCCAAAGAATATTTTTAAAATATTTTATAAGGTTTAATTAAATTATTAGGATTTTTGGTATAATTATTTCGTCTTTTAATTATTAAATCCTATAGATATATATATATATATATATATCAATATATAAATATGTATTTACTGTAAAAAAAAAAAAAAAAAAAAGAAATCGCTGACGTCATGCTGACGTCAGCACAGTAATCAGCCCGAGCTGGGCGTGGCCATACAGTTTCTACTGTGTGGAAGCCATCTTAAAAAAAAAAAAAAAAGGGGAACTCGGCCACTGTTCCCCGAGGGGAACAGTAACTGACCGCTCGGCCCAAGGGGCTCACCCAGCTAGCCTCCCTAACCCGAGAGTAATTTTATAGCAGAAGCTATATATAGGCAATATATAGCAGCAGCTATATAACTCGATCGTAGAAACTTCGATCCCCCAAACCCTAGCAAATAACGCCCCGCCTACCTCGAGAGCAACTCCGACGTGACCTCCGCACCCCGGCGCAGCCATCCCACCGCCGACGATCGGCCGCCGTCGCGTGGATATCGCCGAAACCACCCAAGAACAGGGCAACTCTGTTCTACTCGACCGCAGGTACACCAACTTCTCCTTCATCGTTCTTCCTCCATGCTCGACTAATTTTGATTTCGTCAAATCCTGCGTAGAACCTATATAACCCTCTCGAAACCCCCTTTTGTTATAATCGAGGTTAAACCTATGTATCTCTCGGGAACTCGAGCCAAAGTTCCCGAAAAACTGTCGGAATAAGAACAGTTTAGAGCAGTCCCAACCCATGACTTGGAAGCCGATTTTCGACCCGTATACTGAGGGTTTCATCGAACCAACTGAGAACGGGGAAACACAACATATACGGGATTGAAACGCACTGATTAGTTTTATTTTTCAGTAATTATACAGGAAGATAATTGATGTTAAATATTCAAGAAAATCTGTTTTCAAAACTCAAAATTTTAGGAAACTTTTCCGATACGGCGTACGCCCCGACAAACCGGGCGACGTGGTCGCGCGCTATACGCATCGAAAGGCGCGTATGGATGTTGCTGACGTGTGGGAACTGACGGAACTCGATTTCGTTGCGCGTGCGCGACGAAATCAGTGCGTATCCGTCGAGATACCCCCGTATCGACGTTTTGCAAACTTGACCATAACTTCGTGCACGTTCGTCGGATCGACGCGAAACTTACGCCATCAGGACCGTATCGATTTTTTGGTCCTGTATGCCAAGTTTGGTCCGATTCTGAGAAGGTTGATCGGAACGCCAAAATTGGCGGGCCCGCGACCCGCTCTAACGGGCGAATTTGTGCACAGCCCACCGGAATCCAACTTTGGACATACGGTTGGGTTCGGCTCCTCAAACCGGCTCCGTAGACATGTAGTTTGACGACTTTAGAGACCGTAGGTTCTGGCACGCGTTTCGGTGCAAAACGGGTCCAACGGCGGACATCGTTTTGACCCGAAATTACGATTTTGTCCCTGTTCCAGAATTGGACTTTTGGACAGGCGTTCCTAGGTATTTCTTTTATGCCAAATCTGTTCGTGATGTTTATTTCAGCATCCGAGGTTGTTCGTAGAAGTTGGCTTTCATTGCTTCTCTATTTTGACGGTTTGAGTCATCCGGCGTCGCCATTTTGCACATCACCTCCAGGCAAGATACCTTGCCATTTGCTGTTTAATTATTTTAGCTCATATTTTATGCATGTCTATTATTTTCTTTATGCAAAATAAACTGTGATACATAGCATAACTGTTAGAACTTACCGTTCATTTATATTTTCTGCTGTGTATTATTTTCTTACAAAATTAAACCTAGATTTAAGGGACCACCTTGTGTGTTGCATTCATTGGCCTTGGCACGTTGTAAACACGAAGTTGTGTGTCGCATGTAGAACACGGAAGTGCGTGATTGGCTGGCCACCAGTACGTACAAGCCGTGCGATAGGAATAACCGCTAATAGAGATTGCATGCTAGTTTGACTTAGCGGTTATAGTGGTTTGTATTGTGGATACAACACAGTAGGCATTGGGCGGGGAGGACAATTCCTTAGCGTATGGACTTCGATGCACTTCCCTTGTGACCCGGACTCTCCACTGGAGATACGGGGTTGATGACCCATGATTACTGATGGGGCCACTGGTGCCCAAGGGGGACTACGCCGATCCTATTTAGCCAGGGCCCATGTGCAGGAAGGATTGTTCTTAACTACATTTCACTTAGAACGGTAGGCTACCCTATCCGTTAGGTACGAGTACTTTTGGTTTGGGTACTTGTATCTGACCGTGGCTTGGAACAATAACTTGTCGCGGATTAGTTCGTCACATCTTGTCCTTGTTTGGTTGTAGGTGTGACTTACTACTTCGATGAGAAGGTATTGAACCTTGTTGGGGTCCGGATACCATATTGGATTATTAGCATGGAAAGGTACGTCGCCGTGAATTAGTTTACCATCTCCTGTCCTTGTTTGGTTGGGGGGATGGTACGCTCGTTCAGTAGGTGCGTATTGGACCATGTTATGATCTGATTTTACTTATTCTTATTGAGCAGTATTTATTCAGTTTATGTGGCATGTTCTTTTTGTATCTTGTTACATCCCTCTGAGGACCTGGTGATCCCTCCAGGTATAGGTGTGCAGGACTTTCCGCAGGAGTATGGTTCCGCTATAGACTCATCCTTCACGTTCGAGCGAGTTGTACCTTCTGATCACAGCTGTCCCTATTGGGTCGATGAGCCTATTTAGTCATCATTTCTTATTTTATTTATCTTAGAGGTTGGACTCTATTTCCTTTCAGTTTATTCTAGTGCCGGTAGTGGATTTGTCTCCACCCGGCCAACAGCTATATTTTGACATTTACTTTGATTCATGAGATACCATTTTCTTTATATTTTGTGGATGAGATTTAGCTTTTACCTGTGACTGTCTGTTATTATTATTCACAAAACAGCTTATGTATACATTCGAGATTTCCATATATTGGAGTATATCTCGTATATATGCAGCTGGCATGCTTCGTTCCTAGTCCTATGTATTTTGGGACTGGGGCGTTACAAACAGATACCCTCTTTCGAGGATAGATGACTTGTTTGATCAACTCAAAGGGGCATCAATATTCTCGAAGATTGATTTGCGCTCAGGTTATCATCAGATCAGAGTCAGAGAGCAGGACATCCCGAAGACAGCTTTTAGATCGAGATATGGGCATTGGGAGTTCCTTGTTATGCCTTTTGGAGCAACCAATGCGCCGACAGTATTCATGGACCTCATGAATCGCATCTTCATGCCTTACTTGGATCAGTTTGTGATCGTATTCCTAAACGACATCCTAGTCTACAGCAAGAGTGAGGCGGAGCATGAGCAGCATCTCCGTATAGTTCTTCAGATCCTTAGAGAGCACCAGTTATATGCCAAGTTCAGTAAATGCGAGTTCTGGCTCGATCGTATTTCGTACTTGGGTCATATCATCACTCGAGGAGGAGTAGAAGTGGATCCCCATAAGATTGTGGCTATTGAGTCATGGCCAGTGCCCAGCACAGTTGCAGAGGTTCGTAGTTTTCTTGGATTGGCCGGCTACTACCGGCGGTTTGTTTCAGATTTTGCTCGGATTTCAGCGCCATTGACCCAGTTGACCCGCAAGGATGCGCAGTTTGCTTGGACAGCAGAGTGTCAGAGTTCTTTTGAGCAGTTGAAGCGAGGCCTGATAACAGCTCCTATTCTTACGCTTCCAGATGGAACCGGAGGATTCTCAGTATATTGTGATGCTTCGGGCAGAGGCCTAGGATGTGTTCTGATGCAACATGGGTAGGTGATAGCTTATGTATCACGACAACTTCGTGATCATGAGAGGAATTACCCAACCCATGACTTGGAGCTGGCAGCAGTAGTGTTTGCACTTAAGTTATGGAGGCACTATTTGTATGGAGATAGGGTGAAGATTTTCACCGATCACAAGAGCCTGAAGTATGTTTTCACCCAGAAGGATCTTAACATGCATCAGAGAAGGTGGCTGGAGCTTCTTGTGGATTATGATGTCAACCTGCAGTATCATCCTGGGACGGCCAATGTTGTTGCGGATGCATTGAGCAGGAGAGCGGGAGTTTATTTTCTAATAGCGCAACCAGAACTGTTAGCAGATCTTCAAAAGATGGGTATAGAAGTTATTCTCCCTTCCAGTGTGGCATTGATGGCCAGTATGCACGTTCAGTCCACTATAGTCGAGAGGATCCGGAAGGCGCAGTCGGCAGATTCCAAGCTTCGGCGACTCAGAGCCGAGTGTGAGGCAGGACGAAGACCAGAGTTATGTATTCATGAGGATGGTACACTTCGACATGGTAAGCGTCTTTGTGTACCCAGCGGAGATATCCGGCAGGAGATCATGTCAGAAGCGCACAGTTCGTAGTATTCCATCCATCCCGGCAGTACAAAGATGTATCGTGATATCCGACAGCATTTCTGGTGGAATGGCATGAAGCAGAAGATAGCTCGGTTTGTCTCTCGGTGTTTGGTTTGCCAACAAGTTAAAGCCGAACATCAGAGACCGGCTGGACTTCTTCTGCCCTTACCGATTCCAGAATGGAAGTAGGAGCATGTGACCATGGATTTTGTGACTGGACTACCTAGATCTCCAGCTGGTAGAGATGCTATCTGGATTATAGTTGACAGGCTCACGAAGGTGGCTCACTTTCTTCCATTCAGAGTTGGTCAGTCGACGGCTCAGTTAGCAGAGATGTACCTCAGGCAGATTGTCAGATTGCACGGTGTGCCAGTCAGTATCACCTCGGACCGAGATTCAAGATTTACGTCGCCCTTTTGGCGTAGCTTGTAAGAGAGCTTGGGAACTCATCTCCAGTTCAGTTCAGCATATCACCCGCAGACAGATGGCCAGTCGGAGCGCACGATCCAGACTCTTGAAGACATGTTGCGGTCTTGCACACTTGACTTTGGTGGTTCATGGGAAGATCACTTGCACCTGGTGGAATTCTCGTACAACAACAGTTTCTAGGCCAGTATCCAGATGGCACCGTTCGAGGCACTGTATGGTAGGAAGTGCAGATCCCCGCTAGCCTGGGATGATGTTGGAGAGATACAGATGCTTGGTCCAGAAATGATTGCCCAGACAGTTGAGGTGGTCAGGAGAGTCCGAGATCATCTTCGAGTTGCCCAAGATCGCCAGCGCCATTGGACCGATTCTCATCGGCGCCCTCTCGAGTTTTCGGTCGGCGATCATGTATTCCTGAGGATTTCGCCTAACCGTGGTGTCATTCGTTTCGGCGTACGGGGCAAGCTTAGTCCTAGGTATATAGGACCGTTTGACATTCTGGAGCGAGTAGGAGATGTATCCTATCGTCTCGCTCTTCCACCGTCGCTAAGCGAGGTGCATGACGTGTTCCATGTATCCCAATTACGACAGTATATCCCGGACCCGAGCCACATCCTGGATCATTCCGAATTGGTTGTTGGTACCAACCTTTCGTATGAGGAGAGGCCCGTGTCTATATTGGACCGGAGAGAGAAGATCCTCAAGAACAAGACTATCAAGTTAGTCCGAGTTGCTTGGGGTCATCACTCTTTGGGGGAGTCAACGTGGGAGCGTGAGGATGATATCCGATCGCGATATCCCGACTTGTTTGACTCGTGAGGTATAATATCTTTTTTATGCCTCCTGTCTTCGATTCCTTGCTTGCATGATTGATTGATTTCCTAGTATAGCTTGCTTGTTATTAATGTAGCTTGTCATTGCCCCTCTAGCCTCTTGATTAAATTCCGAGGACGGAATTCTTTTAATGTGGGTAGGGTTGTAAAGCCTGTGTTCGTATTACGTATTTTGGGATACGTATACGTATTTTATTCTGTATTTCCTGATTCCTTGTTTAGCTCTCGGCTTGGTTTAACTCTCGGTTTGGGTTGGCTTGGTTCGACCGGCCCAGTGCTTGGTTCATCATGGGCCAAGGGTGGAACACCTTAGCCTATGCTTCTCCTTCATTTCCACCATAACCCCCCTCTTTATTATCCCCACCAACCTTCTCTCTCCTCCATAATTCTCATTTACTTCTCCTTCCCCCACTATTACTCTTCTCCACCAACCAAGAACACCATAGGCAAGTGCAACTTGCTTCCACAAGAGAACCCCTTTTGATGGTTTCATTAGCTTCTCCTCATGATTCTAAACCACATTAGAACTTGTCATTTTCCATTTTGAGGCTTTAATTCTTGTAGATCTAGAGTCTTGCTATTTTCAGATTTTTGGTGGTTTTGATCTATCAAACTTCCTTTTTTCAAGTTTTGATGGTTCCATGTTGTAGAGAATTTAATTCTACCCAATTTTGACCTTTGGAAAGTTGGATTCGGACTTGTTTTGACCAAGATATGGACTGTTGAAGCTTAGATTCAACTTTAGAGTTCTTACTGTTCTTGCCATTTGGAGAAGACAGTGAACAGTGAGCTAGCTTTTTAGCTTACGCCACTGAGCTGTACGCTGCTCTTTAGCGAGCGTACGCTAGCCTTGGTACGCTGCTCTTTAGCGAGCGTACGCTAGCCTTGGTACGCTGCTCTTTAGCGAGCGTACGCTAGCCTTGATACGCTGCCTGTTGGCAGCGTGTCTTTTGCGTACGCTAGCGTGAGCGTGCCCTAGACCCTTTCGTACGCTAGCTCAAGCGTACGCAGTCTTGAGCGTACGCTAGCTTGAGCGTATGCTGACCTGTAGCTTGAGCGTACGCGTGCCTTGGTACGCTAGTTTAAGCGAGCAAGGTGTACGCTGGCCTGAGCGTAGCTTGCACTGAGCGTATGGCCTTTGGCTGACTTGGCCTTATGTCAGCGTGTCAGATTTGGTTTTATTTTCCTTAAGCTTGGCTCTTTTATAGCCATGTATGTTGATATTTTATTAGATATTTTACGCCCATTTTATATCCTTACGTCTTTTGTCCTGAACTTGATAATTGCGAATTTACTTGATATGTTTGGAATTGACAATTGAGCATGACCTGATAGTGACCCGTAGTGGTGCACTCCTGACATGAGTAACCTGACATGACCTGATAGTGGCCCGTCGTGGCGCACTCCTGACAAGTACACTTGACCTGATAACCTGACATGTTATACCTTGATAAGCTGTTGCGACGGCTACCTGACATGACATGACCTGTATAATAACCTGGACACCGTGGGCGATTGTGCTTGTATAAATAATCCAGTCTTGTCTTGCATCATGTCTAGGAGGGGACTCCTGAGTACCACGGTCAGGAGTACCTATTGAAATAAACTAAGGGCTAATAACTAGATTAATACATTAGTCAAGAAGAGATTTCCCAGCTACAGGCAATCCCGTTACCTGGGCACGCCTTGGGATTTGTAGCCTGCCGTCGAGTAGGGCACATTTCCAGCACACTGTCATGTGTTGCACCCTTTAAGCTACCTAAGGGTACATTCGTTTTCTGGACGATGTACCCACCTGAATTCAACTCTAATCTTTTAACCCAGGGAACTTGGATGGTCTGCAGGGCTTGTGGCTGTGGAATAATCTCACTGCATCTTGTTAATAATTAGGCTTGTGACAACCCTAGTTAGTTAAAGTATCAAGCCGTAATTCTTGCTTGGCCGTGAAATGATTGGATGGAGTCTAACCAGTCTAGTCTTGTCCTGATCCTGTTCCAGATTATTGAATGACCAGAATGCTTGTATTTATTTTACCGATAAATGGTGAGAATTCCAAGTTCTGTTCAGACGAAGGGTTACAACCCCGGTCCTTGTTTGGTTTACGGGTTGTAACCTGGTTATCTGAATAGTTCCATGGTTATCTCGTCGTATATCATCCTGGTGTGTTTTCTTTATTTCCAGTTCTTACTTTTAGTTATATCTTGTGCTGATTGCTGGTTTTGGTTCTTAAGTGAAGCCTCCTTTGTGGCACTTGCTCTTTCTGGGGTCTGACCCAGCTGGTTTTGTGTGGCCAGATTTCGGAGCACCTTCAGAGGATCTACCGACCTTCCTGCCAGATGGTGAACACTAGAAGGAATCCTGGCAACGAGGGGGTTATTTTTGGCTCTCCCACTCTATTGTAAAAATATTCTTTTGAGGCGTTTAGCCGACGAGCACCTGTTTAGCTCGATTGTACTTACTTACTGTCTGCCTACGGGCTGTAACATGATTAACAGATCCTAGGGTTGATCATGTATGACTAAACTCTTGCTAGTTCTGACATTTTGTAATGACTAGCTTCATGATCAGCTGAATATGTAATGTTTGGGACGCCTTACTATTGTATATTTAATGATCATACATCTTGTGACTTTTACTTACTTGCTTATGATTGAGACACTAGGCTTGTTCATGACCTTAAGAGACTGTTGGCTTGTAGATAAACCCTCATGTATCCTAGACAGCCGTGACCGTATAGCGAGGTGGGTTGCACTTCAATATACGTAGCTGGCTATGTCTGCCCCGCTCTCCAGTATTCTGGTTCTGGGGCGTGACAGAAGGCATTCACCATCCTTTGCTCATCGAAACTTCTCTTGTATCCAAAAATTCAAAGATGTTGGTTGGAGAGGTGGATTCTCAAAGTGTATCTAAATCTTGTGTGCCCTTAGACATCAAGATAAGACATTCCACAAAGGTGGTTGTTATCTTCGGACCGAATACTGGAGGAAAGACCACAACTATGAAAACTTTGGGTTTGGCATCTCTTATGTAGATTAGAAAAATGCAAACCCATATTAAAGCACATAACTTTAACATATGATCAAGAAAATGAAAGGCACGACATAAAGATGAAAGGCTTGGCTAGATAGGAATAGGAAAAAAAAACCAATACTCAGAAAGTAAAATGTTCACAAAAAAGAGCAACTCATGTAACTAAATTCTGAAATCGTGAAGTTTCTCACCTGTACTGAATTTATGATAGGGGTGATCCTTTGAAGTTAGATGCTTCTGAAGCTGAAAATCATAAAACCAAGAAGTAATATATATATAATACAAGTGAAAAACAATGACCATTCAATGCATATAAGGTACTTGAATAACTAAGGTAGTTCAATAATAGGGTGTCTGAGGCAAGCAGCTGACTTCTATTGCATGACTGAATTATCAATAAAAAGAGTAATTTTACTTGGAATAATGCTATTTGTCCCTCCAAATTGTACCTCCAAACCGTCCCTCCTTACGTGGCAGCTGACGTGGCATGTTGATATGGCAGCTGACGTAGAAAATTTTAAAAGTAAAATTAAAATTAACATTAAAATTAATGTTAACATTAATATTAACATTAAAAATTAATATTAATGTTAACATTAACATTAACATTAACATTAACAATAATATTAATATTAACATTAATATTAATATTAACATTAATTAATATTAATATCAACATGAACATTAATATTAACATTAGTTAATATTAACATTAATATTAACATTAATTAATATTAATATTAACATTAACATTAACATGGACAAAATTGGGTAATTAACTTTTTGGGTTAAAATTTGCCATGTCATCGACCATGACAGATGTCATATAATATTATTTAATATGACATGTCAACTGCCACATAAGAAGAGATGTATTGGAGGGACAATTTGGAGGTACGAATAGCATTACTCTTTTCCTTGGCATATACAGCCAGTTTTGCTTTGTTATTAAGTAAGAACATATTATTAAAGTTAAAACATGTGGACTATGCTATTATGTATTGACAAAAGTGGCAAATTGAAGAGGAATAGGACATATACAAGAATCTGTATTACAAAAGAGGCCATGGTTGCAAAATTTTCCAAACCAATAAAAAAAAACTGGAAATTGCTGAGAAACCCAATTTCGGGGTGGGCTTTTATGAAATGTCCACCCGCTGGATAAGTTTTATGAAATACCCAGAATTAAGTATTTTCACGTTAAATATTCCAAGATTCCCTTTTAGATGCCACCCGCTAGAAACTGCTATTTTTATAATACCGAAACTACCCCTCCGCGCGAATTGGTCATCTATATGTATTTGAATTCAAAAAACTCAGATCTGGATTGCGATTTTCGTCTTCTTCTTCTTCACGGGAAATCTGAATTCTATTGCTCTCATATTCAGCAGAGATCGCAAAGATCGTTCGTAGTTCGGTGTGTTTTTCTTCAGTCGAACTCAGATCATCGCTCGTCATCATCATCACCATCATCATCATCTTCATCGTGGAGACATTTGAACTCAGATCTTCAATTGTGGAGAGAAGATCTTTCTTCTTCTTTTCCATAAGAATTATCATCGCTTTGAAAGAAGAACGAAACTCTTTATTCTTGAAAAAACTAAATTACACGTTTTAACACTGGAAATGACCATTCTCTGTCTTAATTAGGACGGAGAATTCTCCGTCCTAATTAGGACGGAGAATGCCATTCTCCGTCTTATTTAAGACGGAGAATGCCATTCTCCGTCCTAATTAACACGGAGAATGACATTCTCCGTTTTCGTCTTAATTAGGACCGAGAATGTCATTCTCCGTCTTAATTAGGACGGAGAATGTCATTCTCCGTTTTATTTAAGACGGAGAATGTCATTCTCCGTCCTAATTAACACGGAGAATGGCATTCTCCGTGTTTCTAACACGGAGAATGGTCATTCTCCTGCGTTTTAACACTAGAATGACCATTCTCCGTGATAAATTACACGGAGAATGGCATTCTCCGTCCTAATTAAGACGGAGAATGGTCATTCTCCGTTTAATTTAGCACGGAGAATGGCCATTCTCCGTCTTAATTAGGACGGAGAATGCCATTCTCCGTTTTATTTAGGACGGAGAATGACATTCTCCGTTTCATTTAACACGGAGAATGGCATTCTCCGTGTTTCTAACACGGAGAATGGTCATTCTCCTGCGTTTTAACACTGGAATGACCATTCTCCGTGTAAATTAAGACGGAGAATGCCATTCTTCGTCCTAATTAAGACGGAGAATGGTCATTCTCCGTGTAAATTAAGACGGAGAATGCCATTCTCCTGCATTTTATGGTTAGCTGAAACTTTGGAGGGCCATAACTTTTGACTGGGAGGTCGAAACGAGGTCCCGTTTGTCGCAAAATGAGCGTATCGTCGAGGAGACTGAAAGTAACCGCTTCACCGTTAGACGGCCTTCCGAAATTTTAGATTCGCAAAAAAATGATGTTTGGACCTCCGTTTTAGCACTTTTGTCGTTCGTCCCGGTCTTTCCGAAATTTTTCGACGAGTTTTTGAAGATTTTTGAGGAGAAAACCTAGATTCGAAAGTGAGCAGCGTATGGAAGAAGATGGAGTATTGAAACGTTTTTTTAAGAGCAGTTTTGTGGGTGTTTCCAATAAATTAAAAGGAAGGACAAAAGGGTCATTTGGAACCCGCTTTGGATAAGTTTCTCTAATTCTGGACACGCGATGAAAGTTTTTTTAGCGGTGGGTTTTACATAAAACTTTTTTAGTTTTTGGGCATTTCATAAATCTTCCCTAAAAAAAAAGAGGCCATGGTTGCAAAATTTTAGTACATATACAAGAATCTGTATTACAAAAGTATATAAAAAGAAAAAAAATTGGCTACCAAATCTATGTTATTATAATATCGACAAGGAACTAAACTTGGACTGGATGCTCAATTATATTTGCATATCAAATGCTCAAGCATCAGCAACATACACTCGCTCATTTCACTAACATTAGCTTGCAATGCTCCATAGCACAAGGAAAAGCTTAATTGGAAGAAAACCAATTGACAAAAACCGAAGATAAAATTAAAATAACCGACTTTCAATAATTGAGCATTGACAAAACTTAATTCTGAAATCTCTACACGTGTGGTTTGATGTAGAAGACCTACAAATTTAGCCAACTTAAGGTTTACAGCCCCAGCTGGTAAGTTGTAAACAAAGAATAGAGAATAAAGATTACAAGCTGGTAAGTTGTAAACAAAGAATAGAGAATAAAGATTACAAGCAGTCAGACTATAGTCCTACAACCTCTGCATCCAAAATTCTCAAGATCAAACCTAGAAATTTTCTGGTCAGTCAGACTATAGTCCTACACCCTCTGCCTCCAAAATTCTCAAAGATCAAATGCAATCATGTTAATTTACATAATAAAGAGAGCTTTTCTCCAACCACCACTAGCATTAGCCTAGTAAAATAAACTCGAATGTGTAGATAACAAATGTTTCAGTTGTGCAACAAATGTTAAAAAGGAGAATTAACAACTTCAGTATCAACAACTTCATATAAGGATCTTGTATAAGAAAAGTAAAGTTCTTCAACTTCCAATCCCTCATTTGGAAACCTTTGATTTCTCGGGATCATTATTCAATGAATAAATAGCAGAAACATCCTAGGTACTAGTATCGGCAAGGATGTCGATGCCTACAACATCAAACACTTACTTGGTACTAGTATCATACACTAAAAATTTCCTTTTGGCTGATCCACAAATGAAAAACTTGTGGATATCGAACTTGTATCCTTATACAGAGTTAAGCTAATATGATATGCATATTTGTATCCATCCATACGTGAATTTTATGTTTAGATGTGGATCCAACTGGATATATTTGAGTCTGTTTACACTTTAATAACATAAAAACGCAATCAGCTAACCTGAGACAAGTTCTATCCATCCATATGTGAAAAAGCAGGGTTAAGTAGCCCAAGGATTTTGCTTTATATACAAACATTTGTTACAAGGTTATGGGAGAGAACAAACAATCAACACTAGTACAACTATTCATCCAAAAGCTTTAAGTACATTCAAGGCCACAACTTGCTACTAGAAACCTGAAGCCTTTATATACAGTTGTATGTATACAAGAAACAATGAAAATGGAGAAGGGAAAGAAGAGATGAGAAATGCAAAAGAAACAGAAAGAAATGCAATGTAGAAGTGATGGAAGGAAAGAAGAACACTGATTAGTGAAGTTTAATTTTGAGCTTGAAAACCGTCCAGAGTACTCTCCTTTCAAACTAGATATTGATGGTCATTCACCAAATAGGTGCTCCATATATATATATATATATATATATATATATATATATATATATATATATATATATATATATATATCAACACACACACAGATGAGCAAGTAGCTACAAGCTATAATAAAGACGAGAGGTGATGAATGTCTACTTTATTGTTCTGTTCAATGGAATCTGTGCTATATAGTTTTGTTTTATATATGATATTATTTAGTCTGATGCCTTGTCTGACCTCACTGAATTAAATAAGCTCTGAAACTCTTATACTCTTAGTTGTTTGTATTAAAATTTATTATCCATTCCACTAATTAGTTTTGCATGTGACATGTATGCCTACAACTGGAAGCTGGATGGATCAAGCTACCAGGCATAAGTTGGCCTCAAGATCAATGTTTATCATCCAATTGGACCATTTCCGAATTTTGAAGATATGAATAATGAGTTACTGATAAATGCTATTGAGTTAATCTCTTATATCAGGAATCTTGGTAGTTTGGTAACAGAAAGTCTTAAAGAGGCCCGGAATAGAAGTGGCATACTCAGATTCATGTCGAAACAACTCTCAATCGAAGTATGGTTCGTACTTAGGAGGACGAGTCGTTGTAAGGTCCTTCTCCCGGTGTAAATAAATCATGATATGATCCATAGCGCAACATGAAACAACCGAAGTTGGATAAATTCAGGATTTAAAGATTTTATCATATGAGATGGTTCTTTTCTCCCAGTATACAAGTATATAACTAATCTTTTCATCAGGAAAGGCCATGTGTTGTGATCTAACAACCTAAGTTGTTCTGACATGTTTATATACAAATCTCTGAAATTATGTTTGGATTATCACGAAGATTGTAATATAAGTTAGGATTACCAACAGGATGCTCCTGTCAATATTCTTGGTGCAAATCTTCACTAAAGTTGCTTTCAGTCTTCTACCAATTGGTAAGGATACATGCATCGTATGGATTGATAAAATCATATTTAGGTTTTACATAAATGTTTGTTAGTCTTCTGTCAGTTGATTTATTATTCCTTTTCAAAGTTATACTCTGCTTGTTCTATACTGGGTCAGAATCATGGTCCTGCATTTGTCATGGATGGAGACAATATGGGCAATATATTTCCAAATTGGAGTAGGTAAGGATCAAGACTTCAGGCATGGTAGGTAAGGATCAAGACTTCAGGCATGGTAGGTAAGGATCAAGACTTCAGGCATGGCCAGTCTAGTTATATTTTGGTTTGTTTTGTCCCTTGGCAGATAGTTAGAAGGTTTCAGACATTATGGATTGCTATAAAACTAAACAAACCAGTCTGTTGTAAGTTTTGTTAAAGTATGCTTTATGGACCAGTCTATTGTAAGTTTTGTTCTTATGTATGATGTATGGATTCTAGTGGCCATCATGCACATTGTTAGGAGCCTATATAATATAGATAAAAACAATATAATACTTGTTTTTTAATTGAGACTCTGGTTATCTTATACACTAACGATGCACCATTTGAGTGACTAAAGGTACATCTCTTATATATGTTAATTTTACATCGTCAGGGTTGCAGCTAATAAAAGATCCAGTGATGCTTCCCCTTTTTTCTGCCAAATTGAAGGTATGGTTTATATAACTAGGTTTTTCTTAAAACTAAAGATGCTGACTTCTAGTATCACATTGTTTGATGTTTCTCAGGATCATGTATAATAAATCCAGTGGATCAACTTAAGGAACATGTAAGTTTACTGACAGATAGCATAATAAAATGGAAATGAGGCAAGTATAGTGCTGATGACAATGCTAATGAGGGTCATGAGTAACAGTGCCAATACCCGCAACCTATGACGTCCAAACACAAACAATGTTTTATATCTGCACATGGTTTTTTTAAATAGATTGCAAAAAAATTATCTTGGACTGTCTCTCTCAAATTACTAGTCTTTATTACAACCCTATCAAGTTCTTTACATTCAGTAAACTGTTTCTTGGAAATTCAGGATTGCACTATTGAGGCTGGTACCTATACGGTTGCGCTCTACTACTGACTTTATCATTCAATGTGGTAGCAGTAAAATGGTTGCAATAAGTGGCACATTATGTTTTACCTTTTTCCTTTATACAATGTTGACTTTATTAATTCGTCATTCTTATTTGTACTGGATGTACAGTGTGTTGTCTTCGACGTAAAATTATCAAGTGCTAATTCCAATACTAAAATCACAGAAAGTTTGACACACGCACCTTAAGAATTTGAATTTTACGATGATGGCAACGGCTATCTGTCCTCCTCGAGCAGTCAAGTGACTTTCGGCTTTGTTTGGGGAACGATTGCTGCCAAACGAACGATTGTTGCAACCGTAGGATAGACAATGGAGGTCGGTCCTGATTGTAGAAGAATTTTAGGGTTCAATATCATTCAAGGGTAGAAAAAAATTATAGAAGTGAGAGAGAGAACCCATACCTCTTCTTCAATTGATTTTCTTAGGGGAGAGAGAGTGCCTTCAGGAAAAAAGAGGGGGAAATATATAGTGGGAACGAGGGGAGGGAAATTTGGCAGCAAAAATCATGGAAAGGGGAGAATTACTAGGGTTGTGATTTCGTGGGAAAAAGGAAGGGAATTACTAGGGTTTTGTGGGAAAGAGGGATGGAGAAGCTGGTATTTATGGATATTTCAGTATCCATATATATGCTATTAAGAGGATTCTAAATTCGGTTGCCGGTTGGAGATTTGTGAATAATTGATGGAATTTTTTTAATATACAGTCGTATTATAATTAGTATTATGATATTTGATATAAATATTTTTGGTAAGGTCAATTTGCTTATAATTTAAATATTAATGTCAAATACTATCATAATCATAATATTTTGTTTATTTAACTTTTTAAAAATTACTTTAAGTTTCTATTACAAGAAATTAAAGAAAATTGTGACTAATACTTTATTGTGACGACGAATTTGGTAACTAAAAGCAACTTTTAAGTGACAAGATAAAATTTTAATCTTGTTGTTAATACTTTTATGTGACAATAATATTTTCTTGTAACTATAAAAATATTTTAAGTGACAAGTATTTCACTTATCACATATAAATTGTCTCCAAAATCTAAATTTTATTTCAGTGACCACATTAAGTGATGACCAATAAAAACATGGTCACTAAATCATTTAACTGTGTGACGGAAAACAACTGTTGTCATAGAATCAAATTATGAGTGACAACAAAAATTATTTGTCACAAAAATATCCCTTTCAGTGACAAATTGTACACTTGTCACAGATTACTTGTCACGGAAACCCGAATTTATTGTAGTGACTATTCCTGATATTCTCCCAGTTAATGGTCGTCCCTTGAACCAAAAGTTAGATGTCTTGTAGATTTCTCTTTGAACTAATAGCGTAAAAATTTATGGTAGGAATGCAAAAACACAATATCAGTGGTCCTTCAAGCCCATTTTCTTGCTGTGTCCTCGACCAGTTGACGCTTGAGGCCTTTTGTGAATGGATCCGCCAGATTCTTCTGACTTCGAACATCAACCACTGTAAAGATCTACACTTACTGAACCCATTCAATGCCTTGTGTAATTGTCGCATAGTCTTTTTTTTACTATAGAAGGGTCATCTGATGCCATTGGTGCAGTCGCATGGTTGTCGCATACATAAGCATCACCCAAATTTGCACACCAACCACATGAAGACCATATTTAAGCTTCGAAAGCCAATCTGCTCATCCGCTATAGCTGATAGTGCATAGAACTCAGATTCCATAATGAGAGAAAGGTTTGTTTCTTCGACTTTCTCGATATAGCAGCACCCATGGATCTAATTCTTTAACTTTTATGATATAGCAGAACCACTCACAGAGAAGACATAACCTCTTCGCCCTCTTTTTCTAAGTACTAACTGTCGTTATTGAAGCCTTCCACTACTGCCTGGGATCGGTAGTAATATAGTACAAATCTTTGAGTCCTTTTGAGATATCTCATCATACACTTCACAGCTTTTCAGTATTTAATACCTGGATTGATCGTGAACCGACTCAACATACCTATATAAAAAGCTATGTCAGTTCTGGTGGCACTCGTAGCATACATCAACTCATAATAATGCATGAGTACCCAACTGTCTGACGCTTTCTTCAGTATTTGGCTTCAGCTTCTGATCACACCTGTAAGGAGTATCGATCCTAGTGGTCCTGATATCCATAGTGTGTGAGCATCTTTGCACGTAACGAGCTTGTGATAGAGCAAGCTCAACTTTCGTCCGGATTATCTACATCCCCAAGATGACATTCGCATCTCATATGTCCTTCGTATAGAATCTGGATGTGAGGAACATCTTTGTTCTAGTGATACATTAGTATGTCATCCATATAGAGACAAACAATGACACCTCTATCATCAATGAACTTCGTGTAATCACACTTAACAGCCTCGCTAAACATGTAGCCATTTAACCTAATGACTTGGTTAAACTTCTCATACCATATCTAATGAGCTTGCTTTAGGCCGTACTTCAATTTCACTAGCCTGCAGACTTTGTCTTCATGATCCTGAATGACAAATCCATCTGGCTGTTGCATGAAGATCTCTTCTGTCAATTCCCTATCCATAAAATTGTCTTGACATCTATTTGATAAAAAATAGCTTATGAGTAGCAGCAATGACAATCGTCACCCTGATAATTGACATCCTTGCCACTAGAGCATGTGTGTCAAACTCATCAATCTCCTGCTTCTAAGCAAATTCCTTTCCTTCGGCTCTATTTTTCTTGAAGATACGATATGTTTTAGCTCCTTCAGGCAAATTAGTTAACACCCAAGAGTTAATGGATGTTATTGAGTCAATCTCATTATTGACTGTTACATCCTAGAAGATCAAGTCTCTGGTCATCAGCCTCCATGCTATAGCTGATAAAGTCATCTCTACAATCTTTCGGCCTCCTCACTCGCTTTGTTAAATGCTCAACGAATACTAGTTCTTCTGCTGTCTCATCAACCATAACTATTTTCAGGACAAATCTTTCTTTGGATGTACTAGCATCTTCGGTACCAACAATATTCTCTGAAACATCCATAAGAATAGTTTTCTTGCCCTTATCAAACTTATCTTCAAAGAATTCTGCGTTGCGAGACTCAAAGATATGATTGAATCAATATCAAGAGATCTTCCGAGCGTTTCTTTTAACAACATATCCCAAAAATATTGTCCTCTTGGTCCTCGTCCCTGGCTTCTGAATCTTGATATCCGAAATCTTTACGTACACCAGAAACACCCACATTCGAATGTCATTCGAGTAAGTTCTAGAACCAGTAGTTTAAGATAAATAATGTCAAATATGGAGAATTGTACTTTATCAGAATAAATCTAGCAGTAAGTGATCTATCCCCAGAAGCATTTTGGAAGATCCGCAGTATAGATATCATCATCTCTGAGACAACGTACTAATCTTTCTTTTGAAACTCCAGTATATTAGAGAGAATACGGAGCAATCATTTCATCAACAATTCTATGTTTTTTGTAGAATGATGGGAATTCTAAAGAATGTACTCTCCATCTTGATCACTTATGAGTCTCTTGAGTTGATGATCGGTTTGATGTTCAGCTTTAGTTTTTAAGTCCCAGAATTTCTCAAATGCCACATCTTCGAAAAATCGTCTATGAAAGTATTTAAATACTTCATCATAGCCTCTGTGGAGAATTTCTAAAGTCACAGATATCTGAGTATACCAACTCCAAAAAATCTGTACTTTAGATCAACAGTCTGAGCAGCTTCCTGGCAATCTTTGTCCATGCACAGACTTCCTATTCCTCCACCTCCTTACCCCCATATTCTGGAGATAAGGCCTAGACTAGACATGTTTGCCATTAAAAAGTGTTTGAAATAACTTTTATAAATAACAAACTAAATAGAGTACAATGTAGGATCTCGATGGAATCATTCTAGTACACTTTTATTTTTATATGGGAACCGTGGCAATGGAGAGGAGATTCTTTACTTCGTTGACGATCAGACGACTATCTCGAGCTCTTTGATGGTCTGAGTTGCTCTGGAAGGTGATGAGTCAAAGCTGTTGAGGCTCTTGAAAATATTTAGAATATTGAAGTGGTTGAAGAGGTTGAAAGAAAGAATGATCCTTCTATTTATAGGCAGCAAAATGATCTGCTTATGCACACATGGAGATTTTGTACGTAGAGATGCCATGTGTCTGACTTTGTTGGGCGCATGGAGATGTACCAGAAAGCTGGAACTAAATCTATTTGAACTGTACCATTGGGCTGCGGAGGAGCTAATATGTGGCAGTTGTTAAGATTTGGTTGTTGCTAAGATCCTGGGTGGTTGGCACCCGTTCATAGGCAGAACTGAGTCAATAACACGTGGTACAATTCTATTGCTCAAAGATCTTGGATTTGGTACAGGATGATTTGCTTGGATGCTCCTAGGATCTGGCGCATAAGGAGGCTTGTTATTTGACTTTTAGGGGCCAAAAGCAAGTCTGGGCGTATGGTCACAGAGACACATACAAAATTTGAGCGCATGGTTGTTTGAGGCACATGCGAGTGATCAGTCAGCCACGTGGCAGAGCACAGCCGTAACCGACAAAGGATGATGATTGCGTCTCTTTGTTTTCTGTAAAAGCTGTCAATTACTCAGGCTTTGAGACGCGTACTACTGACTCTATCATATAGCATTAAATGCTTGATGGGTGGCGAGCTTAGGTGGGCGCATCATATGTGAGGTGCATGCCCCTTAAGATGCATCGGCTGCGGGGCGCACGCATCTGTCTGGAGAACGCATCAGCCGCTGGACGCATCTTCTTTGGTCAACACATTTTGAGTGTTTCGAGGCCAAAATTGATGACTTTTGACTTAGCTAAATTTGAGGTGGCAGGTTCATTGCTATGAATGCATATTCATCGCCTTAACTTCGAGTAGGCTGGCACTTGGCGCATGGCTTTGGTTTATGCCTTAGCCTATAAATAGAAGCGGTGAGAGAGAGTTTATTTTCGTTTCACCCAACTTATCAATGAAGTTGAACTCGACCGATCCTCCCCTTGGCGAGACATTGCACTGCGGTTTATGAATCTCCTCATTAAAAGAAGCTTTGATGTCAGAAGACTGAGATACGCCCAGTAGGCTATGGAAACAACAGTTCGTGCTTGTGCCCCTTGTCGACAGTATTTTTGTATGAGACGGTGTTGGGTGCCTATTGTATATAAACATCGGGGTCGTCGTGCCCCGACTTCTATTATGCTAGAAGAGCCATCGGGTTTGGATTGATTGTCAACACACGTTCTTCTCAATAACTGCTTCATTAGCCGACGCACTCATGTGTTGACGAGGAAGTGATTCGCTCTGATGAGAAGGAATGATGAGCCGATGCTTAGATGCTAGAGTGATGCGCCAAGACAGAGACGTCAGAGTGATGCGCCTTGCTGCAGAGTTTTTAGACTAGGCTTTTTTTGTAATGGATTTTATAAATAAAAAAAGACCATGTAATAGATTTTCATATAAGTATAAATTATTTTTTCATACGCTTTTATCCTCACTATTTTTGACTGATGTGCTGATATTTATCTTATGTGTGGCGCATGATGTATGTGGCGCATTCAGAAATTCCATGCTTCTACAAGACCCCCTTCAAAGTTTTTAAAACTTTAAATGAGTTTTGGAATACTTTTAACTAAGAAGCATGGGTAGTAGATGCTTTGGACGCATGGTCGTTCCGTGCATAGCTGTGCTAGCACATATTTTTCTTGATTTAAATGAAGATAATGCCTCGAATTTCGAGTGATTAATGATGATATCTTTTTTGAAGATATGCAGCCGTCAGTTTCACGAGACCGAAGCGATTAACATCATGTTTTATCGGTTCACGCGCGTGGCTTAAGCCTATAAATAGGCATATGATGGAAGAGAGAGTTTTCTATTCTCTTTCTACAAATGTAGTGCTTTACTCCTTTTTATGGAGAGAGAATAAAGAATCTTTTGTTTGTTTGTTTATCATGAACACATGATTTTGTGGACTTAATCATCTTTGGCGCACCTTAGTTTTTGGGTACATATGATACGTTGAGAGAGGAAACCAACATGTTTACTCAGAGGTTGTGGGGACATGGAAAACATGGGGTTGGTGATAGAGTTTTCTCACTCAGAGGTGATATGGACGTGGTAAGAAGAGACTCTGTGGGATGCAAAGCACAACTCAGAGGTTATATGAACGTGCATGTTCTATAGGCAGGGTGTAGCAACACGGGAGTTGTTAAATCGGGTGTTTACTTAGAAGTAATATGGACGTGGTAAACACTGGGAACAAAGATTAAGGTTTGTGACGATGTAGGAAATAACTCAGAGGTGATATGGACATGGATGTTTTCTACTGGGGATTGATAAGAGAATGTCGCGGAACAGTTGGGTTCCAGACAAAGGGTATGAATTTGATGGTAAAATTCATAGATTTTTCTTGCTGGGGCTATTAAAGTACACATTGGGGGTTTTTATGAATAATACTTCTTTAGGAACTTGCCATTGATTGGCATCATGAACAGGTCTCCGTTAGATTTTGTGAGTCGGTAGGCCCCGTTAAAGTACACCATCTCAATGATCAAAGGACCTTTCCATTTTGGTTCAAATTTTCCTGGTGTCTTATGAGTCATCACCATTGGCCTTCTGACTGATAGGACAAGGTCACCTACTTGGAAAGTCCTTTATTTGACCTTTTGTTGAAAGCCTGTGAAATACGAGCCTGATAGAGCTCGATGCGCTGTTCAGCCAAGAGGCATTTATTGTCCAGCGCCTCCAACTCTTGTAACCGGCAACGTTGATTGTCTTCCTCCGTTAGCTGGTTCGTAATGGCCACTCGTAGTAAAGGGATCTAAATTTCAATAGGAAGCACTGCTTCACTCCCATAGACCTGGAAGAACGGTGTGTTATCTGTCGGAATCCGTACCATTGTGCGGTAAGCCCAAAGTCATTCGCTCAACTTTTGTCCTAGTCACGTTTAGATGACACAACTTTCTTGAGTAGTTTGATGATTGTTTTATTGAAGGCTTCAGCCAATCTATTTGTTGCTAGATTGTAAGCAGTATAAGCCACGTTATGAATGCAATTTTTATCGCAAAACCTATTGAACGCATGACTTATGAATTATTAGCCGTTATTGTGGATGATCCTCTGGGGTGCCCCAAAATAGTAGATGACGTGATGTTTGATGAAGCTGATCACCTTCAAGCTCTTCACCTCTGAGAAGGGTACTGCTTCTGCCTATTTAGAAAAGTAATCGGTGATTGCTAAGATGAAGCGATGTCCTCTGGATGAAGGAGGGGTAATAGGTCCAACTATATCCATACCCCAGGCTTCAAATGGCCAGAAGGCGATCGTAGGATGTAAAAACTCTGAGGGTCGATGGATGACGTCAGCGTGTAGCTGGCAGATACGACACTTTTTGGTGTACTCAATAGTATCTGCTATAATAGTAGGCTACTAATAGCCCATACGTCAGAGTCGATCATTGTAGCTCCCTTTCCCGGAAATATTTTTTGTCACGACCCGCACCCTAGAGTAAGGGCACGAGACGTGGGTACGTCCAGCCTACGCCGCAGTGTCGGTGGTAGAACGCTGTCCTAGGTCACAACATCTAACAGTTGAAGGTAATAACAGTTATACTCTCCGAATGGGGGTGACATAACAGAAATATAACTCAACCACAGCTAAGGTAGAACAGAAAAGATAGAATGATAATGAAAGATAAAATATCCAGAATAGATGAAACACAGAGATGCAATCCAGAATTCTAAGTGTCTAAAATAATACATATCTCAGAATATCTCAAAATCTAATACAGTAATCCAGAAAAGTAAGACAATCCTAAGCTAATGGAGTGTCGTCTACTACTAATGGATCCTGCTGCTGGTCCAAGTCCAGACACTCATCTAGTGTGACACCGTAGTAAGTAGGGCAGAACGCCTCAGTCTCGTCCTCTGTAATATTTTCAATAGGTCCAGTCAGGACGGGAACGAGCACATATCTCTCAAACAGTTCATAGCAGGTTAGGAAAATAAATCATACAATAGAGTAAAATAAGGAAGTGCTGAATGGAAGTACAAGTAAACATGAGATATTTTGTAACTGAAAGTGAATACATGATAGTAGAGACTGTAAGTGGCTACGTGATTTAGAGCACAATATGGTTATGTAAACGGCATGGGGGCACATGAATACAAATAAGGAGGCACATGAATACAGCTACTGGGGATAGTGTTCACATAACCAATTCTACTCACCCCGCCCCAATCAATACACAAGGATCCGTTCAAGTTATGTTATAAGCACATGAATACAGCTAAGATACGTGAACTCATGTAATGAGTAGTACATGAGGCACATGATAAGCACATGAAAGCACATGAAGCACATGAAAGCACATGAGAACATGTAAAAACATGAACTAGTACGAGTACAAGGAGTACCTGATGCACATGATAAAGTACATGAACATGAAATACCCGATGCACCCGTAGAGGGATAACATCTCAGAAAAGGATCCATATAGTACTAATCCGTGAAGATACGTGTCAGCATCATGTAGAGTAATCTAGAGCAAGAATATAATCCAGACAGGTATGAAAAGATCAGAGAATGTACTCGCCTGCTAACTGAATGTCCGAGATGAAAGTACTGTCCGAGGAGTGGTGTCTGGCTCCTATTTAGAACAGTACAAGTCACAACAAGTCCAGAATAGAAATGAAATGCACTATAATACGTTCTACATGAATCTAGGTCAATCTAGACCAAAGTCAACTCTTGGTCAACTCTGGTCAACCCTAGAAGTCAAACTAGGTCAACAAAGTCAAACCTAAGTCAAACTAGTCTAATCTAGGTTTACTAAGGCTAAACAGTCTATCTAGATTCCAACTAGGCATACCATGCCTAACCATACCATAGTCACATAACCACATGTCATGACTATGTCTAATAGTCTATTAGGAATACATCTATCCTATATTCACTATACAATTTCACCCATGCCCTATATCATATATACAATACATTGTGTCATATGGTATCCTATACTCTATATGTATCTAATATATATATAAAAAGTACACACACTCATATATATATAGAAAACTTATATCTATATCTATATCTCAATCATATATGTAAATATGAAAGAGTGAAAAGGAAAAACACATGAGTATTAAATGTGTGTGTGTGTCATAGACTTAGGCATGTGTGTGTGAGATATCACAAGAGTGTGTGAGGGATTAGTGATAAACCTGTGTTCAGTGAGTGGTGTACATGTGTGTTAGTCATGAATGAAAGTGTGTGTGATGAGTGAAAGAGGGTTCAGTCATGAGGATGGTGAGGGTGAGAGTGTTGAACATGAACAGTGATACATGAATGTGAGCAATATTGACAGAAGAAGTGTTCCTGTGTGTGGGTGTATATTCAGAATTTAAGAGCAGTGTATACATTACACAGAAAATCAGTTCATAGGGGGACTGGAACAATTTCCAGTTAAACATGGCCATTCCTGAAAGCATAAACCCCACATAAAATCTGAAAGGAAGGCAATAACAGTCCTGACTATTAATAGTGACCCAAAATCAGATTCATGACCCATTCTAAGGTTTTGCAGAAAACTGGAACAGGAAAATAATCAGTGCTAAATCAAAAAACTTAGGTTTTATACATGACAGTGAAACACAGATTAATGTTGAACCTAAATCACAGTTTAAAACACATCCATATCAGGTTTTAAAGAAATGACAGCATTGCAATCTAATACAAAGGAAAACTCAGGTTTTCAATTGATAGGAAAACATCCCAGGTTTTTAAAGGGAGCACAATATTGAAATAGAATGAAAGAATCAGGAAAACAGTTCAGGTACTGGTTTAAAAGCTATTCTCAGTTTCAATACAATCTCAGTTTTACCCCAAAAATCAGTTCAACAAATACATTCTCAGGTTTCTACAGTTAACAACAGTTCAAATATAGGAAGATTGGAAATCTCAGGTTTTCACATAACAGGGATCACCATCCCATATCAGTTATTGACAGTTCAAAAATAGGAGACTGGCATCTCAGGTTTAGGAAGAGTGAACATTCAATAAATTAGTTCACAGCTTTAAGAATTAACTAACATTCATCACAGGTTTCTAGTATTGAAATGAAGGAACAGTCCCTACCAATCTCAGGTTCAAAACTGAACACAAACCCAGTTCAACAAATTCGAAAATGAACCCAATAGCCAAAATCTCATTCTCACAACCAAAAGCCTATAATTGAGTTTAGAAACTTAGTTAGCATGAATTATAATCGGTAGGGATCATAAACAGTTAAAAAACAGTAAACAAATAGGGAAATAAAAGGGGTTGGAAATCCTGAACTAAGTATCAGTCAAGTATCAGGAATACCATTCCGACCCTTAATCGAACCAGAATTCTAAACAAAACCTAAACTAATATGGAAACTGAATCTAACACATAATATACATAATATTTAGGATATATTTAACAACTAAAAACATAATTTACAAGCATTAAAATTGATTAAAACACAGAACACAACACTAAACACTGAACTACACGGTGTACCACACGTGCAGACACGAATCCGTGTCCGACACGACACGAGAGCTCGTAAAACTCGAGGGATCTCGTGTCAGTCATGGACACGACATACGTGTCAAGTTTCGTGGGTTGAAACCCTGTGTGCACAGAGTAGTGCCACCCGAACAGCAGGGCAAGCTCTTTGCCCGCGCGCGGGTGTGCACGACCGCGTGTCCATGCGCTCGTGTCGACTCAACCCGACACGAAAACGTGCTCAGTGTCCAAGGAATGCATAAGCGAGGTGAAAATAGATTTTTCTATTCAAACAAAAATCACAAAATTGAACGAAATGCCCTTTGAGGCATTTCGTCGAACACGTTCCTATACACGTGGATACGTGTCCGATACGGACACGAAAAGGGTTCAAATCCTAGGATTAGCCTATCCTACTGTTAGGTTAGGGTTAGGACATCCTAGAAATGAATTTTAACAGAATTTATATAGAGAAGAATGGATTATACCTATAGATGAACAATGGGTTAAAATCCCCAAATGGGAAGAGTTCCACAAGCCACCAAACTCCCTCAAATTGTGTTCTTCCTGAAAATACTCATCATTAACAGCAAGAAAACTAGTATTAGGTCCTATTGCAATTTGTTTGGAGGAATTTGGAGTAAAAATAGATTTTCTAAGAATTTACAAAAATGGAGACTCACCTCTTCCAAATGGCAATGATTCCTAAAGAGGCAAGCCCTAATTCCAAGGTGCTATAAATAGGGGGGAAGGACACACTATGGCCGGCCAGATTTTTAGGGTTAGGGTTTGGTTCAAGGGGTGTGAGCCTATGGGCCATTAATCCTTAAGTCATAAAATGACTTGTGATTTCACAAGCCATTCCGTAATCAATCTAGCTCCTAATTGCCCCAAATAATTTCTAATGGTTTAATTAACACTAACTTAAGTCAACCTAGGTTTCCATATCCTAATCACATAGTCCTGACCTAGGTTAGCCACTAGGTTAGTCTCCAAGGTCAACATAAGTCAAAGTCCACTAGAACACCAAAAATCAATTATACTAAAATCACTTAAAAGTCACATTAATTATAAATAATAATAATAATTCCAAATTAAATCCAAAATTTAGAAAATTACCAAAATACCCTCAAGCTAGAAAAGTGGTAGTGACATTTTTTTTGAAATATTTGTATTTATTTAATCGATTTAAATAAAGAATTTTAGATAAGTGTACGAATTTTTAGGGCCAAATAAAGATGGGGTATGATAGGTTCATCAAGAACTCTTAGTGGACATTTTAGTTGGTCATTATTATCATTATTATTTATTATTATTATTATATTATTCTTACGACTTTTCTTATTGGTATTATTATATTATTCTCAAAATAATATAAATGGTAATCGTTATTCTTCAAATAAATTATATATATATATATTTTGGCTATGGAATATTCATTAATGTATATAGGGACTATATATATATATATATATATATATATATATATATATATATATATATATATATATATATATATATATATATATATATATATATGAATGTATATAAATATATGTGGTAGGTGTATATATATAAATATACATATATGTATACAAATATGTGTATATATAAATATATATATATACAATGATTAATAAATTAGAAATACTTTTATTTTATATATGCAAATATGCGTATATGTATATCTATGCATTGTATATATACACAAATATGTGTATTAGTATATCTGTATTTGTCTATGTATATAAATGTATATATGGGTATATGTGAAATAAGAAATAGAGTAAAAAAAATAAGTAATAGAATAAGAAAAGAGAATAAAAAGAAAAGGAATAGGATGCAATGACAGCCCGGCCCACCATACCCAGAATCAGTCTGGCCCAACCTTTCCTTAACTTCCCAAGCCCATTCAGCCCCGAGCAAACCCAACAGAGCCAACCCGAGCTCTAAACAGCAGCTTACTCTATATATACACGTTTGTGTATATATCGCGAGAAACTCGAAACCCTAGCCGTACTATCGCGTCGCCACCCTCGCACGTTCGCCAGGAGCGCCTGCGCGGCCACCCGCCACCCTGGCAACCGCCGCACGCGGCCGAGGCCGCCGGAGGAGCGCGCTCGCAGTCAGAAGCAACAGCAGCAGTTGCAGTAATGGGGCTGACTTCACTGCCGGATTGCGATCTACTCGCTCCATAATTTTTCGATTTATTTCCTCGGGTACGTCCCCAACCTATGCAAGAGTATTTCCTTTCAATTAGATCGAATTGATATGCGTTATATCGGCCGAGAAATCGACACGAAGTTGACCAAAAACTCGTTCGAAAATAGAGCGTAGGACAGTCCAATCACCCGTGTTCGATGATCGATTTCGATCGATCCAGTAACCTTTTAGAATTTCCATTTGAACACACTTTTAGATCATATATAGGAAATCAGAAATCATTTTGTAGATTCGTATTTCATTAAGTATGCACAGAGAAATTAGTTTTGGAAATCAAGAAAAAACTATGAAAAACAGTTTTCAAAAACTAGAAAAACTCACCCACACGACGTGCGTCCCGCCATTCCGGGCGACGTAGTCGCGAACCGAAAACATCGAAAGCTGCGTAACGGCTTCGTGGTCGTGTGGACTTAGACGGAATTCAAATTCGTCGCGTGTGCGCGACGAATTTGATGCGTATCCGTCAAAATTCACCATATCGTGCACTTTGCAAATTCTCCAATTACTTTGTGCATGCTCGTCAGATCGAGACGAAACTTACGGCAACAGAACCGTATCATTTTTTTGATCCTGTATGCCAAATTTGGTCCAATTCTGAGACCGTTGATAAAATCACCGTTTTGCGGGCCCTACGGTCCCACTCAACGGACGATTTTGTGCACGGCCCGCCGAAATCCAACTTTGGACATACGGTTGGGTTCGTATCCGTAAACCGGATCCGTAGACATGTAGTTTGACGACTTTAGAGACCATTGACTCTGGCACACTTTTTGGTGCAAAGCGGGTCCAACGGCGGACACCATTTTTGTCCGAAATTACCGTTTTGCCCCTGTGTCCAGAATTGGACTTAAGGACAGGCAATCCTAGCTAATTTGACTATTCTGAGAATGTTGGCGATGTCTATTTCAGCTTTCGGAGACAGTTGTGATGACTTGGACTTTTTGACTTGTGATTGGCGATACATTATTGGTTCTTCGCGCTACCACCAGGCAAGTATACCTTGCCAACATGTACAGTATAATTTATATGCATGTTCATCATCTTGATGTGGTTCTTTTCCTTATATTCATGATTGCTTGATTCCATGTCTAGTACACTCATCCTGTTATGGTTTTACTTTACATGTTTCTAGTTTCTTGTTCCTTTTCTGTGATGATATTTTTCTACCTGTTACACTGTGTTAGTCTCATACGTGTTGCTTGATAGAGTCTTCTAGTCCCACACCATGACTTTCTCGACTTGATTATAACTTGACTTGACTTGACATGACTTGAGTAGGACTTGACTTTGACATTCTATAGATTGGGAGTACTTACCTTGACTACGGTCTATAGGATTTTATACTAGGATTGGCTACTGTCTTGGTTGTGAGTACTTGCCTTGACTGCGATTGAGACACTATAGATTGTGAGTACTTGCCTTGATTGCAGTCTATTGCTTTGACCTATTAGCTACTTCTAGTATGGCATGCCAGTGTCTTAGGATCCTCGTGTTTAGATCTTGTGTCTTGGTTCATTTTGTCTCGTTGGATACCCTTGGTTGTTTCTTGCTTCTTTTTACTGTTACATGTTGGCTTGTATATTATGTATCTTGCTAGTCCTCTGAGGACCTGATGATCTCTTCAGGTTTAGCGATTGCATGGAGTTAGTTAGCAGAGCAGGATGGTAGAGGATTACGATCTATGATACAGGTATTTGCTTGTGATATTTCTTATTATTCTTTCGTGCTTTATATTCAGTACCATGATATACTCTGCTTATTTATAGACTCATATCATTCTTAGAGTCTAATCGAACAATATGCTAATGGGCTGCAGACTATGACCCATACTTGTTCATTCTTGTTTATATGATTCATGTGGATTGTGATATAGTTTAGATTAGACATGATACCCTGTTCCCTGACAGCTTATACGTATTCGAGTCGGGCTGGAGTCTGCTCGATACGTAGCTGGCTTGCTCGCGAGCTCGCGCACAAAAATCGGGTGCGGATCGTGACAAGTTTTTGTGGTGGCCCATACAGGTCAGAGCATATCATACCGGTTACGTAACTGTACTGGTACGAGCCTGCGACTTGACTAAACCTTAGGAATCTCAATCCACTCTACCTTGAAAATTCTTCTAGAAATTCTCTACGTCCTTGCAAATTCAATGTTTGCTCTCGATTACACTCCCTTGTTTTCCGTATCATTGAATTCTCGTCCCTTCCTATTTCGAGGTGACGAATGAATCATGCTGTCTAGGATTCATCAGAAATTCTTAAATTATAGTATAATATTGCATGATTATTGAGTTGGTTGTTTATAGATATAGGAATTATAGATGCCATATGCCCTAGATACCTGTTGGTAGAATTATTAGCAACTAGTTGGAAGATCATAAGACTTTAGTGACCGTATTTTTAGAAGTAGGGCGACCAAAGGTGGGTAGAAGTCCTCGGAGATTCGTAGTTACAAAATGGCTGGAAGGAGGATACAATTATTTTCGAGAAATTAAATTTAAGGGGACTGTGGTAGTAGTGGACTTATTTTTTTATTTTTGTTTAAATTTTTGGCATGTTTATGAGTTAGAATTTCGAGGACGAAATTATTTTTAAGGTGGGTAGATTTGTAGCTCCCCTTCCCGAAAATATATTTTTTAAAATATTTGTATTTATTTAATCGATTTAAATAAAGAATTTTAGATAAGTGTACGAATTTTTAGGGCCAAATGAAGATGGGGTATGATAGGTTCACCAAGAACTCTTAGTGGACATTTTAGTTGGTCATTATTTATTGTTATTATTATATTATTCTTACGACTTTTATTATTGGTATTATTATATTATTCTCAAAATAATATAAATGGTAATCGTTATTCTTCAAATAAATTATATATATATTTTGGCTGTGGAATATTCATTAATGTATATAGGGATTATATATAGGGATTATATATATATATATATATGAATGTATATAAATATATGTGGTAGGTGTATATATATATATTTTTTTTTTTTTGGTAGGTGTATATATATAAATATACATATATGTATACAAATATGTGTATATATAAATATATATATACAATGATTAATAAATTAGAAATACTTTTATTTTATATATGCAAATATGCGTATATGTATATCTATGCATTGTATATATACGCAAATATGTGTATTAGTATATCTGTATTTGTATACGTATATAAATGTATATATGGGTATATGTGAAATAAGAAATAGAGTAAAAGAAATAAGTAATAGAATAAGAAAAGAGAATAAAAAGAAAAGGAATAGGATGCAGTGACAGCCCGGCCCACCATACCCAGAATCAGTCTGGCCCAACCTTTCCTTAATTTCCCAAGCCCATTTAGCCCTGAGCAAACCCAACAGAGCCAACCCGAGCTCTAAACAGCAGCTTACTCTATATATACACGTTTGTGTATATATCACGAGAAACTCGAAACCCTAGCCGTACCATCGCGTCGCCACCCTCGCACGTTCGCCAGGAGCGCCTGTGCGGCCACCCGTTGCCCTGGCAACTGTCGCGCACGGCCGAGGCCGCCGGAGGAGCGCGCTCGAAGTCAGAAACAACAGCAGCAGTTGCAGCAATGAGGCTGAATTCGCGGCCGGATTGCGATCTACTCGCTCCATAATTTTTTGATTTGTTTCCTCGGGTACGTCCCCAACCTATACAAGAGTATTTCCTTTCAATTAGATCGAATTGATATGCGTTATATTGGCCGAGAAATCGACACGAAGTTGACCAAAAACCCGTTCGAAAACGGAGCGTAGGACAGTCCAATCACCCGTGTTCGATGATCGATTTCGATCGATCCAGTAACCTTTTAGAATTTCCATTTGAACACACTTTTAGATCATATATAGGAAATCAGAAATCATTTTGTAGATTCGGATTTCATTAAGTATGTACAGAGAAATCAGTTTTGGAAATCAAGAAAAAACCATGAAAAACAGTTTTCAAAAACTAGAAAAACTCACCCACACGACGTGCGTCCCACCATTCCGGGCGATGTGGTCGCGAACCAAAAACATCGAAATCTGCGTAACGGCTTCGTGGTCGTGTGGGCTTTGACGGAATTCAAATTTGTCGCGTGTGCGCGACGAATTTGATGCGTATCCGTCGAAATTCACCGTATCGTGCACTTTGCAAATTCTCTAATTACTTTGTGCACGCTCGTCAAATCGAGACGAAACTTGGGCCAACAGAACCGTATCATTTTTTTGGTCCTGTATGCCAAGTTTGGTCCAATTATGAGATCGTTGATAAAATCACCGTTTTGCGGGCCCCACGGTCCCACTCAACGGTCGATTTTGTGCACGGCCCGCCAAAATCTAACTTTGGACATACGGTTGGGTTCGTATCGAAAAATCGGATCCGTAGACATGTAGTTTGACAACTTTAGAGACCATTGACTCTGGCACACTTTTTGGTGCAAAGCGGGTCCAACGGCGGACACCGTTTTTGCCCAAAATTACCGTTTTGCCCCTGTGTCCAGAATTGGACTTAAGGACAGGCAATCCTAGCTAATTTGACTATTCTGAGAATGTTGACGATGTCTGTTTCAGCTTTCGGAGACAGTTGTGACGACTTGGACTTTCTGACTTGTGATTGGCGATATATTATTGGTTCTTCGCGCTACCACCAGGCAAGTATACCTTGCCAACTTGTACAGTATAATTTATATGCATGTTCATCATCTCGATGTGGTTCTTTTCCTTACATTCGTGATTGCTTGATTCCATGTCTAGTACACTCATCCTGTTATGGTTTTACTTTACATGTTTCTAGTTTCTTGTTCCTTTTCTGTGATGATATTTTTCTACCTGTTACACTGTGTTAGTCTCATACGTGTTGCTTGATAGAGTCGTCTAATCCCATACCATGACTTTCTCAACTTGATTATAACTTGACTTGACTTGACATGACTTGAGTAGGACTTGACTTTGACATTCTATAGATTGGGAGTACTTACCTTGACTACGGTCTATAGGATTTTATACTAGGATTGGCTACTGTCTTGGTTGTGAGTACTTGCCTTGACTGCGATTGAGACACTATAGATTGTGAGTACTTGCCTTGACTGCAGTCTATTGCTTTGACCTATTAGCTACTTCTAGTATGGCATGCCAGTGTCTTAGGATCCTCGTGTTTAGATCTTGTGTCTTGGTTCATTTTGTCTCATTGGATATCCTTGATTATTTCTTGCTTCTTTTACTGTTACATGTTGGCTTGTATATTATGTATCTTGCTAGTCCTCTGAGGACCTGATGATCTCTTCAGGTTTAGCGATTGTATGGAGTTAGTTAGCAGAACAGGATGTTAGAGGATTACGATCTATGATACAGGTATTTGCTTGTGATATTTCTTATTATCCTTTCTTGCTTTATATTCAGTACCATGCTATACTCTGCTTATTTATAGACTCATATCATTCTTAGAGTCTAATTGAACAATATGCTAATGGGCTGCAGACCATGACCCATACTTGTTCATTCTTGTTTATATGATTCATGTGGATTGAGATATAGTTTAGATTAGACATGATGCCCTGTTCCCTGACAGCTTATACGTACTCGAGTCGGGCTGGAGTTCGCTCGATACGTAGCTGGCTTGCTCGCGAGCTCGTACCCGAAAATCGGGTGCGGGTCGTGACAATCATGTAGCTTAGGGATGGGTTGATGAGCTCTATAAGTGCCTTTGTGAGCCTCCCGAAGAACTTTGACTACCTCTTCGTTTGATAAATATCGAAGAAGAAGCCCATCGTAAGAACGACGATACAACATTTTGGTAGTTGTGTCATAGCAGAATAGGTGAGAGCATCTTTTGACAGACACGACTTCCTTTAGATTGTCTGGGAGGATCCCATAGGCCGTAAAATCTATAAATAGAAACCGCCAGCCTCTGATGTCGACACAGACATCTGCAGGCATGGCATGGTTCAGACACAAGCATAAGTCATTTTTGGGACACACCAGATCCCGGCCAATCACCATAACGAAGTGTTGAGTTTCGAGAGGTACCGCCAATGAGGCAGCAAGGCCAGCCAGAGCATCCGCCTCCAGATTTTATAACTGAGGTACGTGCTCTATGAAGAACTCGGTGAAAGTTGAAATGATATCCAAATCTGCTTTATGATAAGGAATCATGCCCTCATGGAGAACCTCATATTATCCCCGGACCTGGTTGACAATGAGTTTCGAATCGCCATAGGACTCGAGGCATTCTACCCCAGTTGTCTTGCTAGCTGGAGTCCTATAATAAGTGCATTGTACTCCGCCACATTATTGGAGCACGGCTCTGTAAGGAAATAGGCATGCTGAATGACTAGCTTGTCTGGAGAGATCAAGACTACCCCCACTCCCACAATGATCTGACCCTTGGGGCATGTTCTTGAGGTACCGTCGAAGAACATCCGCTAGACGGAGTTTTCTTCGACAACATTGGATTCCAGTACTTCATCTGGAATATCCTCATAGAGTTTAGATGACTCTGGGTTTGGATGTGCAACTAAGAAATCGGCCAACGCTTGACCCTTGACATCTTTTTGTGGAACGAATACCATATTGTATATGGAGTTAATAGTATTTTCTATGTAGCTAACCGAGAGTATAGTGCTCCCAGCTTCATTATGAGGAACCTGCGTGGATTGACTCGGGAGATGACAAGGATCGTCTGACCCGATACGTTATGACGAGTCTTCTGAATGGCAAATACCAGAGCTAGACATTCTTTCTCGACGGGGTTGTACCGGTGTTCGGCCCCGATCATTGTCCTGCTTAGGTAGTAGATAGCTTGCTCGTAGCCTGCAACATTGTTCTGAGCTAGTAGAGCGCCAAGAGAATGATCCATTGTGCGGACATAGAGTAGGAAGGGTTCGCCTGCCACCGGTGCCACCAGGACTGGAGGATTCGTGAGATAGGCTTTGATGTCGTCAAATGCCTTCTGACACTCTTCCGTAAAAACGTAAAAGACTCCCTTTTTTATGAGTTTGATAAAAGGGTTGGTTGTAGGAACAAAATCGTAAAGCAGAATACTTTAGAGGGGGGGTGAATAGAGTAGACAGCGGAATATTGCTAATTAAAAACTTGTTAGCGGTTAGATCACAGATAAAATAATAATCACAAAAAGTAAATGACAGAATTTAAAAGTGATCAGAAGGCAAACGCAAACACCGAGATTTATACTGGTTTCCCTCTTGTAAGGACTAGTCTAGTCGAAAGAACTCTAGCTTCCAGTTGAATCCACTATTGGAAAATCCCGCAAGTTTTCATACGAAGTCCTTGCAACTTCTACAGACGCGAGCTTTGATGCGAAGAACTCGTCTAACTTTAATTGTGAAGAGTTGAATCTTCTATCAAGCATCTGATTACAATCGCTCTTGAAACTTCTAGACTGCACCGCACTGGCAAATCGACTAGAGGATTGTAACTGGCTTGAGATTTGAAAATGAAAGCTTTTAAGAACTCTTTGGAAGAATGTAAGCTTAAGAAGAGAAGAGATTGAAAGCGAATTGGTTATTTGAATTGATCGAAATGCTTCTCTATTTATAGCTTTTCCAAAGACAGAACTCTGACAGAATTCGGGCAGAATTCGGACAGAACTCTTTGTAACAAACCGTAACTGAAGGATGTCCAAGTTCAAAAACCCAACGTTCACTAACGTTCCAAATGGCCGAACTCTGGCGGAACTCGGCCCGAGTTCTCCTGGGGTTCTGCCAGTTCATTTTTGGAGAAAATAAATTTTGGCTTTTTGAACAATCCTTCAGAAGCTTTTTGTAAAAAGAATGTTTTTTCAAAAACGTAGGTCATTTGTAAAGAATAAGATGGTTTTGAAAAACGTTTTCGGATAGCCTATTTGGCAGTACGACTCGGTGTACAATGTATTCCTAGACTCAATAAAATGAAAAATTACATTGCTTAACAGGAAGTACATTTGGAATGGCAAACGGCTTCAGTCTTGAACATTGTTGATATCCATTGTTGAGTAGTGTCCAAAACGTCGTAGGTAAACATCTGAGTTGACTTGCATTTATATCGAGACAGAGTTTGATCAATTATTAAAATCAGGTTTGACCATGACCAATGGGCCAACAATCTCCCCCATTTTGATAATTGACAAACCTTGCCGATATAACATCTAAGCTTGGAATCAATTCAAAATAGTAATCAAAAGAAATTGTTCATAACCTGTATTTTACTTAAACAACAAAAAAAAAGTTAGATCCTTATTTCTCTCCGTTGTCACTTAGCAAAATTGCAAAAGAGAAAGCTCCCCCGCGATCAATGCATAAGTAACAAACGGTGAAGAAACACAATAAAAATAGATAATCATGACAGGTTTGGTATAAACAGAAAACATAGTAAGATAAACAGATAGACTATAGAAAAACACAGGCATGTATTTGAGAAAGTATGAAGCAGCAAAAGATAGATAGTGCTACCATAAAACTGAAACAAATAAAGTGCTAAATAATAGACTAAGATGCCAAAACTGAGGCATAACCAAAAACCATGTCCATGAATAGTCACATAATAAAGAAAAGTGCTGATAATAAAAATAAGAGTACTGATAAAATCTTGGAATGTCGGAGCATTTCCAAGTAAACATGAGACAAAAGTAACAGTCTCAACAATCTAACATCTCAAAACTCATCATCATCATCAACGTCATCAGCTGCAGCTCCAGCATGTCCAGAAGGACCAACTCTAGAAGTACCAACGCCAGAAGTGCGAGGAGTGGCGCCAGCGTTACGATACCAATCATAGACGTTCCCTGGCTGGAACAGAGAGTAAACCGACTCGTAGTCAATGCGGTAGCCAGAAATAGAAGGGTCTCGATACAGAGAGCTAGCAGAATGACCCGTCTGCGCAAACCTCAGATCGGCGAAGGAGTTAGCAATCGCCTGGAACCGAGTCACATCACGAAACTCGTGTTCCCTAGAGGTCTCAACATAAAAAGACTGTAGATCTGATAAGTGCTGATGGATACCCTCAAATGTCATAGGGTAAGAATGAGGAGGAACAGGTGCTGTGGGAGCAGTGGGAGTAGGTACAGGAGGAGTAGGTGCAGTAGGTGGAGGAACAGATGCAATGCTGCGACGAGAGAGTTTGAGAAACTTGGGCTCGGGGTCGACAGCACAAGTAGATAAATCAATATCAAATCTCTGAAAAATGCGAGGAATAAGCATCGCATAAGATAGGTTGCAGTCTCTTTCGCGACATCTACCCATCATCTGAATGATAGTCTTAGGGGCAGAAAAAGGAATCCCCTTAAGAATATGATAAAGAGCAGAAAGCTCAAGTGCAGTGACATCATCTTTGGAAGTGGATTTTGGAAGTAAGGTGGAATAGATGATGCGATATAATTCGTAGTTAAACATGTTCAAGTTATTAGCCTTGAACTTTCCAGGAAGAACGCGTGCAGGCGCACAAAGTTCATTCTTGAAACTAACGAGTGTCATGCCATCGAGGAAATCAAAATCAGTGATGTCATCGAGCGGGGCATATTCGTTTGGGATACCAAGGATTTTTGCTAACGTTTCATCAGTAAATTTGATATCAATTCCTCCGACACGTGTCCTCGTTGTAAAAGTGTCTAATACGAAATTACAATAAAATAATCTAATGGCATTAGTGGCAATGGGGAATTGTAAGGTGACAAAATGTTGTAACCCTAATGCCTCAAAATAAGGGCAGTGATCCGGAAAGACAGTCCACTTAATCGGTGATCCGGTGTAAATAGTACGCATGATAAAATTGGCGTACCACAATAAAGCTTGATCGGAAGTTTTAAAGTAAAACTCATCCGACGCACCATCGTCCGATTGGACCGGAGAAAAGAGGCAATCCGTATGCGGATCAGAAGACGATGCCTCTTCACTGGCATCGGTCTTCTTCCTCTTGAAGGAATTGAACTTAGGCATTCTTTCCCAAAATTTTCTACAAACCCTAAGTATTGAAAAGTGGAGGAAAGAAGGGATTATACCTTCTAAGAGTTGGATATGTTGTAGAGGATGACGATCTCCGCACGAATCCAAAGTTTTGACGAGAAACTCCACAAGGATTGGAAGAACAATGAGGGAGAAGAACTAGGGTTTCGGAGGGGCGGAGCTGCTGTTATGAGGATGTGGAGAAGAATGAAGAAGAAGGAAGCCTCGGGTTGGTGCTGGTATATATAAATACCCAGCCGAACTCTGGCCGAATTCGGACCGAACTCGGGCCGAATTTGCCAAGGGTTGCCTGGCTATATATATATATATATATATATAAATTCAAATGAGGCCACATTCTTTTTCATTAATTCGTTTCAAATGCTTAATTCAAAGTTTAGTAATTTTAGATCTCAAAATAATATAACTAATATTATTTTACAAATTAATATTCTTTACTCATCATCTGTCTCAGATTAGCTGTAGGAGTACTGTCCCAGCTAACGGAGGTTCACCGGAGAACTCTAAAATATCGCTTCGCTTCGACCGTAGTCGTGGTGACAGACAGACTCTTTTTAGGCTTGTCTCGAAAACAGTTTATGAGTATCGAATAAATATTTAATAAAACAAATTAATTAATATTATTGATATCTAAAATTCCTAATTCTCGACGTAAATAGTTGAAACGATCTTCCGCTAAAGGTTTTGTGAGTATGTCAGCTAATTGATTCTGTGTGTGTATGTATACACGGTCTATATCTCCATTTTGTTGATGATCTCTAAGAAAATGATGTCGAATCTCGATATGTTTAGTACGAGAATGACATACAGGATTCTTAGTCAAATTAATAGAACTAGTGTTATCACAGAAAATGGGTATGTATGAAAAATACAATCCATAGTCTTCTAAGGTTTGTTTCATCCATAAAATTTGTGCACAACAACGTCCTGCGGCGATATACTCAGCCTCTGTTGTTGATAATGCAACAGAATTTTGCTTTTTACTAAACCAAGAGACTAAAGCTTTTCCTAGGAAATGACTTGTGCCGCTAGTACTTTTTCTATCTACTTTGTATTTGGCAAAATCAGCATCAGAATAATCGATTAGGTCAAATGACATGGTTTTGGGATACCATAAGCCGACAGAAGAAGTGTCTTGAAGGTATCAAAAGATACGCTTAACTGCGCACAGATGTGATTCCTTAGGATTGGCTTGAAAACGAGCACATAAGCAAACACTAAACATAATATCCGGTCGACTGGCAGTTAAATAAAGTAAGCTACCGATCATACCTCGATACTTACGTATGTCGACAGGTTTGTCTTGTTCATCAATATCAATCTTGGTTGAAGTCGCCATTGGAGTGCTAAGTGGTTTTGCTATTTCTATGTCGAACTTCTTTAATAGATCCTATGTCGAACTTCTTTAATAGATCCTTTGTATACTTAGCTTGATTTATGAACGTCCCGTTGTTGGTTTGTTTGATTTATAGTCCAAGAAAGAACTTCAGCTCTCCCATCATGCTCATCTCAAACTCATTCTGCATACACTTTAAAAATTCTTGACAAAGAGATTCATCAGTAGATCCAAAGATAATATCATCTACATAGACTTGAATCAAAAGAATATTATTATTCAAAGACTTTATAAACAAAGTAGTGTCAACCTTTCCCTTTGAAAAACCGTTATCAAGTAGAAAAGAGCTTAGACGATCGTACCAAGCACGAGGGGCTTGTTTCAAACCGTATAAAGCTTTCTTCAACTTGAAAACATATTCAGGAAATTTGAAATCAGTAAAACCAGGTGGTTGAGCTAGATAAACCTCTTCTTTTATACAACCATTTAAAAATGCGCTTTTGACATCCATTTGAAATAATTTGAAATTATGAAAACATGCAAATACACATGACATGCGAATGGATTCTAATCTCGCAACTGGGGCATAAGTCTCATCGTAGTCGATACCCTCTTCTTGATTGTATCCTTGAGCTATGAGTCGAGCCTTATTACGAGTCACTATCAGTTTATTTTGGAATACCCATCGGGTGCCAATGACCGGATGATCAATAGGCTTGGGAACAAGTTCCCAAACTTGATTCCGTTCGAATTAGTTTAATTCCTCTTGCATATCATCTATCCAAAAATTATCACTACATGCTTCATCAATATTTTTGGGTTCAAACTGCGAGACAAAAGCAACATAAGAAGCTATATCTTTATTAGAGGAACGAGTACTTACACCCTTGGTAATCTCACCAATTACCAAGTCCTTTGGATGATCAGCCGTGAACTTCAATCTTTTTGGCAGACTCCGAAGGTAGCTGGTTCCTGGATCTTCTCTAGGAGGATCAGCTGGTGCATTACTGGGTACATTGAGATCTTCGTCATTGTCATCGATTGTCGTTTGATTTAGTTCATCAAAGGTGACATTGATTGACTCTTCGATGATCATGGTTCTTTTGTTGAAGACTCTGTATCCTTTACTTTTGCCCGCATAACCTAAAAATATACCTTCATCGACCTTTTCGTCAAACTTTCCCAAATTATCTTTTGTATTAAGAATAAAGCATTTACAACCAAATATTCTAAAATATGAAACTGATGGAATTCTATCAAACCATAACTCAAATGGAGTCTTCTTTGATTTGGGTCGAATTAGAACTCTATTGAGAACAAAACAAGCTATATTGACAGCTTCAGCCCAGAAATACTTCGGTAGACTAAACTGGTTTAACATTACTCTAGCCATTTCGGATAGAGTTCTGTTCTTGCGTTCCACAACTCCATTTTGTTGTGGAGTCCTAGGGCAGGAGAATTCGTGCACAAAACCGTGTGTGTCACAAAATTGCTCAAACTCCGTATTCTCGAATTCGCCTCCATGATCTCTTCTAATACGAGTGATCATGTAACCTTTTTCATTCTGTACTTTCTTGTAAAAGGTGACAAATTTCGATAATGCATCGTTTTTGCGTGTCAGAAAATATACCCACGTGTATCTAGAATAATCATCTACAATTACAAAATAATATAGCTTACCTCCAAGGCTAGCAACTCTGCTAGGACCAAATAAGTCCATATGTAGCAATTGTAGAGGTCTAGTAGTACATACAGCATTTACTGACTTGAAAGTGGATCGAGTAGCTTTGTTCTTTTCACATTGACTGCATACCAAATCCTTCTTGAATGTAATATCCGGTAAACCACGTACTAGCTTCTTCGTGGATAATCTGGAAATAGTATCCATATTTGCATGACCGAGTCTCATATGCCACAGATGACTCTCATCGCTTTTAGCCATTAAACATCTACCTGAAATGTTAGTATCTTCCAACAAATAGAAAACATATATATTGTCTTCTCTAATACCTTCAAATATAGTACTACCAGTTGAACTATCAATAATAGTACATTTGTCTTTTACGAAGTTAATACCATAACCGTGATCAGCTAAATGGCTTATGCTGAGCAGATTATGTTTTAACTCAGTAACAAGACAAACATCTTTAATTACTGGATAGGGAGCTTTACCAATATCACCAATACCGATTATATACCCTTTTAAATTATTGCCGAAGGAGACGTATCCATCTTTATTCTTCTTCGACAGTGTTGCGAATAATAAAGCGTCACCGGTCATGTGCCGTGAGCAACCGCTGTCGAGGATCCATTTGCTTCTAGCATGTGAAGGGCGTCCCACCTGATCGGATGCCATAAAGCATACATTTGCAGCGTCTTCTGATTGTTCATCTTCTGAGTCGCTGGCTTCACTTTCATGCCATATGCTGGTGTTGGCGTACTTCCGAGATGTTGATCTCTTCAGGTTCTCTTTCTCGTATCTGTTGCTCTTCTTGCTTGTTGATGAGTTTGTAGGACAGTCCTTCTTCATGTGTCCTTTTTTCTTGCAGCCGTAGCAGACAGCGTCATCTTGATACCAGCTGTTGCTGCCATTGTTCTCTTTTGTCTTCTTCTCATATCTCAAGAATCTTTTGAATTTTCTTGCAACGAGTGCTTGATCTTCAGCATCAGATTCACTATTGTCTGAATCATCTTCAGCACTTCTGTGCTGAGCCTTGAAAGCGATCGTCTTCTCCTTTGGTGCAGGCTCTTCAAAGTCTTGTAGCTCTAGTTCATGAGTGAGTAGCTTACCCATGAGTACTTCACGTGTCATGGTAGTGAGGTCATTTCCTTCAATGATTGCAGTAGCCTTCGGAATTCAGTTCTTTGTAAGTGCTCGCAGGAGTTTGTGAATCTTTTCATGGTTACTGTAATCTTTGCTTAGGGAGGACAAAGGATTTACAATATCCAAGAATCTCTCGAACATCTGAGTAACTGTTTCGTTGGGCTTCATCTTGAATGCCTCATACTCTTGAGTAAGTCTGCTGACCTTTGATTCTTTGACTTGAGTTGTGCCTTCATGTGTGACTTCAAGAAGTTTTCATACTTCATTTGCAGTTGTGCAGATAGATGCCCTATTAAATTCAGTTCTGTCTAAAATATAAAATAAAGCGTTAATAGCACGTGCGTCAAGACTGGCCTTTTTCTTTTCTTCTTCTGTATATTTGTCATGGGGTTTTTCAACCAAAACACCATCAACACTAATACGAGGTGGCTTTTTATAGACATCAATAACTACAGACCATAAGTCAAAATCAAGAGATTTCAGAAAGAAACTCATACGTGTTTTCTAATAAGTGTAGTTTGTGCCGTCAAACAGTGGAGGTCTGTTTGTGGCTTGGCTTTCACTTGTGAATTTCACAGTTGCCATGTGTAAAGCTGTGATCTATATAAAATTGAATATAACTGCTGTTTTACCTTGCTTTACCTGTATAACCCGCTCTGATACCAATTGTAGGAACGAAATCGTAAAGCAGAATACTCTAGAGGGGGGGTGAATAGAGTAGGCAGCGGAATATTGCTATTTAAAAACTTGTTAGTGGTTAGATCATAGATAAAATAATAATCACAAAAAGTAAATAAAAAAATTTAAAAGTGATCAGAAGGCAAACGCAAACACCGAGATTTATACTGGTTTTCCTCTTGTGAGGACTACTCCAGTCGGAAGAACTCTAGCTTCTAGTTGAATCCACTATTAGAAAATCCCATAAGTTTTCATACGAAGTCCTTGCAACTTCTACAGACGTGAGCTTTGATACGAAGAACTCGTCCAACTTTAATTGTGAAGAGTTGAATCTTCTATCAAGCCTCTGATTACAATCGCTCTTGAAACTTCTAGACCGCACCGTACTGGCAAATCGACTAGAGGATTGTAACTGGCTTGGGATTTGAAAATGAAAGCTTTTAAGAACTCGTTGGAAGAATGTAAGCTTAAGAAGAGAAGAGATTGAAAGTGAATTGGTGATTTGAAATGATCGAAATGCTTCCCTATTTATAGCTTTTCCAAAGACAAAACTCTGACAGAATTCGAGCAGAATTCAGACAGAACTCTTTGTAACAAACCGTAACTGAAGGATGACCAAGTTCAAAAACCCAACGTTCACTAACGTTCCAAATGGCCGAACTCTGGCCGAACTCGGCCCGAGTTCTCCTGGGTTCTACCAGTTCATTTTCGGAGAAAATAAATTTTGGCTTTTTGAACAATCCTTCAGAAGCTTTTTGTAAAAAAAATATTTTTCAAAAACATAGGTTATTTGTAAAGAATATGATGGTTTTGAAAAACGTTTTTGGATAGCCTATTTGCCAGTACGACTCGGTGTACAATGTATTCCTAGACTCAATAAAATAAAAAATTATATTGCTTAATAGGAAGTATATTTGGAATGGCAAACAGCTTCAGTCTTGAATATTGTTGATATCCATTGTTGAGCAGTGTCCAGAACGTCGTAGGTAAACATCTGAGTTGACTTGCATTTATATCGAGATAGAGTTTGATCAATTATTAAAATCAGATTTGACCATGACTAATGGGCCAATATTGGTATCGTCTGAAAAGATTTGCTATAAACCTTCGAATGTATGTGATATGACGAAACCCAAGAATTTGTTGCTGGAAACCCCTAGGAAGGATTTAGCTGGGTTCATCTTGAGCTGATGTGCTCGTATGAGATCTAAGACTGTCCTCAAATCTTGCAAGTGATCACCTCGTAGATGACTTTTGACAGCAATGTCGTCAACATAACATTCAACTACCTTGTGAAGATACTTGCGAAAGATGGTGCTCATAGCTGGCTCGTATGTCGTCCCTACATTCTTCAAGCCAAAGGGCATTACTGTGTAGCAGAAAACCCCCTTTAGAGTCCTGATTGATGTGTGCTTCTCGTCATTTAGGAACATCTTGATCTGGTTGTAGCCCGAATATTGTCCATGAAGGACATGCATTCAAAGCCACATGTATTGTCTATCATCACATCGGTGATTGGAAGGGAAAACTCATCTTTTGGGCAAGCGGAGTTGAGGTCCCTGAAGTCGATGCAGACTCGGATCTTCCCGTTCTTCTTAGTGACGGGAATAATGTTGGCCACCCAGTCCGAATGCTGCTCCTCGCGAACAAACCCACTTTCTATGAGTTCGTCTACTTCTTTTTCGATAGCATTCATGATATTAGGACGGAAGCATCGCTGTTGCTGCTTAAGAGGCTTAGCGTTGGGTAAGATGTTAAGCTTATTCATTGCAATTTGTGGGTCTAGACCCGGCATATCTTCATAGCTCCAGGCGAAGACATCGATGTATTCCTTGGTAAGTTGAATCAAGGATTCACGATCTTCCCCTGCCAAGCTTTTGCTGATGAAGATAAGTTTGGGCGAGGATTCATCCCCTAAGTCGATTTGCTCGACTTCATCTTCGGTGGGAGATTCCCAATGTTTAAAATAAGATTCCCACTGTGCACTAAGTGTTGAACCCAGGATTCCTTTTTGAAGAATTCCAATGTCTGATCGTCCTCTTCTTCTTCCGAAAGATGCACGAACGTCATGTTGACTGACAGCACTTTTCGAAAGATTAGACCGATGTTGGTATTAGAGTCCCAAGTTGAAGTTTCAGATAAGTGAGAGTGTATGACCTCTTCAGCTTTTGAATTTGTCACAACCTGCACCCTGATTAGGGGCACGAACATGTGTGTACGTCCAGCCTACGACACAGAATCGGCGGTAAAACGCTGTATAGGTCTAATAGAAAGTATAGCATCTAGACACAATATATATGTACCTGTCATCTCCGTACGAAGGTATATAATCTTAACTCAATCACAAGACATCTAAGAAAGACAGACACGAATATCATAAAGATATGATAGAAAAAATATGAACTGAAAAAGATGCGAAGTCACAACACAGTTTAGAGTTAAAGATATAACATAAGAATCCAAAATATAACATATAACATAAGTCTCAATACTAGCTGGAACGCAGTCCAGTAAAACCTATCTAACAGTCTAAGCAATCTAACAGTCTAAGCAAGAGGTGAATCCTCTAATAGCACCAAGGGTAATGTCTCATCAAAATCTCTATCCTGGCCATACCCGTAAAAGGTAGACCAATCAACCAACATGTCCTCTGTAAACATCAACGGTTATCCTGTCAGAAAAATGAGCAAGTACACCTCCAATAATAGTTCTATAGTATTGACAAATGCTGTAAGAGATAATCATAATGGAATACAAGATGATATATCAAGACTGTAAGTAAAACATGATATATAAACTGGAAATCATATCAGGGTGTAACGTACAGGAAAGTAGAACAGTACATGAATATCTGATGTATAATGTAAACATAAAATATGCCGTGAGCTATTAAGCATTATGTGATCGGCTTGCGTCAAGATCAGGCTTTCCATTTGGCCGACTATCACAGGAAAATCTCAAGAAGGGTCAAGCCGGCCAACATGGAAAGCGAGCACAAGAAATATATGATCTCACTATACCCTACGTGCAGTGAGGGTGACACAAGCACAAGATAGTGACATGGGGGTATTGATCACATAACCTATAATAACTCCCCATCCCCGAATAGTATATGGATCCGGACGTAGCACGTCATGACACGGGATTCTCCAAGAGGGTAGCTAATCCCCCTCAGAAATCGGTGTCTATACAAGTACAAGAAACAAGATTGAACAATGTACCAATATACCAAGAATGTCCAGGAATAACATTTCATGCCAGGATCCGACGTATACTAGTCTGTGTACCATCGTGACAAGAATTAAGTAAAATACTATAACTGAATCGGATACAGAAGATATCAAGACAAGGAACTACTATCAGAGAATGTACTCGCCTGCGGTCCTGAGCTGTCAAATGGGGTCGATGCTCAGAGTGATTTCACAAACCTAAAGATGAGATATATATAAGCTAATTAGGGTTCAACAGTGTTAGGCATGATTATATAGTATAAGCTATGTAATCTAGGTCAAACTCAGTCAACTAAGTCAAATCGGTCGTATAAAGTCAAATTATGTCAAACTAGGTTACACAAAGTCAAACTAGGTTCAAACTAGGCTAATGGTTGACTACAGTTGACTTTTGGTCAACTGGTCAACTCTGGTCAAGTTCTAGTCAAGTTTAGGCCAAGTGTTGACTTGTAGTTGACTTTTGGTCAAAACAGTCAAACTTTGTCAATTGAGGTCAAAACTAGTCTAAGTATCATATTCCTAATATTTACCTACCAAGATACCATATATCTTGGTCAAACAGGATCAACTCTAATCTAAGAATTAAAATATCAAGTTGCACCTCGTTATTCGTACATCGAAACCTACGACATGCAAATCGAGATAAGATAATCAACGGTAAGGTTAATAATCTTATCACAGTGATCCACATGGTCATCTTATCGATTTCAGCGATGTGAGATCACTGGAATCGACTGATCTCAGTTTCGTGGTACTAATTCCGAAATATGAACATAATAAGAATTAATTATAACTAAAGGTGATACATAGAGAAATATCTACAAACATTGTCGGATGATGAAATAAACATCACCAACATGTCCAGAAGGGTTAAATCAGCTAGGATAGCCTATCCATAGGTCCAGTTTGGACACAAAGGCAAAAAGGTAATTTTGGGTCAAAACGGTATCCGTATTAGACCCGCTTTGCACCGAAAAACGTACAAGGATACTAGTCCACTAAACCTAACAAATTATATGTTGACGAATCCAGAATGACGATACGAACCCAACGGTATATCCAAAATTGGATTTCGTTGACCCGATCTCAAATTAGTCTGTTGACTAGGACATTAAAATTCTGATTTGCACGAAAAAGCGTACCGGAGTCACTGTCCTCAAAACTCAGAAAATTATATGTCAGCGAGTCCAGAATGACGATACGAACTCAACGGTATATCCGGAATTGGATTCCGATGAGCCGATCTCAAAATGACCCATTGACTCGGACTGTGTGGCCCGTTTTGTACCGAAAGCGTGCCAGGGCCCACATCCTCCAAATCTAACAAACATTTTATGCATTCGTGCCAAAACGACGCCAAGAATCTACTGGTGGTGTCAGAATTGAAATCCGGAATCCCGGGTTCAAAAATTAAATTTTACAAGTTGGAAATTATGAATTCGGACGACCAACTTTGGCATCAAATTCAACCAATCAAACGTGCTTACAATGAAATAAAACTTAAGGGACAGGAAGAGGGTTATACCAGCTGTGTACAAGAACTAGTATCACACAAAACGGAGCTGCGATGGCAGAGATACGAGCCGACGATGTTGGCTCCACAAAAATGTCCAAAAATAGTATAATTTTAAGTGTCAGCTTGGCGACCGATATTGATGTATCAAACGACAAAATTAACGAATAAAACTTGAGGGAGAGGTAGGGCTATATACCGAGATTGTGACGAAGCAAAGAGTTCGTCGATCCAACGGTCAGATTTTTCAAAAAATGTGGCAAAGTCACTGTCCCGAAACGCAATTCTGGATTCGAAAGCGAGCGCGTCACGACGGGATTCCGTGCCAAACGTACGAATCGACTATTTTTGTGCATCGGGAAGAAGAGAGGCTTGCTTGGGGGGCTCGTCGGAGGGTCGCCAGCCGGGGGAGGGGCATGCGGCGGTGCACGACGGCGGCGGCGGCGACGCACGACGGCGGCAACGGCACACAGCGGTGCTGCTGCTGTCGCTGCTAGCTGCTGCTGTTGTTGCAGCTGCGGCCATTGCTGCTGGCCCAGCCGAGGGAAGGAAGGTGGAGAAGAAGGAGGGAGGAGTGGTGGCTGTGGTGGTGGTGCTCGGGGTAGTGGTGATGGTGTTGATTGTGATGGCGTTGGTGAATGAATAGAGGATGATGGTGATGAAGAAGAAGAAGAAGAAGAAGTGGAGAGGAAATGAAGGAGAGGGAGGTGGCTGAGGGTTCGGCTAGAGGAGGTGTCAGGTTCGGCTAGAGGAGGAGGTGAGCTCGGCATGGAGAGGTGGTGTTCGTGAAGGGGGTGTGGTTGTAGTTGCTGTTGTGAAAGGAGAGAGAGGAGAGAGAATATTAATGAAGGAAGAGAGAGAAATAGATATTAAGAAAGAGAGAGAAAGAGGTGTTTTCTTTTCTAGGGCCGGCCATGGGGGGGTTTGTGTGTGTGAGTGTTATGTAGGAAATTGTGTGGTTGGGATGATGTAGGATAATGAATGGTTAGGATTTAAATGGGGATTAGGTTTTATTTTAGAAAATTAATCAAATAAGTTGTTCATTAAATATCTTGAGTGGATACACTTGGTGTTGGGTGTTTTGTAGGAGAATGGGTTATGGGGGTGTTCATGTGGGGATAGTATGAAGCTTGGGTTTGGTTCCAAAGAGTCGGGTCGAGTCAAAATCGGGTTTGGTGCGATAAATGGTTTAATTTTAGATATTTATGATCATGGGTAAATAAGTAGCATGCATGGGCTCAATTAAATGGGACACAAGTATCATGTGGGTAGTAGGCTTAATGTGGGTCATGTCCATATTTTGGGTTGACAGGTTTGGGTCGAAAGGGTGTCCCCAATTCAAATCGGAAATAAATGTGACTCCGTGGGATGAATTAAAATTGGGTCTCATGTCATAAAAGTTGTGTAAAGCAAATGAAGCACAAGATGGTGTGTCTGATTGGGACACGAAGGTCATGAGTGTAGGGTGTCTCGAGTAGATCATGTATGAGAAGTTAGTTTCGAGAAAATGATTAGTCTTGTGCCCCTAAATTAAAAGTCACGGTAACGTGCATATGATGATCAAAGATAAAAGTAGGAATTTAATTAATAATTATTCAACGATCAATTGTCTAAATTGACCCAAAGTAGTGCGAAGCAAAAAGAGTACAAGAGAACAAGTTTGAGTGGGACATAATATATCAAAATGAAGATAATCTTGTCTATTACAAACTCATGAAGAGAGTTTCCAGAGATTGGCATCCCTGACGCTCCAGAAGTCAAAGTCACGAAAAATAACATTAAATAAAATAATGATCAAATAACAATATTTATTCAAAATAATTGATTTAGAAAATTGAATAAAAAACCTAAATTCAGGGGGCTTACTTTCTACCCACCATATAAGAATTTCGTCATCGAAATTAAAAATTATCTAATAGGTCAAGCTAAGGTATGTAGCTGCTAGGGCACAGTACTCGATCTGCTATCCTTGTGATCATCCATTCTATTTCTCTCTACAATTATTTTGGTTCCAGTTCAACAAACTTATTTCATTTAAAACTGTCATTTTACCCCCTTAGAATCTTCATATCAGTTATAACCTTTATGTATATTCTAAAATATAGGTCATCCTCGAGATACGTATATATATATATATATATATATATATATATATATATATATATATATATATATATATATATATATATATATATATATATATATATATATATATCAACAATGCTTGGCCATCAACCAAAATTCCAATCTCAATAGCAATTAGTCTATTTTCTTATCCCATCCTAAGTATCTTTATCCTATTAATCACAATCTCCTTGAAATTATACATTCAAAACCTATTCTTGGCATTGAGCTTTCTCCCTTTTTTTCTCAACAACTCCAGAATATAAACCTTCAAATCATATGTAAATAACTTATAGATAACCAATTCACTTGGTCATCAAAGTCCTATAATGCTCAACCCTCGAACCTAAGCACAAGATTCTAGTCCTTAATCCGTAGTCACTAAAATATAATATTTCATTACTCCATCTTAGATACCTTATCATCAATCTATACTATCAAACTAATCATTCTTAATGATTTCTAAGTCCACTGTAGTCAATCACTCATATCTGTCCTATAAGCTTAATCTAATAAATCCCCAAGAAAAATATACTCATCACAATCACATAATAACATATTATAGTTATAAAATCCGTTAACGAGGTTTAGCTATTTCAGTCGTCTATTAAATAGAAGATAACAAGGGCCTAAGACTGGGTCGAGCAATCGATATCAGTATTCAGACAAGTTAAAGGTCAAGCAAGACAGGAAAGATTGTCGAAATATTTCCAAGAATAGTACGAGGCCAAACGAGATGCATAGGATATAGTCGAAGTAAAACTCGAGAACCATATACCTCCGTAATTATTTCACATGAAGTTACTATCGCGCTAGTGTGCATCTGGCTATGATTAACTTCCTTGTTCCATAATACGACGGATGGCTGCAGTGCACAGCTGCCATGCTAGATAATATAGGTTTCTGAACTTATCTTGGCTAAATTCGTAAAATATTTCCAAACAACTTTTGCAAAATAAAGGAGAAGATGTTAGTCAAAATGTTTAGGGAGTGGTCCAAGTAGAATTCGAGAAACATATTTAACCATGGTGCCGTTATCCGAAGTCATGCCTCGCCAGTATTTCTCTGGATGCAAACTCCCGATTTCGTAATACAAGGATAAATTACTTTTCGAACTTTTCTTGGATCAATCCATTAGGCACTTTCAACAATTACCGGGAAGGACAAGAAGAATTACCTAAGAGGTTAGCGAAGAAGAGTTTAGTCAAATTATAGGGAAGACGGAACACAAAACAATCATGTTGAGAAAATCCTAGTTGTGGCTATAGATAGACAGAGTTAATCAAGACGGAGAGAATAATAAAAAGAATTTGTTCTTGCTCATCTGGTCATAACGAAGTGAACCGATTTAAGATATAATCTGATAACCATACACGTCTTCCTGAAATCATGTTGCCAGAATTTTCGTACGTCAGTAAGCATAGCCGCAATAAACGATAGAGTCCATAACTAAGGTATACACCTTAAAATCATGTCATCTAGAATTCTTACCACGACAACCGGTATGGTTGCAAGAAAATCCAAATTCTATTACTAGGATAAGTATATCCAAAATCAAGCTCTATGTCCTTGTCATGCTAGCTAGTATGACGGCGATAAATTCTAAATTCTATAAATAAGGCAGACATTTACCTTATCAGGATATACCTTAATTCAATCCACAAAATTTATCTCGATGCAAGATCAAAGTCAACAACGAAAATCAGAAATCAAAGTCAACGATAAATCAAAGAAAGTAAATGGAGATAAACGAAAACAAATTTCGAGATAGGGTTTAGAAAGAAATTCACAAGGGTTATGCCAAAGATATTATCTAGGTCAAAATTCAAAATTCCTTGAATATATAGTCTAGAACAAATCCCAGCCTAAATGGTTATAGGTTCAATTTCTACTTTCTAGTTCTCTCGGGGGTCCATAAACTCATTCTAGTGCAAGAATAAGGTTTAATAACAGGTAGATATTGAAGGTCCGGACGAGCGAAAGCAAGTGGGAATAGACTCAAGAGCTTTCGAAGTAAGATTCTCAGAGGTTATCCCTGGAATCTATCAAGAGTTCCTAACTATGATTGAGAAACTCCTATCATAACCTAGAACCTATATCCTAATAGCAGGCTCGTAGCAGCGCTCTAAGTCAAGCACCACTACGAAATTGCATTAGTTGCGACTCTGACCTGCATGGGCCACCCCAAAAACGTGTTACAATCCGTACCTTGATTAGGGGCACGAGCACGTGGGTACGTCCAGCCTACGTCGCAGAATTGGAGGTAGAACGCTGTATAGGTCTACTAGAAAGTATAACATCTAGACACAATATATATGTACCTGTCATCTTTGCGTGGAGGTATATAATCTCAACTCAATCATAAGACATCTAAGGAAGATGGGCACGAATATCATAAAGATATGATGGAAAAAATATGAACTGAAAAAGAGGCAAAGTCGCAACACAGTTTAGAGTCAAAGATATAACACAAGAATCCAAAATATAACATATAACATAAGTCTCAATACTAGCTGGAACACAGTCCAGTCAAACCTATCTAACAGTCTAAGCAGGAGGTAAATCACCTACTGGCACCAAGGGTAATGTCTCATCAAAATCTCTATCCTGGCCATACCCGTAAAAGGTAGAGCAATCGGCCAACATGTCCTTTGTAAACATCAACGGTTATCTTGTCAGAAAAATGAGCAAGTACACCTCCAACAATAGTTCTATAGTATTAACAAATGCTGTAAGAGACAATCATAATGGAATACAAGATGATATATCAAGACTATAAGTAAAACATGATATATAAACTGAAAATCATATCAGGGTGTAACGTACAGGAAAGTAGAACAGTACAGGAATATTTGATGTATAATGTAAACATAAAATGTGTCTTGAGCTATTATAGCATTATGTGATCGGCTTGGGTCAAGATCGGGATGTTCCATTTGGCCCGGCTATCACATGAAAATCTCAAGAAGGGTCAAGCCGGCCAACATGAAAAGCGAGCACAAGAAATATGAGATCTCGCTACACCCTACGTACAGTTAGGGTGACGCAAGCACAAGATAGTGACGTTGGGGTATTGATCATATAACCTATAATAACTCCCTATCTCCGAATAGTATATGGATCCGGACATAGCACGTCATGACACGGGATTCTCCAAGAGGGTAGCTAATCTCCCTCAGAAATTGGTGTCTATACAAGTACGAGAAACAAGATCGAATAATGTACCAATATACCAAGAAAGTCCAGGAATAACATCTCATGCCAGGATCCTACGTGTACTAGTCCGTGCACCATCGTGACAAGAATCAAGTAAAATACTATAACTGAATCGGATACAGAAGATATCAAGACAAGGAACTACTATCAGAGAATGTACTCGCCTGTGGTCATGAACTGTCAAATGGGATCGATGCTCAGAGTGATTTCACAAACCTAAAGATGAGATATATATAAGCTAATTAGGGTTCGACAGTGTTAGGCATGATTATATAGTATAAGCTATGTAATCTAGGTCAAACTCAGTCAACTAAGTCAAATAGGTCGTACAAAGTCAAACTAGGTCAAACTTGATTACACAAAGTCAAACTAGGTTCAAACTAGGCTAATGGTTGACTACAGTTGACTTTTGGTCAACTGGTCAACTCTGGTCAAGTTCTAGTCAATTTTAGGCCAAGTGTTGACTTGTAGTTGATTTTTGGTCAAAACAGTCAAACTTGGTCAATTGAGGTCAAAACTAGTCTAAGTATTATATTCCTAATATTTACCTACCAAGATACCATATATCTTGGTCAAACAGGATCAACTCTAATCAAAGAATTAAAATATCAAGTTGTACCTCGTTATTCGTACACCGAAACCTACGACATACAAATCGAGATAAGATAATCAACGGTAAGGTTAATAATCTTATCACAGTGATCCACATGGCCATCTTGTCGATTTTAGCAATGTGAGATCACTGGAATAGACTGATCTCAGTTTCGTGGTACTAATTCCGAAATACGAACATAATAAGAATTAATTATAACTAAAGGTGATACATAGAGAAATATCTACAAACATTGTCGGATGATGAAACAAACATCACCAACGTGTCCAGAAGGGTCAAATTAGCTAGGATAGCCTATCCATGGGTCCAGTTTGGACACAAGGGTAAAAAGATAATTTCGGATCAAAACGATATCCGTGTCGGACCCGCTTTGTACCAAAAACTGTGCAAGGATACTAGTCCACTAAAGCTAACCAATTGTATGTCCACGAATCAAAAATGATGATACAAACCCAATGGTATATCCAGAATTGGATTTCGCTGACCCGATCTCAAATTGGTCCGTTGACCAGGACATTGAAATTTTGATTTGCATGGAAAAGCGTACCGGAGCCAATGTCCTCAAAACTCAACAAATTATATGTCAACGAGTCCATAATGACGATACGAACTCAACGGTATATCCAGAATTGGATTTCGATGAGGCGATCTCAAAATTACCCGTTGACTCGGACTGTGGGGCCCGCTTTACACCGAAATGCGTGCCAGGGCCCACGTCCTCCAAATCTAACAAACTTTATATGAATTCGTGCCAGGACAATGCCACAAATCTACTGGTGGTGTTGGAATTGAAATCTGGAGTCCCGGGTTCAAAAATGGAATTTTACAAGTTGGAAATTATGAATTCGGACGACCAACTTTTGCGTCAAATTCAACCGATCAAACGTGCTCACAATGAAATAAAACATGAGGGATAGGAAGAGGGTTATACCAGCTGTGCACAGGAACTGGTGGCACACCAAACGGAACTGCGATGGCGGAGATACGGGCCGACGAGGTTGGCTCCATAAAACTGTCCAAAAATGGTATAATTTAAAGTGTCAACTTGGCGGCCGATTTTGATGTATCAAACGACAAAATTAACAGATGAAACTTAAGGGAGAGGTAGAGCTATATACCGAGATTGTGACGGAGCAAAAAGTTCGTCGATCCAACAGTCGAATTTCTCAAAAACGTGCACGAAGTTACTGTCCCAAAATACAATTTTGGATTCGAAACCGAGCACGTCACGACGGGATCCCGTGCCAAACGCACGAATCGACTATTTTGTGCGTCGGAGAGAAGGGAGGCTTGCTTGGAGGGCTCGTCGGAGGGTCGCTAGCCGGGGAAGGGGCATACGGCAGCGCTGACGCTACTGCTGTAGCAGCTAGCTGCTGCTGCTGTTACAGCTACGGCCACTGCTGCTGGCCCAGCCGAGGGGAGGAAGGTGGAGGAGAAGGAGGGAGGAGTGGTGGCTGTGGTGGTGGTGCTCGGGGTGGTAGTGATGGTGTTAATTGTGATGGAGTTGATGAATGAATAGAGGATGATGGTGATGAAGAAGAAGAATAAGAGGAGAGGGAATGAAGGAGAGGGAGGTGGCTGAGGGTTCGGCTAGAGGAGGTGTCGGGTTCGGCTAGAGGAGGAGGTGAGCTCGGCATGGAGACGTGGTATTCGTGATGGGTGTGTGTGTTTGTAGTTGCTATTGTGAAAGGAGAGAGAATATTAATAAAGGAAGAGAGAGAGAAATAGATATTAAGAAAGAGAGAGAAAAATGGGTTTTCTTTTCTAGGGCCGGCCATGGGGGGTTTGTGTGTGTGAGTGTTGTGTAGAAAATTATGCGGTTGGGATGATGTAGGATAATGAATGGTTAGGATTTAAATGGGGATTAGGTTTTATTTTAGGAAATTAATCAAATAAGTTGTTCATTAAATATCTTGAGTGGATACACTTGGTGTTGGGTGTTTTATAGGATAATGGGTATGGGGGTGTTCATGTGGGGATAGTATAAAGCTTGGGTTTGGTTCCAAAGAGTCGGGTCGGGCCAAAATTGGGTTTGGTGTGATAAATGGTTTAATTTTAGATATTTATGATCATGGATAAATAAGTAGCATGCGGGGGCTTAATTAAATGGGACACAAGTGTCATGTGGGTAGTAGGCATAATGTAGGCCAGGTCCATATTTTGGGTGACAGGTTTGGGTGAAAGGGTGTCCCCAATTCAAATCGGAAATAAATATGACTCCGTAGGATGAATTAAAATTGGGTCTCGTGTCAGGAGAGTTGTGTGAAGCAAATGAAGCACAAGATGGTGTGTCTGAGTGGGACACGAAGGTCATGAGTGTATGGTGTCTCGAGTAGATCATGCATGAGAAGTTAGTTTCGAGAAAATGACTAGTCTTGTGCTCCTTAATTAAAAGTCACGGTAACGTGCATATGATGATCAAACCTAAAAGTGGAAATTTATTTAATAATTATTCAACGATCAATTGGTCTAAATTGACCCAAAGTTGTGCAAAGCAAAATGAGTACAAGGGAACAAGTTTGGGTGGGACATGATATATTAAAATGAAGATAATCTTGTCTACTACAAACTTATGAAGAGAGTTTCTAGAAATTCGCATCCCTAACGCTCCAGAAGTCAAAGTCACGGAAAAAATATTAAATAAAATAATAATAATCAAATAACAATATTTATTCAAAATAATTGATTTAGAAAATTGAAAAAGAACCCTAAATTCAGGGGGCTTACAGAATTCTCTGAGATTGTCGGCGGCATGACATAGCCTATCCCCCGTCGAATGCGGTGATAATAATCTTGTGGCTTTCTTTTGGTACCGGGAGTCGTAAGGGAAGGCGTCGGCCTTTACCATCTTCTGGATGAGGTACTTTGCTTGATTGGTGTATCGATATACTTGCATTCTATCGGTATAAGGTTCTCGTTCGACTAACGAGAGGTCTTGATGAAGCACGACTTTGCCAAAGATGATAGATTTCTCGTTCTTGTTCCGATACGACAGTATATAACAAACCCCTCGGTACTGGACCACTCGATTTACATTGTATACAGTCATTACTTGTATTTGTAACGGTGTTAAGGTATTATCTAAGATATACATGGCATTCCAATTTGGAAGACTAGAGTAATTCAAAGACAACCTTTTACTGATAAAGTAAGAAATCTTATCTCGAGGGATTACATCATCTAAAGAAGAAGCGTCAACATTAGCAGATATGTAATCTCTTAGCTCTTTTTTAGTGAGAACTGGAGTAGCCTTGGAAGATTCTGGGCTTTAGGCATAATTTTTGCCATCAGAGGATTTGACATTTTGGTAAGCTATGTTTCTGGAGAGTTTCTCGGGAGTCTGACCCATATTGGCTCAAAAGCCTGTGCTGAGACTGTTAGCCCAATGATTATATCGTATTTTTGAATATGGCTAATCAGTTAAATTTAACATAATAATGTCACTAATATTCATATACTCACTATCATGTTGCTACTTAAACTTAGCATTATCCTAATTGTCCTATATCATATTTCCATGCTTGTATCGTACTGGAACATATTTTGCTCGCCTAACATGTATTTGTAGACATGCAGTAAGCATGATCTAACATGATCAAACCAGGACATAGGCAATGAAGAATTAATGATGGACCAAAGACGGCGTCATATCAACCCCTAGACATATCTCTCCAAGCTCTACCATACAAACAGACCAATTCCTGAACCAAGCCCAAGCTCCACCAAAGCCCATAGGCCATTTGAACATTCTGCCATCAAGGAGGCAGAGTTCGGGTCGAACTCTGCCCCCACACAGAGTTCGGGCCAAACTCTGCCCCCACACAGAGTTCGGGCCGAACTCTGTCTCCTGATTTCCAGGAACTGATTTTTAGGGTTACCAATTGCTAGCTGGTACAACGGCCATATTTTTGAATTTTGAGGATAGAATTCTGGCCGAATTCTGCCATCCAGACTAGTATATATAGGGCATAATTTCAACCATTTTCATTCATCTCTTCATCATCTTTCTATCTCCCACTCTCAATCATCTAAGCCTTATACTACCTAAGCCTTACTCTTCTAATCTACTAGTCACAAAACTTTCTAAGCCCCAAGGTGCTCAAGTGCGATTCAGCTAGAAGTTTTTGTGTAAGAGTTGAAAAGAAAAGTCACTTGGACAATTCTAAGTTTTGCCACCTGCGAATCTGTAAGGAGTTGGCATGCTCTTCTGAGTAAAAGCACGTGGTTGTACACTATTTCACAAATAGTGGATTTCAATCCTGAGCTAGAGTTCTCAGGCCTGGACTAGTCCTCCACGAGGGAAACCAGGTTAAAACTGCTGTGTCTGCGAATGCTCTTCTGATCTTTATTTACTTTCGCATTTTTCTCTGATTTATTTACTATCTTGATAGTTGTTTTCTGGAGGTGATATAGAGCTATTTTTTTTATTTGGTGATTATCGACACAAACTCTATTCACCCCCTCTAGAGTTGCCTACACGTTATTTCAATTGGTATCAGAGCAAGGACTCTATTGTTAGGCTTAACATCCTTAGAGTAGATCCTTGTTTATTTGTGTATGGTATCGTATTCCTCCTCCTTAGATAAAGAGGTTTTTACTTCTAGTAGCATAGACAATCATGTTTCTTCTATATGCAAGAAATGCTCTAAGTGGAAAGCCATGGCTAACTAATTCTTAAAGTTTGCTAAGTCTTTTCATTTTACAAATGAAGAACTTTCAGAAAAGGTTATTCATTTAGAAGAATCTAATGAGTCTTTGAGAAATGAAAACAATAATTTATTATCTAGACTTGAGTCTCAAAACTCATCTTGTGTTTCTTTAAAGAGTTTGAATGATTCTTTAATTTTAAAAACCAAATCTCTTTCCTCATCAATAAAAGATCTTAAGAAGCAAGCACATGAGCTAAATCATTTGCATGATTCTTCTATTGACTCTTTAAAGAAACAAAATAATGATTTTATTTCTAGAATTGCTTTATTTGAAAAAGAGAATTATGCTTTAAAAACAAAATTTGATTCTCTTACTTGTATGCATGATAATTTGTTATTAGAACATGATATTCTTAAGACCAAATCCATGCATGCTCACTCTAGAGATATTAATTATTCTAGTATGTCACATGTTCATAATCATGCTCATTCCGATACATGTGCACATACTAGTATTAGGTGCTTCTATTGCTATCGCATTGGACACATGAGTGTTACTTGTCCTATTCGTAAGAGTTTATCTACCAATGCTAGAGTAAATAGTATATGGGTCCCTAAAGCTAACAAATGTGGATCCAAGTTTATTTAGATACCAAAGTTTTTGCCTAATGTTGTAGGTAGAGCTTCTTGTATCAGGACATAGCACCGAGGAAGCATGTTGGTGGTTGCAAAGCTCAAATGTCATCTTCAAGCAATTGCACCAACATAAGTGTGGCCACTAGAGCTACTTTGGTAACATGCTAAACGATTCTCTTTAAATGGTTTATATTTGTAGAATCTAGCTTATTTTTCTTGATGTCTTGCTACTAGCTCACATTAATATCCTTTAGTTGCTTATTATATAAATCAATGTGAGATATAATACGAGCATGCTTAGTTAATTTTCTTATTGTTTCTTTTATCTAGCATGACTAGCTACTTAGCGTAAATAATTAGTTCACACTATGTAGTTTATCACTCATTTTCTATTAGTGTGACACATTTACATATGCATGCTCGCTATTTTTTTGTCTTTATTTATAAAGCATGCATATCACTCTAGTCCATAGGACCTTGGTTTTATTTTGAGTTAATATGATTTTAACTCTTCGTCTTTAAAAGTTTTGAGATAGTTACTTCTTACCGATTTCTCTTTAATATGTCCTATTTTACTTTAAATCGGCTTTTGTGAATATATGCACAAGCTTTTTATCACTTGATAAGTATATACTTATACTTCTTTTTAATCTTGTGCTTGCATAATATATTCATTATCGATTCTCATATTTTATTTTGATTATCCTCTTGAGAATCAATTATGTCTTTCCCTAATAAAGTTTATTTATACATGACTATATTTATCTCCATTTATATGTAGTTCATGTATTTCTTATATTGATATCTATTTTTGTATAAATATCTTTATGTGGACGTATGAGTTAAGCTCAAGTTTCATATTATTTTTGAAGAGTATCTATTCATACTTGTGCTTACCTCATACTTTAGCTATTGATTCTTTTGACCAAATTTGTGTTATCTCCTCTTGAATCATTTAGCTTCTTCCTTAAAGTCTTCTTTTGATGATATCTTATTGGCTTTTATTTGTTGACTTTATGGATACATGCCTTTTAATTGACTTTTGATCTTTTCATGTATGCCTATTTGTGATATATATATATATATATATATATATATGATTCCTAACTTCTGATATTTATTTGTTTTACTTCTTCAAGTTAGGATGTTGAGAGAAAATGTTTATTAGTGTCTTGTTCATGACTTTTATGGAAGTTCTTTTAAGAATTGCTTAGTTTTGTGCTTTACCTTACTTGTTGAAATCATCGTACTTATTTTGAGTATTTATCTTCTATATATTTATTTCCATAAGTGCATTATGAAAATGTTTGTTTTGAAAATATTCTTAGCAAATTTTGATGATCATTCTTTGATTATTATTTGGGTATTTACCTTTCTTATACTTAGGGTTTTTTGGATTTTGATGTTGTTTGATGATACTACGTATATTCATCTAAGTTCTTAAAAGTAAAGAACATTTTGGGAACAAGCCGAAAGGGTCCTTCTGTCATACAGGTGTAAATAGCCTGAAGCGACACGGTGTACTAGTCTTCGGACTACCGCTAGCTGGGAACCGACCCCTACAGCTAACCCAAAGTAATCAATACTTTATAGACTTAAGATTTATTAAGGTCTACTTGCAACCATTATCTATTTCTGGATCCACCCCTAAGTTCCAGAATACTTCATCATATCTAGCCCTATATTTTGAGCTATAAATATTTTATTATTGCCCAATGATATTTTGTAGCACATGAGAATACATGTAATTGATATATCATACTTCTCATGTCTTTAGCTACTATCGGTTGAACTTTTACGTTGAGATTTTCCATTTCTAGAGAATACACTTTCATAATGGTTATAATTTTGCATTCTCTAGATCATTCTATTATTTCATTTTCTTGGGTTAATCTCAATATTTGGCAAAGAGATTTGCCCTATTGTGTTTTCATGAACATCTCTTTTGTCCTTTACTTGATGAGAGTCTAATTTATTTACTTGCTCTTATCCTTGCTTAACAAAGAGTATATAAATTATTTTGATCATTCAAAATGTATTGCCCTTATTGTGAACTCTATGCTTAAGCATGTATCTTTAGTGTTAGTGACTTAAGATTTAATGAGCACATTTATCCTGTTAATGGCCTACCTCATTAATCTTAATTAGTTATGTAGCTTGCTTATTTACGATATATTGATTAAGCTACATAATTTTTGTTCACTTTCACTCATCTAGCTATCTTCTTGAATTTCAATCTATATGTGATATGCTAGTTTACAAAAAATAAGATTTATGAATTTTCTTGATGAGATTTGATTCTATTTTAGATACATATGTTTGGTCTCTAAAATTAGTTTGACAATTTTTTTGGTTTCCATTGAGGTTTGTGATTCATCGCTTTAACTTCCTTCCATACTAGTCATTGATAAGCATCTTTTAAACTTCTCTCATCTTTTGAAGTCATGATTTTATTATATTATCAGATTACATCTCTTTAGATTAAAATTGTAATAATTTAAATGAGATTGACTTTTTCTCTCCATATTTTTCACCGATTTGTAAGATTGTATTATAAATATGGATTTGGGATTTTCTCTTGATGAGATTCGTTGGATCATGTTTACTTTTATTGATAAATGATCCTAATGGTTGAATAGTCCTATATTATATAATCATATGGTTATCAAGTTAATTTATTACTCTACTTTGACTACTCATGGATTATCACATATGCTCTTTGCTATTTGAACTTTATTGGTTTCTCATTTAGCAAGGTTGGATTATTACTCGTTGATGGATACTGTCACGACCCGCACCTGGTTTTCGGATGCGAGCTCGTGAGCAAGCCAGCTACGTATCGAGCGGACTCCTGCCCGACTCGAGTACGTATAAGCTGTCCAGCATAGGGTATCATGTCTAATCTATACTATATCTCAATCCACAAGAATCATATAAGACAAGAATGAACAAGTATGGTTCGTGGTCTGCAGCCCACTAGCATATATGTCTGATTAGACTCCAAGAATAATATGAGTCCATAAAGTTAAGCTGATAAGAAGGATATATCATAAAGCACGAGAAAGATAGTAAATCAATAACACTAACAAAATACCTGAATCATGCGATTGAAGTCAACTACCACATGCTCAGCTAACTAACTCCGTGCAATCAGCTACCTGAAGAGATCATAAGGTCCTCAGAGGACTAGCAAGATACATAAAACATGCCTACTAATATGACAGTAAATAACATGTATGGAGAATAAGAGCACTGCAAGAAGAACATCTAAGGACGATGAGTTGTGTGGAAATGTAATACTAGACTTGGCTATCAATCAATCGATTAACCTCTATAGCTTGTAGTACAATGAAAGATACTCCCAATCTATAGTAGATTTTGACTGTAATACAATGTAAGATACTCTAATTCAAGATTAGCCAATTCTAGTATCGATCTCCTCTCCTAAAGGATACAACGTCAAGTAGACTCCTATAAATCGTAGTACAATGCAAGATACTCCCAATATATAGTGTCGTAAGTCAAGTCAATCAATCAATATATGCTATAGGTCGTAGTACAATGTAAGATACTCCCAATCTATGGCATGTCTCAAGTCAAGTCAATCAAGCGATATCAAGATAGAAGAATCGGCTATAGGTCGTAGTACAATGTAAGATACTCCCAATTTATAGTATATCCCAACTATAGTACAATGCAAGATACTCCCAGTCAAGAATAGTCAAGTTAAGAACAGGATATTGAAACTGACAACTCAATCACGAGACAAGGTAACACGAAAAGACCAATAATCAAGCAATGTCGAATCTTCTATACGTGCACGTATTCTAGAACAAGTAAAACGATCAAGGCAAATCAATCACAATATGGAATCATGTGACAATATAAAAAGGAATACAATAAAGAAAGAGGAAACAATGTAAATACTGCATATGTTCGGCAAGGTATACTTGCCTGGTGGTAGCACGAAAAGCCAACAATAAACCGTCAATCGATAAGCCAAATAAGTCCAAGTCTCACAACTGTCTCCGAAAGCTGAAACAGACATTGCCAACATTCTCAGAATAGTCAAATTAGCTAGAATTGCCTGTCCTTAAGTCCAATTCTGGACACAGGGGCAAAACAGTAATTTTGGACAAAAACGGTGTCCGTCGTTGGACCCACTTTGTACCGAAAAGCGTGCCAGAGTTAATGGTCTCTAAAGTCATCACACTATATATCTACGGATTCTTTTTGATGATGCGAACCCAATAGTATGTCCAGTTTTGGATTTCGGTGGGCCGTGCACCAAAATTGCACGTTGAATCGGACCGTGGGGCCCGCAAAATGGTGATCCAATCAACTATCTCAGAATCGGACCAAACTTGGCATACAGGACCAAAAAAATAATACGGTCTTGTTGGCGCAAGTTTCGTCTCGATCTGACGAACGTGCACAAAGTAATTAGAAAACTTGCACAGAGGCCAATACGGTGAATTTCGACGGATACGCATCAAATTTGTCGCACACACGCGACCAATTTTAATTTCGTAAAAGCCCACACGTACACGAAGCCGATACGCACCTTTCGATGCTTTCGGTTCGCGACCACGTCGCCCGAAATGGTGGGACGGACGTCGTATCGAGGGTTTTCATGATTTTCAAAACAGGTTTTTCTGTAACTTCGGATTTCGATTTCTCGACGCGTAGTCGATGATTTCCAAATCCACAAAAAGGGTCATGAAGCCCTATAGGTTGTCTAGGTCTATATTTAGTTTGTTTTTGAAAATGACTACTGTTGGTTCAATAACGGCCTTCCAAGTTGGATCCCTAAAACATTTCTAATACTCTGTTTTCGATGGTTTTTCGTGAACTTTCAAGAATTTACACAATTAATCTAGAGCAAAATGGATCAATCTAATTCCACGGTTTTGTAGGTGGTCAACTAGGCTAACCTTAGAATTTTACCGATCGAAGAATCGTTAGGCGATGAGGGAGAAATCTAATTTGAAACAAGGTACCTGTGCGGTTGCTGCTGTCGTTTTTTCTGCAGTGCCCGGCGCGCGTGCGCGCGTCTGTCGGGCGGCGACGGCTGTTCCGGCGAGGCAGGTGGCACGTACGGCGGCGCAAGGATGGGTGAAGGTCGCCAGGGTCGGTGGCATGGCGGAGGTGTTTAGGGTTTTGTCTATCGACATAGGTTTATATACAGCTGCTCGGTTTCGTATGGGATGCTTGGGCTCGGGCTGTTGAGCCCCTGCTCTCGGGTTGACTTCGGTCTTGACTGTAGGTTACTGCTTTGCTGGGTTGGGTTAGCTCGGCTGTGGGGAGTATTATGCTGGGCCTGGGTTGTGTTATCATTTACACATAAAATTTTATATATAGATATTATCTATATATATACATTCCCACCCATATACATATATATATATATATATATATTTTTATTTATATGTAAAACCATTTGCTCACTACATTTACAGTATGGATATATACATATGTCCTATACCTATATATTAATCTTAGCTACAATATATAATTTATATATGCATACACTCATATATTTATTCTTTTGATAAAGAATAAATTAATAATAACTAATAATAATAAATAGTTTATTCTCAATAACCACGATAATAATGTTATTAATAATAATAATTCCACTAGTAATTAAAATAATTCAATAGTAACTCCTGGATGGGCATATCATATACTCCCATTACTGGGCCCCAGAAAATCGTATAAATATTCTAAAACGCTATTTAATATTAATAATACCTATAATTTACATATAATAAATATTTAGAAAATAATTGCCAATTCCTAAAATATACAAAATATTTGCATTTACCAAACATGTCTACAAGGCCGTATTTGGTCCCACTACATGACTACATGGGCTTAGAGTTGACTTGGGTCCAATCTGGACAGGTTCGGTACAACCGGGTTCCCGAAAACTCAATAATATAATTAAATAATAAATAAAATCTTCGGTACGGGTTAAGTCGCAACTTGGCCTAGTTTTCGTAGTTAGGACATCACTATGGCTCGGCCTTCCCTACCAGGACTAATACGCTAGTCAAAGCACGCCACTGCACTATCCATGTCATGATTCCTAGCCGTCTTGTACTTCAAAACTCCATTATGGCTAAAGTCATCCACCGTAATAATTAACTAAATAATCATTTATAAAAATCTAAAAAACCATCATTTAAATCAAATAAATAATAAAAATATTTCAAAATTTTTTGGGAAGGGGTGCTACAAATCTATCCACCTTAAAAATAATTTCGTCCTCGAAATTCCAATTCATGACTATTTTTTAAAATTCAAAGTCTACTATTACCTTAATGTCCTCAATTTTAATTCCTCAAAATAGTTTATATCCTCCTCCTAATCATTTTATACTACGAAATCTCGAGGACTTCTACCCACCTTTGATCATACTACTCCTCAAAATATGGTCACTAAAATCTTATAATCTTCTAACTAATGGCTAATAATTCTACTAAAAATATCTAGGGCCTATAGCATCTATAATCACTCATATCTATAAACAACCAATTATTCAATAGTCAAGCAATATTATATTATAATTTAAAAATTTTTGATAGATTCTAGACATCACGATCGTTCGTCACCCCGAAATAGGAAGGGACGAGAATCAATGGTACGGAAAGCAAGAAAGGATAATCGAGAGCGAATACGAAGTTTCAAGGACGTTTAGAGGAATTTCTAAAAAAATTTCAAAGCAGCGTGGATTGAGATTTCTAAGGGTTTAGTCATGTCGCAGGCTCGTACCAGTACAGTTACGTAACCGGTACGATATGGTCTGACCTGCATAGGCCACCAAAAAACTTGTCACGACCCGCACCCGCTTTTCGGACGCGAGCTCGTGAGCAAGCCAGCTACGTATCGAGCGGACTCCAGCCCGACTCGAGTACGTATAAGCTGTCCAGCATAGGGTATCATGTCTAATCTATACTATATCTCAATCCACAAGAATCATATAAGACAAGAATGAACAAGTATGGTTCGTGGTCTGCAGCCCACTAGTATATATGTTCGATTAGACTCCAAGAATAATATGAGTCCATAAAGTTAAGCTGATAAACAGGATATATCATAAATCATGAGAAATATAGTAAATCAATAACACTAACAAAATACCTAAATCATGCGATTAAAGTCAACTACCACATGCTCAGCTAACTAACTCCGTGCAATCAGCTACCTGAAAAGATCATCAGGTCCTCAAAGGACTAGCAAGATACATAAAATATGCCTACTAATATGACAGTAAATAAAATGTATGGAGAATAAGAGCACTGCAAGAAGAACATCTAAGGACGACGAGTCGTGTGGAAATATAATACTAGACTTGGCTATCAATCAATCGATTAACCTCTATAGCTTGTAGTACAATGCAAGATACTCCCAATTTATAGTAAATTTTGACTGTAATACAATACAAGATACTCCAATTCAAGATTAGCCAATTCTAGTATCGATCTCCTCTTCTAAAGGATACAAGGTCAAGTAGACTCCTATAAATCGTAGTACAATGCAAGATACTCCCAATATATAGTGTCGCAAGTCAAGTCAATCAATCAATATATGCTATAGGTCGTAGTATAATGTAAGATACTCCCAATCTATGGCATGTCTCAAGTCAAGTCAATCAAGCGATATCAAGATAGAAGAATCGGCTATAGGTCGTAGTACAATGTAAGATACTCCCAATCTATAGTATATCCCAACTGTAGTACAATGCAAGATACTCTCAGTCAAGAATAGTCTAGTCAAGAACAGGATATAGAAACTGACAACTCAATCATGAGACAAGGTAAAACGAAAAGACCAATAATCAAGCAATGTCGAATCTCCTATACGTGCACGTATTCTAGAACAAGTAAAATGATCAAGGCAAATCAATCACAATATGGAATCATGTGATAATATAAAAAGGAATACAATAAAGAAAGAGGAAACAATATAAATACTGCATATGTTCGGCAAGGTATACTTGTCTGGTGGTAGCACGAAGAGCCAACAATAAACCGTCAATCGGTAAGCCAAATAAGTCCAAGTCTCACAACTGTCTCCGAAAGCTGAAACAGACTTTGCCAACATTCTCAGAATAGTCAAATTAACTAGGATTGCCTGTCCTTAAGTCCAATTCTGGACACAAAGGCAAAACGGTAATTTTGGACAAAAACGGTATCCGTCGTTAGACCCGCTTTGTACCGAAAAGCGTGCCAGAGTCAATGGTCTCTAAAGTCGTCACACTACATGTCTACGGATTCATTGTGATGATACGAACCCAATAGTATGTCCAGTTTTGGATTCCGGTGGGCCGTGCACAAAATCGCCCGTTGAATCGGACCGTGGGGCCCGCAAAACGATAATCCAATCAACTATCTTAGAATTGGACCAAACTTGGCATGCAGGACCAGAAAAATGATACGGTCCTGTTGGCGTAAGTTTTGTCTCGATCTGACGAACGTGCATAAAGTAATTGGGAAATTTGCACAGAGGCCGATACGGTGAATTTCGACGGATACGCATCAAATTCGTCGCGCACACGCGACCAATTTGAATTCTGTCAAAGCCCACACGTCCACGAAGCCGATACGCACCTTTTGATGCTTTTGGTTTGGGACCACATCGCTCGAAATTGCGAGACAGACGTCGTATCGAGGGTTTTCGTGATTTTCAAAACATATTTTTCTGTAACTTCGGAATTCGATTTCTCGACGCGTAGTCGATGATTTCCAAATCCACAAAAAGGGTTGTGAAGCCCTATAGGTTGTCTAGGTCTGTATTTAGTTTGTTTTTGAAAATGACTACTGGTTAGTCCAATAACAGCCTTCCAAGTTGGATCCCAAAAACAGTTCTAATACTCTGTTTTCGATGGTTTTTCGTGAACTTTCAAGAATTTACACAATTAATCTAGAGCAAAATGGATCAATCTAATTCTACGGTTTTGTAGGTGGTCAACTAGGCTACCCTTAGAATTTTAAGGATCGAAGAATCGTAAGGTGATGATGGAGAAATCTAATTAGAAACAAGGTACCTGTGCGGTTGCTGCTGTCGTTTTCTTTGCTGCGCCAGGCGCGTGCACGTCTGTCGGCCGGCGGTGACCATTCCGGCGAGGCAGGTGGCACGCACGGCGGTGCAAGGATGGGTGTAGGTCGCCAGGGTCGGTGGCATGGCGGAGGTGTTTAGGGTTTCGTCTCTCGATATATGTTTTTATACAGCTGCTCGATTTCGTATGGGATGCTTGGGCTCGGGCTGTTGAGCCCCTGCTCTCGGGTTGACCTCTGTCTTGATTGTAGGCTGCTGCTTTGCTGGGTTGGGTTAGCTCGGCTGTGGGGAGTATTATGCTGGGCCTGGGCTGTGTTATCATTTACACATAAAACTTTATGTATATATATTATCTATATATATACATTCACACCCATATACATATATATATTTTTATTTATATGTAAAACCATTTGCTCACCACATTTACAGTATGGATATATACATACATTCACACCCATATGTCCTATACCTATATATTAATCTTAGCTACAATATATAATTTATATATGCATACACTCATATATTTATTCTTTTGATAAAGAATAAATTAATAATAACTAATAATAATAAATAGTTTATTCTCAATAACCATAATAATAATATTAATAATAATAATAATTCCACTAGTAATTAAAATAATTTAATTGTAACTCCTGGATGGGCATATCATATACTCCCATTACTGGGCCCCAGAAAATCGTATAAATATTCTAAAACGCTATTTAATATTAATAATACCTATAATTTACATATAATAAATATTTAGAAAATAATTGCCAATTCCTAAAATATATACAAAATATTTGCATTTACCAAACATGTCTACAAGGCTCTCACTACATGACTACATGGGCTTAGATTTGACTTGGGTCTAATCTGGATAGGTTCGATACAACCGGGTTCCCGAAAACTCAATAATATAATTAAATAATAAATAAAATCTTCGGTACGGGTTAAGTCGTAACTTTGCCTGGTTTTCCTAGTTAGGACATCACTATGGCTCGGTCTTCCCTACCAGGGCTAATACACTAGTCAAAGCACGCCACTGCACTATCCGTGCCATGATTCCTAGCCGTCTTGTACTTCAAAACTCCATCATGGCTAAAGTCATCCACCGTAATAATTAACTAAATAATCATTTATAAAAATCTAAAAAATCATCATTTAAATCAAATAAATAATAAAAATATTCTAAAATTTTTTGGGAAGGGGAGTTACAGATACATATGTGGTAAGACATACATAGTCCATGCAAAGCAATAAATTGGTTGATCATTTCTTAATTAGATAATCATGGACAAGATATTTGAGTTTTATTTTTTTTTTATTCTTGAGTTATATTTTGACTTTCATCATGATTAATTTAATTGACTTTCTTCTTTTTCATGATGAGATTTTGCTCAAAAGGTAACATACATTGATCTATTATATTTTAATATGAGATTCTTCTATATAGGTTAGTGTCTGTCATCTTTTGATTACATGTGCTAAAATGGAATATTCTTTTGATTTCTTATCTTTAGTAGCTATTAAGTGGATATCTCTTCTTGACTAAAGATGACATTATTCGTTTTATAATATTTTTATAGCCTTATATTCATTGAGCAAGGGGGAGAAATCAATAGTTGATTTACCCCTAGATCTTGAAGTTATCATTTTATTTATGCTATAAGTGCTTTGGAACTAGATACGCATATTTTAAGGGGGAGCAAATAAATTGGTTCAATTCATTTATACTCTTTAATATGTCGTATACCTTGTTCATCATTGACCCATATTTTTATATTAGTGAATAAGGTTATGATACTATTCTTTTGTGAAAGGTTTATGAGAGTATATGCAATTATTTTCATCATATTATCTCTCTCTTTTATATAAATTATCTCATTAATATTATACTTCGTATCTTATCTTGATGACTATTGTGCTTTCTTTGATTTGCTTTTCCTTGTATGCTTAATTGATTTGGCTTTCCTTGTTGAGATACCCAAAATTCATGATTTTATCTATATTGGTAATAGTTTGAGGGGAAGCATTCAAGTCGACTGAAATTCTCTTTCTCAAACATTCTTCTCCTTTACCTTCATGTTTATCTAAAGGGTATTCATATATTTCAATTGGTATTCATATAGCATGATAAGATAATTGAGTTCAAATGCATAAATTTTGGATAAGCAAATAGATTTGCATATAATAAGATCATTTTATATCAATTGCCCTATTTTACATTGATTATTCATTTATTTTGTTCCACTATTTATCTGTGGACAATTGTGACTATCATAGTTTCATTGATCAATATTTCAAGTTTATTTATTTAAATTGATATCAATTTTATATTTTTTCAATATCATCAATTGGTATCTTTCTTCTTTGATATCTATTATTTGCAATTATCTAATCCCTATGGTTTTTGACTGAAATCTTTTATTTCATAATTCTCTTCCAAAACTAGAGCAATATTTCATATCATACTATGTTTTTGGATGTCTTTCTTGGATTTTATGTTGGTAAACTATCTATTAATTAGTTTCAAATTCTTTTAGTTTTACCAACTATTTGTGTTTTGACAAGCTATTTTTTATTTGGCACTCTACATTTGGTATGTAGTTTCTATACTTGTCTTTACACACTTCTCCCATTGTTCCTCATTTAGTATATCTTGATCATGATTGTCTATGCCTTTCTCCTTAACTTATGTTTGAGTTTGGTTTATCTCTTATTACGGGGGAGATTATTTTTTGATCATGTCAAAGGAGGAGAAATAAGTTTAAGTTAGCACACAATATTATAGTAATATATGTTTATTAGTGATACATGCATCTATCATAAACTTAACCGATTTGCCATAATCAAAAAGGAGAAAATTATTAGCCCAATGATTACATCGTGTTTTTGAATATGGCTAATTAGTTAAATTTAACATAATGATGTCACTAATATTCATATACTCACTATCATGTTGCTACTTAAACTTAGCATTGTCCTATATCATATTTCCATGCTTGTATCGTACTGCAACATATTTTGCTCGTCTAACATGTATTTGTAGACATGCAGTAAGCGTGATCTAACATGATCAAACCAGGACATAGGAAATGAAGAATTAATGATGGACCAAAGACGGCGTCATACAAAAAGATTTTTCTGAACCGTCTAGCGACCTATCCGAGGCCACGCATCGGGGGTTCCACTGTCCTGTCAGCGGACAGGGGTCGAGGGGGCAGCGCCCCCCGTCGGGGGTTTGGGGGCGAAGTCCCCGAAAGGTATTCAGATTTCCAGATCTGCTTATCTTTGGACGACTGCTATCAAGGAAAAAGACGTCTTCAGGTCTGCTCAAATATCAGAAGAAATGCGTCATCAAAGTGCTCTTGGCTTTTCTATTTGTTCCAAGTCTGTAATCTTCAATTTATTGAGTCTAGGAGAATGTGTATATTAAGTCACACTGTGTCATCTCAACCCCTAGACATATCTCTCCAAGCTCTACCATACAAACAGACCAATTCCTGAACCAAGCCCAAGCTCCACCAAAGCCCAAAGGCCATTTGAACATTCTGCTACCAAGGAGGCAGAGTTCGGGCCGAACTCTGCCCCCACACAGAGTTCGGGCTGAACTCTGTCTCCTGATTTCCCGAAACTTATTTTTAGGGTTACCAATTGCTAGCTGGTACAACGACCATATTTTTGAATTTAGGACAGAATTCTGGCCGAATTCTTTCTTCCAGACTAGTATATATAGGGCATGATTTCAACCATTTTCATTCATCTCTTCGTCATCTTTCTATCTCTCGCTCTCAATCATCTAAGCCTTATACTACCTAAGCCTTACTCTTCCAATCTACTAGCCACAAAACTTCCTAAGCCCCAAGGTGCTCAAGTGCGATTCAGCTAGAAGTTTTTGTACAAAAGTTAAAAAAAAGTCACTTGGACAATTCCAAGTTTTGCCACCTACGAATCTGTAAGAAGTTGGCATGCTCTTCTGAGTAAAGGCACGTGGTTGTACACTATTTCACAAATAGTGGATTTCAATTCTGAGCTAGAGTTCTCAGGCCTGGACTAGTCCTCCACGAGGGAAACCAGGTTAAAACTATTGTGTCTGCGAATGCTCTTCTGATCTTTATTTACTTTCATATTTTTCTCTGATTTATTTACTATCTTGATAGTTGATTTGTGGAGGTGATATAGAGTTAATTTTTTATTTGGTGATTATCGACACAAACTCTATTCACCCCCCTCTAGAATGGCCTACATGTTATTTCAGGAAGAGATGCCGGACCCTTCCCATATAGCCTGACCACGAGGGGAGCTGACAATTAGGGAGGTTTCCCCTTGAGTTGCACTTTCAGAGGTGCTTCAGTTGGCGTCTCAGGGGCCGGTGCTCTCCTGCGCAGTTTGACCACAAGAGGAGTTGACACTTGGGGAGGTTTCCCGGTAACTCACACCCTCAGCGGTGCTTCAGTTGCTGTCTCAACTAGGGAGACTGGTGCCTTTCCGCATAGCTTAACTACGAGAGGGGATGACACTTAGGGAGGTTTTCCCTTGCGTCGTACCTTCAGAGGGGCTTCAGTTGCCATTTTAGCTTCAGCACCAACCTCTGTTTCTGTCTCTGCTTTATCATCAACGTCTTTTGGCTTCATCGTCCAAATGAATTAATTTGTAGAGTTAGAGTCAGTGCAAAATGCTTCGATTCCTTTGAAGGGGTCAATATTAGCAAACTCTGTCCTGACTATGCCATCGGTAAACGCGTATTTCATACATTGGTGGAGAGTAGACAACACCACCATATACTCATGTACCCATGGACGTACCAACAGAAAGTTGTAGTTGATATCCGCGTCAATGACGTAACAAGTTACTTTCGTCTGGAGTTCGTCGATATGACATTTCAGCCGGATTTTACCCAAAGGCTCGCCCTTGCCAGCTTTAAATCCACTGATTGTAGTGTTGGATGCAGTCAGGCGATGCATCAGGATCCCCAGTGTCTGGAACAGAGTTCGAGGGATAATGCTAAGGGAAGACCCAGGATCGATCTGGATCCGATCCATCTTGATGGCACCAACATACCCTGTGTAATACAGTGGTCTGTTATGCCGCTTGTTCTTGAGTAGCATGTCTTATTGAATGAATGTGATGTTGGGGATGATTTCCCCCACACTATGGTAATACGGACATGTTGTTGGATTTTCTTCAGGCTGTCTGACTGATGAAGGACTCGGCATCCTTCAGTACTTCACATAGAGCCTTCCGAGTATCTTTGGATAAACGGAGAAGCTCAAATAGTGATACCCGCATTGGAGTACTGGTGAGCTGCGCCAGTATATCGAAGTTGTGGGGTTTAGTCAACCCTGAAGTACTGTCTTTTTGTAGAGGTCTATCGAAACGAGCCCCCTTCTGTTTCGGTTTGTCGGATGTTGGAGTTTGGGATGAACCTTCCCCTTGGGCAGCCACCGTGGTGACAGGAGGCGTTACTTCAGTTGAAGCCTCCGACCATTCGATAAGACTTGGTCTTCTTGCCTTTGGTTTTAGCGGTAGGACGTACTCCTGGTTGAGTCAATTCCGGAGCTAGATCTAGGTGAACCCGCATGATCTCTCCCCGGGATGTCATGAATGGTACCAGCCCACTTATATTGTCACGAGTCGGTAGAAGGTTGATTACTTCCATTGTCGCTTCAGGGATAGGGACAATGCCATCTTGAGCTTCAATCGGTGGCAGGGTGCCGAACTGGAGAGACACCATATTCGTCGAGACTGTCTTTTTCTTATAGTCAAGCGAGAGGACATTCGCATTGATCATATATTGTATGTAGTTCTTCAAGATATAACAGTCTCGAATCGGGTGACCGACGAATCAATGGTAGTGACAATACCTTGGGTCTCCTGCTCTGTCCACCTCATCAGGGCGCTTTGGATCGGGAAATTTGATCTTATCGCCTTGCTTCAATATCTCGAAGAGCTGCAAGGTGTCGTTATCATTGAAGGAGTAGACCTCCTTCTGCCTTGGCGCGACCGGTGGCTTCTGAGTAGGATCCGGCACACCTTTAGAGGAATTCACAGTCAATGCCTATTTTTCCTTTGGCTCGCATCCGTTGTTGTTGTTATTGACGATGCGCTTCCCTTTGTCATCGAACGCGGGGAAGTTGATCCCCAGAAGTCCAGCATCGCGTGCCTTCTTCTTGGCACCTTTGATACCGATAATTAGTATACTCCAGTTCGAGTGCTGAGGAGAATCGAGCCAAAGCTTAACAGCTTATGTCATATTCATGCGGCAGGACTTTATCAGCACATGTTTAGGTATACCAGAAGGTAACCTTAAACATGCTTGACGGAAGCGTTCGATGTAACTTCGAACTATCACCTTTTCCTTTTGGACGACTTCCATCAAAGAGGACATTGTCATATCTTTTCCTCCGTCGTAGAATCGGGCCAAGAAAAGATGCTTCAAGTCTTCGAAGAAAGATATACAGTTGTCAGGGAGGCTACAATACCAGTCGTATGCTACTCCATTCAAAACCCCTACGAATAGACTCATGAGCAAGGCGCCTTCTTTCGGCAGATGTCCCATTATGGAATAGAAATAGGTCAAGAATTAACGGGGAGAGCCTTTTCAGTCAAACGGTGTCAATGATTGTGGTTTGTACCTAGGAGGATAAACTACATTATTCCATTCAAGAGGATAGGGCTACCAGATTTTGAGCTTTTGGCATTCCTCCTATTTGTCCTTTGCCATGAAGCGAGCGCGCAAGTCTCTTACCAGCTTAAATAGTTCTTCAGTAGAGCTAGGAGCAAGTGAGGGAGGCAAAGTATGAGGCTTAGTACCTGAAGGAGCTGATGTCCCAGGTAGGGCATGATGACCAGTTCCTGAAGATATCCGTTGAGGGGGTATACTTGATTCTCCGTTAGCCCCAGGATCGAGACTAGCATATATAGGAGCCCTTGTCAAAGGTGGAGAAGTCAGAGTATTACGAATCTCGAATACTAAATGGGTCAAGGATTGCATGGTGGTAGAGAGGGTCTTAAGATCATCTTCTAAGTTGTCCAAGCGCCGTACGAGATCCGGAGCTGAAGCGTCTACTTCTTCTTCGTCGCCACCCCCGCCATGTACACAGGCATGATATTGGTCGAAGTGGAGGGATCGGTGGATGCCTCACTCTCAGCCTCGCTTTCTTACGAAAAGGTTGGCCTAGGAGCTTCTTCTTCTGATGACTCGAACTGGCTTCCCCCAACTACATCGGTGTCAGTTCCTTGATGGATACTCTCATCCTCGAATGAAGGATTATCGTGGACCAGTGGGATCTGATCACTCCCTACATGCACTGTTGTCGGAGCCTTCATCCTTAATCGAGTACTCTGGAATACCCCGATCTACGGGACTATTGCTTTGCTTCCCTTTGGCCGGCTCTTCGATGAACCTGCCGTGGCCGAAGGGTTGGTGGTGTTTGTTTTCGTCCCAGGTGCATGAGATTTAGAGACAACATGGCACGAGGCAACCAAAGGTTCTTCTTCGTCCTTGATTAGCACCTTCTTTTCGGGGCGACATCAGACAAGTGCAGTAGGTTGTAGTAGCTGGAACACATACTGCCTCGATAATGTAGCCACTACAACAGCAGCAATTGATGGTGACCGTAGCACAAGTATGCCCATGGGAGGCAAATCGTATATGGATGTCATCTCTTCCGATCTACGTCTGTGAGTGATCACATTACATAAATCGTGTGAGGAGAGCTTCACATTCACACCCCTCTCAGGTGCATTGCTAGGCCAAGCGTCAGGGTGGACATGTGAGCATTGTGCCCCCTGATCCAGTTCCAGCGCATGAGATGCGCCCAGGTCATTGGTAGGAGAGTAACACGTATTATGAGTCAAACTCATTTCATGCACACAGCCAACATGGGCGCATGGGTTTAGAGCCGCAAGGTTTGCCCCACCCAGCTTAGTTCAATGCACAGGAGATACGCCAAAATGGGAAGGGGACTTCAAGAGTTAACTCATTGCTGGTGCCGTAACACCCGAGTCGACTATATACGGCTTTCCATCAGCTGTGTGCAGAACTTTCAATGTGCATTGCTGGTTTGCTGTTGGCATAGCACATTGATGGCGCATGGTCCATGCTGCCTTGGACTTCTTTCTATTAGCCCGTAATGGCGTATAATACTCAGAATCTAATTTTTTCTTGCTATGACAGTGAGTGATTTTGTCAAAAATAGAAGTCTTCCCCTGCACTTCAAATCTCATGCACGGAAGAGCGACTGCGCCCTTATTACGTCGGCGCATCCTTTTCGACTGGAAAGAGGTAGGTAGGGAAGTGCAGTCAGCACCGCGCTTCCCGGCCAGATGCTGCACCAGTGGCAACGTCTTGTTCACTGAGAACGGCAGCAGGAAAGAAGGACTGTGCTGGCGCAGCTTCTTCAGTGGTGGTGCTCGGCACATCGCCTTTGCGCTTCCAGACTTGGCAGGTTTTCTTCGGCTTTGGCAGTCGCTTCGAAGGACTCGTGCTGTCTTCAGAGAGAAACTACTCGTACGCTTGCTGATTGAAGCGTACCACCAGCGTCTTGTAGAAGGAGCCGAATTTATTATTGTCAGACTGCGATACGACCTTCTCATTGGAGAAGAAAGTAGTCCCGAGCAGAGTCGCCAGCTTGTTTGCCATTAAAAGTGTTTGAAATAACTTTTATAAATAACAAACTAAATAGAGTACAATGTAGGATCTCGATGGAATCCTTCTAGTACACTTTTGTTTTTATCTGGGAACCGTGGCGATGGAGAGATGATTCTTTACTCCATTAACGATTTGATGACTATCTCGAGCCCTCTGAAGGTCTGAGTTGCTCTGGAAGGTGATGAGTCAAAGATGTTGAGGCTCTTGAAAATATTGAGAATATTGAAGTGGTTGAATGAAAGAATGGTCCTTCTATTTATAGGAAGCAGAATGATCTGTTTACGCACGCATATGCGATGCACGTATGGAAATTTTACACGTAGGGATATCACGTATCTAACTTTGTTAGGCGCATGGAGATGTGCCAAGAAGAAGGAACTTAATCTATTTGAACTGCAAGGTTGGGCTGCAGAGGAGCTGACATGCGGCAGTTGTTCAGATTTGATTGTTGCTGAGATCCTGGGTGGTTGGCACACGTTTGTAGGCAGAACTGAGTCAATAACACGTGACACGTGTCTATTGCTGAAAGATCTTGGATTTAGTGTATGATAATTTTCTTGGATGCGCCTTGGATTTGGAACATAAGGAGACTTGTCAGCTGACTTTTAGAGGCCAAAAGCAAGTCTGGGCGCATGGCCGTAAAGGCGTATGCAAAATCTGAGTGCAAGGCTATTTGAGGTGCATACGAGTGATTAGTCGGCCACGTGGCAGAGCACAACCGTAACCGACAAAGGATGATGATTGCCTCTCTTTGTTTTCTGCAAAAGCTGTCAATTACTTAGGCTTTAAGACGCGTGCTACTGACTCTGTCACGTAGTATTAAATGCTTGATGGGTGAAGAGCTTAGGTGGGCGCATCACATGTAAGGCGCATGCCCCTTAAGATGCATCGGTTGCGGGGCGCATCTGTTTGGAGAACGCATCAGCCGCTGGGCACATCTCCTTTGGTCAACGCATTTTGAGTGTTTCGAGACCAAAATTGATGACTTTTGACTTAGCTGAATTTGAGGTGGTAGGTTCTTTGCCATGATTGCATATTCATCGCATTAACTTCGAGTAGGCTGGCACTTGGCGCATGGCTTTGATTTATGCCTTAGCCTATAAATAGCAGCGGTGAGAGAGTTTATTCTCGTTTCACCCAACTTCTCAACAAAGATGAACTCGACCGATCCTTCCCCTTGGCGAGATGATGCACTACAGTTTGTGAATCTCTTCGTTCAAAGAAGGTTTGATGATGAACTCCTTCAGAAGACTGAGATGCGTCCAGTAGGCTATGGAAAGAACAGTTGGTGCTCGTGCCCCTTTTCGACAGTGTTCTTGTATAAGATGGTGTTGGGTGCCTGTTGCATGTAAAGATCGGGTCGTCGTGTCCCGACTTCCGTTATGCTGGAAGAGCTACCGGGTTTGGATTAATTGCCAACCTACGTTCTTCTCAGTAACTGCTTAATTAGCTGAAGCACTCGTGTGTTGACGAGGAAGTGATTCGCTCTGATGAGAAGGAATGATGCGCCTATGCTGAGACGCCAGAGTGACACGCCTAGACTGAGACATGAGAGTGATGCGCCTTGCTGCAGAGTTTTTAGACTAGGATTTTTTTGTAATGGATTTTATAAATGGAAAAAGCCATGTTATAGATTTTCATATAAATAAAAATCCTTTTTTCATACGCTTTTATCCTCACTGTTTTTGACTGATGTGCTGACATTTATCTTGTGTGTGGCGCATGATGTATGTGGTGTATTATGAAATTCCATGCTTCTACAAGACATCTTGAAAATACAGATACATAATATTTTTCTTAGTCTATTCGTCACAGCTCAATTGAGAAACTACGATAACATCAGAAGAAATTCGAACATCCCTTCAATATTGAACACCTTTCCAAAGAATATTTCTTGCCAAGACATCACCATCCGGCTGGTATGAATGTTCATCTTCAAGCCTGTATCAGACAACAGACTTCTTGAGATCAGGTCCTCGAAAATAAATGGTACGTACCATACGTACTCCAGTGTCAGCAACTTTTCAAAAGTCCAAAACTATGGTCCCGAACCCCAGATCTTTTGCTAGATATTGTTCGTCGTGAGACCTTCGATAGAGAAAGGCTCATCCTTGGTGAACAGCTCCTTATATAACACATGTTGCCATATGCACCTGTGTCTGCATACTGGTCAGCAACCACACTAGATAACTCAACATGTACAACAATAGCAACCAAGTTAAGTAACCAAAGCAACCAAGTTTATATATACCTACTATTATGTTATTAAATCGGATCTTATGAGACTCGTCTCATAGTATCTGTATTGGTATACCGATTTGTATTTTGTATTGTAGCTTGTACTCTCTTGGTCTTCATAGAATCGTAGAATTTTTTAACTTAGAGAACTTTCTTCTGGACCGACATACCGTCAATATACTAGAGTATACTGCCGGTATACTGTCTGGGTGATATTTCTATTTTTAGATATTTTCTATTTATTGATATTTTTGTAAATAGTATTTTGATATTTTCATGAATAGTATTTAAATATTTTTGTGAATAGTGATGATACATTCTATTATCCGTTAGATGCTTGGTTCTCTTTTGGATAGACGAGATTGATTTAGATCGAGTCATAGATCACTAATATGTCAGATCCAACGGTCATGATTAATTCACCCCGTCTAAATATACCCCTTCCGTTTATTTTGGTTTTTTTAACTTTCTCTCTCTCTATTTATTCTTCATCTCTCTTCGTTTCCTCTCCATTTTTCTCATGAGCTAGGAGCTTGGTCTCGAGGCCTCATAGGGTGGTTTCTGAACCCCTCTTGGTGGTGGAGTAGAAATGTTAGGCTGGGATCTTGTTTAGGCAAGTATATCTTGCCAAACTACTAAGCAATATTGATTTACTGTTATTTTCGTTTCCTTAGTATTGATAGTCTATTATTGTCCAGTACATTCTTTAGTAAATTATGTTTCTATCGAGAGTTACATTTATTTGTCCGTCTCGAAATTTGGTTTTAACTAGGTTTTTGATTTCCTGTAAAATTTTATTTTTTCTTAGTAGAAAAACTCTATATCGAAAATAATACCAGAGTTATTCCCATGAGACTTAGTATACATGGTATACAAGACCTTCCTCTAGTATTGTTTTTATCGTTATACCTGAATTTTGTAACTTTTGGGATGTATTCTGGATTCTGGAACTTGTTTCATGCCCTTAGTATTGTTATTCGGGCAGAAATGGCATATCTCCGGTAAATTGGAGTATACCATCGGTATACTGTCAAGACACCCAAGTTTCATATTTTTTGATTGTATTTCAGTTTCCTGGTTTCTTCTTGCTCATTGCTTCATGTTTATGCCGTGAAATGTTTTCTACTAGGTACTACCATGCCTACCCGAATTTATTGTACCGTACTATTATCTTATGTCTAGTCCTAATCATAATTACTTGAGCATGTAGTTACTATCATCCTATTCCTGTACATGTTACTGTCTAATACTGCCTGATAGTGGCATGTTATGGTGAACTTCCGATTCCTATACTGTCTAGCTTTATTGATAGTGGCTTGTCATGGTGCACTCTTAATTTCAGACAGTCCAGTATTGGTACTCAGTGTCTCATCGTAGCACACTCCCGCTTATAGTTTATTATAAGTCATGTTATGGATTGTTATAGTGCACCTTGTCTTGTCTTGTCTTATATATTTCTGAGGGGAATATCATGTCTAGGATAGATTCTATGGCATGTCACACTCGAAATCATGAATGAAAATAACTAGCTTGATTACCTAGATGCATTGGGAGGAGAGATTTTTCGCTCACCTGTATACCCTTTATTCCAGCCTTTAAATTGGCTTGTAGCTTTCCTTCGATAGGGGCATATTTCTAGCCCACCATCGAGTGGGGCAATCCTGTATATCAATACTTATATTAGCTCATCGTCGAGCAAGGCTACTTCTTTAGGACACACGTCTCTTACGACGGTGTATCTACTATATACATATCCTATATGCATCTCAGGCCTGGATAATTTGGAAAGACTCCAAGGTAGATGATCGATACAAAATTCTCAAATTATATATGTTAGTAATTAGGATTGTGATAACACCAGTTAGCTATTCATTACGTAGCCGTGATTGTTGGATGGAGTTCAGTCCAATCATGTCTTGTCTAGTCTTATCCCATCTTGTCTAGCTACCGTCTATGCTATACTTGATCCTTGTACTGTACATGCTTACATGCCAGGATTATCATACATGTTCTCATGTCCCCGTTTATTACATGTCTACCATTTACTTTATAACCACAATTATTTTTTTGTCTTTATTTGTTGTTATGCTTGTTATTGCTGGTTTTAGTTCATTAGTTGACTTCTTTTGTGGTACTTGCTATCTGGGGTCTGGCCCTACTGGTTTTGTTTGGCCAGATCTGGTAGGAGAGCCGGAGGATCTTTCGTACCTTTCCCTTGATGGTGACCACCCGGAGCACCAGTGTGCCTGAGTGGGTGTTCTCTTCTTTTACCCACTACTATATGTATATATTCTGTTGCAGCGTTTAGCCACCAAGCACGTATTTAGCTCATGTTTTAGAGCTTGACATTAGCTTGCGTGCATGGCATGATTTGTATATATACTAGACTGCAGCTATAGCTGATCATGTGTAACTTACACTCTTGCTAGTTCTTCATTTTATATTACTAGCTTCATGATTCATCTATATATTATAGTTTGGGACGCTTTACTGTCTTATATACTTGATGATCATACTTCTTATACTTTACTTATTTGCATGCGATTGAGATATCTTGGATTGTTTGACCTAGAATTGACTATTGGATTGTAGTTGTAACCCCCATCTCTACAGCTTTGACCGTATATTGGGGTACTGGAGTACTCTGGTATACGTAGCCAGCCTGGTCCGTCTCGATTTTCTAGTATTCTATTTTTGGGGCATGACAGATTTGTAATTCTCCTCCAAATGGCCCTTCAAGCTACAGTCGTAACTAACCCCATCAAGCTAGGACTTAAATGAAAATTGTCTTCGTATTGTGTTATTAAACTCCTGGAGAATATACGTGCCTATATAGTCGAAACCATGCGCATATTGGAGCAAAACCTATGCACCAATCTGAGAGACCCATGCGCATTATGCACGTCCTAGAACCAGAATACTGAAAAGCTGGGATGGTACAAGGCCAGCTATGTATACTATAGTGCTCCAGTACCCCAAGATATGGTCAAAGCTGTAGAGACGGGGGTTACAACAATCCAACAGTCAATCCTAGGTCAAGCAATCCTAGATATCTCAATCACAGGCAAATATACAAAGTACAAGAAGTATGATCATGAGACATAAAATATTAAAGCATCCCAAACTATGTATACATAGATGATCATGAAGCTAGTAATACAAAACGAAGAACTAGTAAGAGTAATAGTCATACATAATCAGCTCTAGTTATAGTCTAGAATAACATAAATCATGTCCAGGCTGTAGGCTAGAAGTCAAGTCCAATACATCAGCTAAAAATGTGCTCGGTGGCTAAATGTCGCAAAAAGAATAAATACTGATACTAGTGGGTAAAGAAATAACACCTACTCAGGCACCCTGGTGCTCCGAATGGTCACAATTGCGTGGAAGGTATAGAAGATCCTCCGACTCTGCTACTAGATCTGGCCAAACAAAACCAGCGGAGTCATACCCCCAAAGAGCAAGTACCACAAAGGAAACCAAACTAATGAACTTAAACTAACAATAACTAACATAACAACGGATAAGGACAAAAAAATGCGGATCGAGACTCGTGTGCTACCCATGCACTCATCTAGATAATAGAAAAGATAATAAGATCAATAACATGGGGGCATAAGGTAAACAACTGGTGGCATAAAGTAAACAGGGAACAAGTAAAATAAACGTGGACATGTAAACATGTAAGGTAATCCGGGCATGCGAGAATGTATAGTACAGGTAAACATGTAATATAATCCGAGCATGTGATGATAAATAGTACAAGAAGCATGTATAGCATGTGAGCATAGGATTGAAGGACGAATGGCGAGATGATTTAGGAACTACTCCAAAACTGAATTATAACCCGCAAACCAAATAAAGACCGGGGTTGCAAGCCTTTTCCTGAACAAAAATTAGTCTTTAATCATTCACCGGCAAAAGTAAAGCATAGACAGGATTGGACTCCATCCATCAATCACGACCAAGAAATGAGTACATCTTGATACAATAGCTAACTAGGGTTATCATAATCCTAATTAGTAACATATGCAGTTTGAAAATTCAAATTCGCTGCCCGCCCTGCAGACTACCTAACTTATTCAGGTCGCGGACGCAAGGATATATATAGTAGATACATCGCCTAGGAGACATGTATCCTAAAGAGTAAGCTCCACACGACGACAAGTTAAATATAGTAGTACTTGTACACAGGATTGTCCCACTCGATGGTGTGCTAGAAATGTGCCCTCACGACAGAGAGCTTCAAATCTATTGTATACGCCGAAATAAAGGGCTTGCAAGCAACCAGGAAAATCTCTTTTTTCCAATGCATCTAGATAATCAAATAAGTTATTTAGTCCTTAATATTTTTATTTAGGATTCTGGGTATGGCATTCAGCAGAATCTATCCTAGACATGATATTCTTCTCGGGGATATGCAAGAATGGACAAGACCATACAAAGTGCACTATAATAAGCCATAACAGAAAATATACATGTATCAGGAAAATAAAAGTGCGCTACGATGAGTCACTATTCAATAAAGCTAGACAATACGAGAATCAGGAGTGCATCATGACATGCCACTATAGTATACAAGATAAGACATGTATTAAGAGTTCGCCACGACGGACCAATATCAAGTAAGCAAGAAAGGCATATAACAGGAGTGCGCCATGACAGACCATATGTCGTGGCATAAACTGTATAGTATATTAAATATGGGAAGGCATATCAATACATATAAAGAAATATGTCATGGCATACACAAGAAAGCAATTAGTAAGAAGAAACCAAGAAACTGAAATAAAATCAAAAAAAAAACTTGGGTGTCCTGACAGTATACCGGCGGTATAATCCAGTATGCTGGTGGTATGCCGGTCTGAGACCACTACAAGCCTCTGTCACAAAAATAGAGCCGCACCGATATACTGTCGGTACGGACCAGTGCACCATCGATATGCCGATAATTGTCACAACATGTTTTCAATCTAAACAAAGGGGCCACAACTGGTATGCCATCGGTATAGACCAGTATATCGTCGGTATGTCATCGGTATACACCAGTATGTCGTCGGTTGTTTGCCATGAAATATAAAAGAACAGAACAATTATCGGAGGACTGGACTTTTACTTCACAATACAAACTCGCTTGTACAAAGAAAGCCTAGGGACGAAAGCCTAGGTACAGCAGTCTAAGTACAATTGTTTATTTTAGATTCTGAAGGGTGATGGTAGAGGCTCGAAAAAGCTACGGCAGCTCTGCCTTACTCCTTGGATGATCGGGTGCAGCCTTGGCTCTGTAGAAGAACTGTTGGTCATTGATGAAGAAATGCTCTCTTTTCAGGCTCTCTGGCACTCTATGTCTCTCTCTGCCTCTGTGTATGTCTCTGTCTCTCTCTGTGTATAATTCTGCGTGTATGTCTGCAAGGGAATAGCACCCTGCTATTTATAAGAGTGGAGGGCCTTATTAGGGTTTATAATGATTGCCCATTCTTGTAAGTCGGCGGCTATTGATCATTGGATCTGGGCCGTTCATCGAGATTTGAGCAATAAATATGATTGCATCAAATCTTTTGTGGGTAATTAATGCTGATTGACATAAATCCTCCTGATTTGTCATGCCAACCTCGGATTCCTCGACACATGTCTTTAATTGGCTCATTTGCAAATGATCTGATTTGATCCCAATATTTTATTAGGATTTGCTGAGAGATTTCGATCAATCTGATGCCACGTGCCCTGCTATCATGCCACGTGTCAAAATAGCAGAAATCTGAGCCGTAGGAAGGTTGCTCCTCATTGAGCCGTATGGGGATGGTCTTCGTGAGCCACATGGAGCTAGTCTTCGTGAGCCGTATGGGGCTAGTCTTCGTGAGGCGCATGGAGCTAGCCTTCATGAGCCGCATGGAGCTAGTCTTCGTGAACCGCATGGGGCTGATCTTCATGAGCCGTATGGAGCTAGTCTTTGTGAGCCGCATGGGCCTAATCTTCGTGAGCCGCATGGGGCTACTCTTCGTGAGCCGCATGGGGGAGTCTTCGCTTGGGCCGCATACGACTGTCCACGTGTCAAGGCCGCATGACAGTTTCTGACTCTCGGGGGATCGTGTCAAAAGATTTTCTTCGCTTCCCAAGGAGTCCGTCATTATGAGGGAGTCATAATGATATCTTCACCTTGTCAGAGCTGTCAGCCGTCAAGGCATTTAATACGGTAATGGACAAGGGGGAGAGCTGTTTTGTAGGCCACGTGGCTCCTCCTTGAGCCGCATAGAACTTGTTTGTGCCGCATAGACGCTCGAGCCGCATGAATACTTGAGCCGCATGAACTCTCTGAGCCGCATGGGGCTCTCTGACTGCATGGATCTTTCTTTATTCTTTTCCATGCTTCTACAAGACCCCCTTCAAAGTTTTTAATTTACAAAATTGAAATACTTTGAATAAGAAGCATGGCCATGTATAAATTCTCCTGGCCGCATATGATAACTCAGCCGCATGGATGTCTCGGCCGCATGGATGATTCGGCCGTATAGATGTTTCGACCGCATTGAATCAATCAGCCGCAGGGATTTTCAAGCCGCATAGCCCCTTGCCACGTGTACGCATCATTAATTGCCTCGAATTTGTTTTAGTGCCGCCTTTAGGGGAGATCCCAAGGATCGGCTCATTAAATCTTCAGATTTTATGCCCTGGACGAATCTTCTTTATGAGAGAGGGGACGGAATCCGAGGAGTCAATTTCGTCTTTTTCGAGGCGGTTATCAATCTACGTGTTCCCTCCCTCTCTTGTCCTCCTATAAATAAGAGGGGTTTGAGAGGGAAAACTCCTTTACTTTCTCCTTTACTTCGAATTTTCCCTACTCCATTGTCATCTTCTTCTTTAATTGCCAATGCTCCCAAGAAGACCGTTTCGGCGAAGGGCAAGAAGGCGACGTCTTCGTCGAAGAAGACTGCCTCTACTTCAACCGCGGCTGTTCCTCCGCCGGCCGTCGTGCCCGCAGCTCATCCTGACATTTATCCTCCTATTGATGGTAAGGACTTTATGTGGTTTTAAAGATCCCTAATTGCTATGGCTACGTCGCATGCTTTATGCACGAGCCTTTATCTTCATGTGAGTCGCATGTTCGTTTTACGGTCGAGCCACGAGCCGCATAAGAATAGCCACTGTGGCCGCATACGTGCTTTGCCAACGAATCCGTATAAGCAACACCGAGCCCCATAAAGTTCGCACACATTGGTCTGTCATGTGGTCCGCACGAACTTATCCGATCCCTGTGGGCCCTATGAAAATACTGCCGTATTGACCCTTCACTAAGTGGAGCCGCATGAATGTTCTCCTGAGCTTGAGCCGCATAAGGCTTTCGTAAATTGGAGCCGCATAAGTGTTCTCCAGAGCCGCATGAAGCTTCAATAAGTTGGAGCCGCATAAGTGTTCTCCTGAGCCGCATGAGGCTTTGTTAAGTTGGGGCTGCATAAGCTCGAAAGCACCCATTAGTTCCTTTTTGTTCATCTTTCTAACTTATCTTTTTCTTTCTTCTTCTCAGTGAATTTGCCGGTTAATGCTGCTGGAGAGCTCCTGGTAGGCAGCGCCCAAGCTGCTCTGGGCTATAGGTACGACCATATAGTCCAGCATATGGCGGACCAGTTTCCGAGTGACGAACCTCCGGCGAGGTCGAATGCCATCAAGAATCAGTCTTTCTATTTTCTAAATGCTATGATGACCTCGGAGAAATTAGAAGGGGAATACTTGAAGCCCGTATTCTTCTTTGGAGACGCCTTGATTGTGAAGAACAGTCAGATTCTGGAGGTGTCAGAGAACCGGAGTTTCGTTTCTAACGGGATGGCGATCCGCATCCCCCAGATGGAGCATCACTTTCCTTTATCCTGGTTCAATATGCTCCCACTGGACCGGAAGATGGAAGATTCTTTAACTCCTACCCGAATTGGGATGTTTGTGGGAGACATCCATTATAACAACAGCCTGAAGTCGGTATGTACGGGTAAGGTGCACACCAACCGTTCTGTAATGGGATTGGCTCCGGGTACGTTTTTGAATGTGCCGGGTCCCAATTTCACATTTTCTACAGCCGACACTTTTATGAACCAACTTGCTCGGAAGGGATCCTACCTCATTGGTCGGTTGATGCTCCCCAGCTGGATACATCCGATTCCCTCGTGGACCAATCTGTCTACGTGGATTTTGCAAAAGTATGAGGCCTTTCTGTGCGAGGTTGGTCTTTACCATGCTATTCGGGGCACCAGCCATGGGTTGCCTATAAACAAGAGATTGTTTATATCTTTGCTGGAGATGTATAATCGCCGTATAGGGACCTTCTATACGCCCGTAGGGGAAATGGGGCTTGATCCAAGAAATGCATGCGATCTCCAAGCTTCCTTGGGGGAACAAAGCTTTTGAGGCGTATACTCCCATGAACGAGGAGTTCGAAGAGTTGAAAAGGCGGTATCCAGGCTTCGTGGCTCTTTATCAAGAGATATTGTGCCATTATAGCATATGTCATCAAATAGCCAAAAAGGAGAACAGCTCGGAAGGGAATACCCCTCATACCAAGGATTGGATGCGCTATCTCTTCACGACGGATGCCTCAGGTCAAGTTACTCCCCGCAGTCCTCAGTCTCGGGAGGCGGTGAAAGCCTTAGTATCGTCAGCTAAGAGGGTGACCACCTCTAGTGACAGGTTCGAGAGTCAGACCGACTCTTTCGGTTATTTTTATCAGGACACCCATGAGTTGTCGGAGAAGGCTCTCCTAGCAGGATTCTAAATGATATGGCTGCGAAACTGTGTAGTCTCGGGCGGAGCAGGTTCCATCGAGAGGATCAGTCGCAATTTCATCCTTCCGGCTGTGAAGTTAGTTTCGCGAGTCCGGCTAGCTCTCCTCCCGGCCATGGTGTGCAGCATACACTGTGGCCTTCGTACTTTCACATCCAAGGTTATTGCTCGCGATATGACGAAAGATTTTGAACGGACCGAGCTGCCCTATCATTATTTGATGGGGTGGCTGTTGATGCATTATCCGTCTTTGATGAGACCAGGCTCTGAAGACGGCGTATCTGATGACGACGCTTTTATCTTCCGCTATCGTAATAGTCTTGGGAATTCGAGACCATGCGTGCTTGCCGGATGGCACTGGCGAGGGCAGACATGTACCATATTTTCGTATCTGTCCCTCGTTTTACTGATGAGAAAATAGCGGCTGTCCATCTTGACGATATTGGGCCCCCTCAACTTCTGGACGGCCAGATGCTTCTATGGCTGCGAAACATCCACCCCGCTCATCTGGTGTATCGCAACCGTAACACTGTCTTTCTGGAGCCCTATCTGCCTAGCGGATTCGCCCGACAATTTGGATATAGTCAACTTTTTTTAGACGGCCCCAGCTCTTGTCTGGGCTTTGAAGGTAGTCTTCTGGACGGCATCCGAGCCTGGCATTACTATGACACATTCCATACCCGTACTGTTTTCTCAGTTCTCGCTATCAAGGCGTCAGTAGATATCTTGTATATGGTGGCTCTGTACCACGTCATGGTGAACAAGCTCCCTGTCGGTTTTATCCCAGGTACCAGTTTCATCATTGGTACCGGCCTGGATGAGGGTTCCCAGGTGGGCCTAGACAAGGAAGAGGAAGAACAGAGTCGAGATGCCAGATTCAGACTCCGATGCTGCAGATAATGAAGGCGACGAGCCTGAAGGAGATGACCCTTCCTTTCCGGCGGTAGATGTAGGGGCGGATCAGCCGCCTGTTTTGCCAGATGAGATGGTGGTTGATCAGCCATCCGTTGCACCCGGTCCTGTACGAAAGCGTAGCAGACAGCTTTCTCCTATCGGCGGCATTTTTCGCTCTCGAAAACTGGCTGTGACCCGACACCGCGGGCTAACTATAAAGGAAAGAGGCGAAGAAGTTGACCCCGCATCAGAGGTAAATAAATTACTACCGGTCCTTCCTTTTTTCTAACTTTGATTCTAATCATCTTCTTTCCCTCTTGTAGGCGTCGGAAGAAGAAGACTCTCGAGTAGCCGAGATCGTTACTCGGGATGACGGGGGCTCCGGTGAGCCTGCCCCTGAGATTGTTGAATTCCGTCCAGATGATGCTGATCACATTGCCTTTCTCTCTGAGGTGGCTGGGTCAGAGGAGCTGGCCAAATTTAATTTGGAGATCACGGGTGAGGAGACCCTGCCAGCTACGAACGAGCTGCAGCCTCGATGCTCCTCTCCTGGTAAGATAAGCCGAATATTAACTTGCGAGGAGGCCTATCTACTCAATGATCACATCCTTCGGGTCACGTCGATTGATCATTATCATGGACATGCAGGTCCTGCCTCTCCCATGCCGAGGATGGACCTTGTTGAGCCAGACTTCGTCGAAGGGGCACTGGCGGAGAAGGGGGTACCTCCTCCCCCTCTGGCTCGCCTTCATGGTCCTCTTGCAGGCTCGAGTTCGGCCATTCCGGTAATGGGACAATCGGGGCAGGGGACGATGGTCCTCATGTCTTCCTCTGCTCAGGCGGCCCAGAGAGTCGACCTCTCCGCCTTGCCAAGCGTCGAGGCTCTTCGGGTGGCAGAGAAAGAGTTAGCCGCTATCCGTGTATTATTTTGCTCGGAAGTCACCCCCCTGGTGGCAAGTTCTAGCACCACTCCTTCGATGCTGCCGGCCATGCTTCCTCTGACGCCGTCCTCTACTGAGGTCCTGGACGAATCATTACAGGACGTGGTCGACAGCTTTCATCGTCACTTGAAAAGGGGGATAGAAGCTACTGTGGACAGAGGGACCTCTTTCGTCTTGGCCCGACAATGCGCCCAGGGTCAAATCGATATCCTTAAGGCCCTACCTGGTGGGGCAGGGGTGGTTGCACATCTGGAGGCAAAATTACTGGAGACAGATCAGCTGGTGGCCAGCTTCGGGTGTTGCGGTAGGCTGATCTGCCTGCTGCTATAGATCAGGAGCGTGGTTCCCTCACAACTGCTATAGAGAAGGCGAACGCTGCTCAGGATAAAACCAGGCCGATCATATTGAAGGATCTCTGCACTCTGTCTGATCGATACGACCAATTGAACCATGAGAGTGAAGACGTTACGGCTCGGAAAGCGACTGCCTCCCGCGGGATCACTGACACACGGGAGCAGATCCTTGAGCTCCAGAAAAAGTTAACTTTCTTTAAGTCTGAGCTTGAGGCTGCCCGTATCGCCAGGGGGCTAATCATCCAGGAAGCTGACAAAGTCAATCAAGTTTCGGCTGACTTGGAAGTGGCTTTGAAGAGGTTGGACGACGACTGTCGGGCACTCATGGACCTGGATAATAGGGAGCAGTTGTCCCAAGAGGCTAAGCGTCGAGCTAGACAGAGGCTTGAGGGGGGACTGCCTTGGTGAAAAATCGCCTTTTGGAGTTGTGTAATGCCGAACTGTAGTCGGCCTTTTTCTGGTTTCGTTTCTGTTTTCTTTTTCTTTTTTTTTGAGAGGGACGTGGTCCCAAAACATCTAATACTTTTTCATCCTTCAAATAAAGAGTACCTTCCATTCTACCCTTCATTTGTATTGCTTGCCGTGCTTGTGGTATTATGGTATTGTTTGCCCCGCATGGGGGGGCTTGTTTGTGGACCTGTTACCCCTGGCATACCTTGGTTTTAGGTACGGATAACAAGTTTGATTAGGGATACATAGAACAGTTCCAAGGCAAGGTGGTCGTGGGTGTTCGGGGTATCGGGAGATAGAATGCCATGGAGCAGCTGGGCTCCCGGGGCATGATGAGGAATAGTGGGCCTGTACTAAGAGATTTAGCAAAGGACATTTGTGGGCCTATTATCCCTAGCGTACCCTGGGTTAGGATACGGATAATAGGATGAAAAGGGAACCAACATACTTACTCAGAGGTAACAAGGACATGGCAAGTATGAGGGTTTTACTGTGGAGTCTTCATACTCAGAGGTAATGAGGACATGGCAGGAGTGGACTCAAAAGAGGATATTTGTGGGCAACAGAGGATATTTGCGGGCCTATTACCCTTGGCATACCCTCGTTCAGGGTACGGATAATAAGACAAGAGAGGACCGATATACTTACTCAGAGGTAATGAGGACATGGTAAGTACGGAGGTTTTATCGTGGAGTCTTCCTGCTCAGAGGTAATGAGGACATGGCAGGAGTGGACTCAGCAGGGAATATTTATGGACCTATTATCCTTGGCGTACTCCGGTTGTGGGCATAGATAATAAGTCGAAAGGGAATCTTCATACTTACTCAGAGGTAATGAGGACATGGCAAGCATGAAGGTTTCTTCGACGGAGCCTTCCCACTCAGAGGTAATGAGGACATGGCAGGAGTGGGCTCAATGAAGGAGGGTACATAGAATGACTCAGAGGTAATGAGGACATGGAAGTTCTATGTAAGGGGTGATTTGTTTTTGGCGGAAGTGGAACGACTCAGAGGTAATGAGGACATGGCCGTTTTGAAAATTTGTGGATCTGTTACCCTTTTTGTGCACTGGGAGTACGGGTAGTGGATCATAAGGGAGGATCTCTTCCAGAAAGAAAGTTCAGAGGTATGATCATACATGACTTACTATCTAAAAGAGTGACCGGAATGTGAGTTCAGAGGCACAAGCGGGTACATGACTCGATAATTTGGAATATTGTGAAAGTGTGAGTTCAGCGGCACCCGCGGGTACATGACTCGATGATTTGGAAAATATTGAAGTGAGTTCAGCGGCACCGGCGGGTACTTGACTCGATAATCTGTAATGTTGTGGATGTGAGTTCAGCGGCACCAGCGGGTACATGACTCGATGATCTGGAAAATGTTGAAGATACGAGTTCAGCGGCACCAGCGGGTACATGACTCATTAATCTGGAATGTCGTTCAGACATAATATTTCTTCAGGAACTTGCCATTGACGGGCAACATGAGCAAATCTCCATTTTGTTTTGCGAGGCAGTAGGCGCCGTTGGAGAATACAACCTCGATGATAAATGAACCTTCCCATTTTGGCTGGAATTTGCCGGCGGTCTTGTGAGTCATGACCATCGGCCTTCGGACTGCCAGAACGAGATCGCCGACTTGGAATGTTCTGATTTTGACCTTCTTGTTGAAGGCTCCAGAGATGCGTGCTTGGTATAGCTCGATCCTTTGCTGAGCCAGGAGGCACTTTTCATCTAAGGCCTCTAACTCTTGTAGCCGGCGACGGTAGTTATCATCCGTCGTCAATTAATAATTGGGGGCGATACGAAGTGAGGGTATTTGAGTCTCCAATAGGAGAACTGCCTCACTCCCGTACACCAGGGAGAATGGTGTGTTCCCTGTGGCTGTTCGGACTGCGGTACGGTACGCCTATAAGTATTCACCGAGCTTCTCGTTCCAGTCGTATTTGTTGGACGACACGAACTTCTTGAATAACTTGATGATGGTTTTGTTGAATGCTTCTGCCAACCCATTCGCTGCTGGATTGTATGGTGTCGAAGCAATATTCAGGATGCGGTGCTTGTCGCAGAACCGATAGAAGGCGTAGCTTGCAAACTGCGGACCATTATCGTGGATGATCCTTCGAGGCAGTCCAAAGCGATAGATGACAGGATGCTTGAAGAAGCTGATCACGTTCGATGTTTTGACTTCTGCAAGCGGAATAGCTTCCGTCCATTTAGAGAAGTAATCTGTGATTGCGAGTATAAAGCGATGTCCTCGGGAGGAAGGTGGAGTGATTAGACCGATGATATCCATTTCCCATGCTTCGAATGGCCAGGATGCCACAGTCGGATGTAGAAATTCAGATGGCTGGTGAATGAAGTCCGTGTGGACTTAGCAGGCTTTGCACTTTCTCGCATAGTCTATCGCATCTGCTACCATTGTAGGCCAGTAGTAGCCCATTCGGCGAAGACGGTCTTGTAATTTAGGGCCAGGCTGATGGGCCCCGCAAACACCGTCATGAGCTTCGCGTACGGCTTTTTTAGCTTCTGCGTTTGACAGACACCGAAGCAATAATCCATCATAGGATCGGCGATACAACATTTTCGTCTCTGTATCGTAGAAGAATCTGAGAGAATGCCGTCTGATGGAGGTGGATTCCTTTAGGTTCTCAGGTAGGATGTCGTAAACTACGAAGTCAATGAATGGCTGTCTCCAATCTGGGACATCGTCAATCGTCTGGGCAGAATAACTCGCCATAAATTGAACATTATTTTTGGAGCAGACCAGTTCGTGGCCTATCACATCTACAGATTGATGAGTATGCTTTGGCACTGCCGACTAAGGCATCGGCTTCGATATTTCAGAGTCTGGAAACGTGCTCGATGAAGAACCCCTCGAACGACGAGATGATGTCGATCTCTATTTGGTGATAGGGAATCATGTCTTCGTGGCGGACTTCGTATGAGCCCCGGATCTGATTGACGATTAACTGAGAATTGTCGTACGCTTCAAGATATTCTACCCCCAGCTCTCTTGCAAGTTGGAGGCCAATGACCAAAGCGTTGTACTCGGCTACATTGTTAGAGCAGGGTTCTGTGAGAGAGTAAGCGCGATTGATCACCAATCCGGAAGGAGAAACCAGCACCACCCCGACTCCGACAACGATGTTGCCCTTGGGTCCAGTTCTCAAAGCACCGTCGAAGAACATTCGCCATATATCATCGGGAGAGGTTGCATGCGAGTCGACGAACTCATCTGGGATTTCTTCATATATTTTGGACGACTCCGAGCCCGGGTGGGCTGCCAAAAAGTCTGCCAGGGCTTGACCTTTGACTGCCTTTTGTGGGACGAAGATCATATAATAAGGGAACAACAATATTTCCCCTGTAGCGAGGCGAGAGCTGAGTGCCCCTGGCTTAGTAATGAGGACCCTGAGAGGGTTGATTCGTGAGATCACATGTATAGTTTGTCCAGTGACATAGTATTGCGTCTTCTGGATGGCGAACACCAGGGCGAGACATTCCTTTTCCACAGCAGTGTATCGGTGCTCTGGCCCAATCATCATTCGATTAAGGTAATATATGGCCTGTTCATGGCCTGCATCGTTGTTTTGTGCTAGCAGAGCCCCGAGGGAATGTTCTTTTGCTCGTACGTAGAGCATGAGTGGTTTTCCAGCAACCGGAGCCACCAGGACTGGAGGGTTCGACAAATATTCTTTGATGCTGTCGAAGGCCCGCTGATATTCTTCGTCCTATACGAATGAGACGCCTTTCTTCATGAGATGGGTGAATGGTCGACATCGTCCGGAGAGGTTAGAAATGAACCTCTTAATGTAAGCTAACCTCCCTTGAAGGCCTCTGAGTTAGCGAAGTTTTCTCGGGGGACCCATCTCCATAATTGCCTTCGTCTTTTCAGGGTCTACATGAATACCCTGGGCGGTGATGATGAAACCCAAGAATTTTCTGCTGGATACGCCCAAGAAAGATTTCGTAGGATTCATTTTTAAATTATGCGCTCACATCAGGTCGAATACTGTCCTCAGATCCTGCAAATGGTCTCCCTTACAGCGACTCTTGACGGCGATGTCATCAACGTAGCACTCCACCGTCTTGCGCAAGTGTTCTCTGAAGATGATACTCATGGCTCTTTGATATGTGGCACCGACATTCTTTAAACCGAAAGGCATGACTGTGTAACAGTATGTGCGAATCGGTGTTCAGAATGATGTATGCTTTTCGTCGTCAGGAGACATCTTGATTTGGTTGTACCCCGAGAAGCCATCCATGAATGACATACGTTCGAAGCCGCATGTGTTGTCGATCATGATGTCTGTGATAGGGAGGGGGAATTTATCTTTTGGACATGCCTCATTCAGATTGCGGAAGTCGATGCAGATTCGGATCTTCCCGTTCTTCTTGAGGACCGAAACTATGTTGGCGACCCAGTCAGGATATTTCTTCTCACGAATGAAGTCGCTGGCTATTAGTTTGTTGACTTCGGCTTCGATCGCATCCATGATGCCTGGGCAAAAGCGTCACTATTGTTGCTTGACCGGCTTTGCATCTGGCCGAATATTGAGTTTGTGGAGAGCAATATCGAGATCTAACCCCGGCATGTCTTCATAGCTCCATGCGAACACATCAATATATTCTTTGACAAGTTCCAGCAGCGATTCTCGCTCTTCATCTGTTAGGCTTTTACTGACGAAGATTGGTTTTGGAGAAGATTCGCTACCGAGATCCACTTGTATAACCTCATCTTCAGTAGGGGGTTCTCTCAGTTCAAACCGCTTTTCCTATTGTGCATCCAACTGTTAGGCCCACGGCTCTAGCTCGAGGATTTCAGGAATGTCTTCATCTTCTTCATAAGCGTCGACGAATGCCATATTGACTGACAGGACTTGTATGAATATGTCTCTGATGCTGGTATCCGAGTCAGAAGTTGGTGACCCGGTTGAATGTGACTGCCAGTCACATTCTTCATCTGAACTCTCAGGGGTCGTCGTGGGTGTTACATACCCTAATCCACATCGAGTTTTGCTATAGTAGTCCCGTGGTTTACCAGCCGGGACCGGTGGCTTCAAAGGCAATCGTCGCCCGGTGCCGTAGTTCAAGCCTGGCGTAATCTCTAAATCATATCCCTGTTTTTGCATGAGATATTTGGATTGGGGGCTATAAAGATATAGAGGCAGTCTTCCGGCATCTGGTTCAAGGTCGACTTCTTCTATGGTGAAGGGATGCGGATCGTCCTTCCGGCCGAAGATGATTGGATGATCCCCTCCCTTGATTATGCGGTAAGCATTTTCTACTGAAATAAGCTAGATTGTGGTGTACACATTTGTCACCTGTGTGTGTAGGTGAGTGCCTATACCATGTTCCATATCATACATTGTACACAGTTTATTGAGCTCGAGGTAGTTCAAAGATGGCCCTTTATTGATGAAGTAAGGTATCTTTTCTAGGGGGATTACATCATCTGCGGAGGGAACATCAGTGTGGGCAGCCACATACTTGACTAGCTCCGGTTCCTCTTCGGCTACCCCCTGTATAAACGAAGACTGAGAGGACGACCTGGGCAGCTTGATCGTCAGAGGTTCAGCTGGTGAAGCAGAGCGTGGAGTTGTTGGCCGGCTAGGGACCCCCAGTTTGGTACTTGATGCTGGGCGGGGAGTGGTTGGTTCGCTAGAAGTCCCAGACCCTGCATCGGGATGACGATTCTTCTTGGGAAGGCGTATCGTCATCGGCTCGTCGGAGGGATTGAGCTTCTCCGTTTGCGGCTGGCCGACTCTCGGCATCCTGATTGTCAGTAGCTCCGTTGTGGGTCTTGGTACTTGGCCAGACCTTGGCAACCGGATTATCATCTGCTCTTCTTATGCCGAGAGGCTGATTGCGTCCTTACGCAGAGTGGCTGTAAGGGGTACGGGCGATCGTGCAGGTTGGTTTTGATAAGCATATCCTGCGGAGTGAAGACAATGTTGGGCATCGCTCCTGTGCAAGCACTGTCTTGGAGATCTGCAAGCGGGTTTACTCCCGTGAGGTTGACCTGAGCCTGGTACGCGTCGACATTTTGGAGTGCATCGCTCAAAGCCGCGCGAACATCTTTTGAGAGTCTCAGAAGCTCGTATAATGACAACTTGGCAGGTGTGTTGGCCAATTGTGCCAAGATGTCGAAGTTATAGGGCTTCTCCAACCCCTGCGGTACCTCTTTTCAGAGGGATTTGTCAAAGCGAGTCTCCTTCGGCCTAGGCTTGTCGGTCGTCGGAGGCTGAACCGGTCCCGGAGCGTTAATTGTAGCGGGCTGATGATCTTCAGCCGAGTTATCAGCCATAGGATGGGATTGTGTCCCAGACCGAGTGACGACGGCTGTAGCTTCTTCGATATCTGCCGAGATTGTGCGGCAGGACCTGACTTTTCCACTCTTCTTCTTGTGAATGAAAGATGGTGTGGGCTGAGTCACTTCTGATACCAAGTCTGGATGGACCCACATGACCTCCCCTCGTAATATGGTGAGGGGCACTAGACCAGCAGCCTGATCTCGGGGAGGTGGAAGATTAGCAATCTCCATTGTCGCCAGAGGGATGGGTACCATACCGTCTTGAGCTTCGGTTGGAGGAAAGCTGCCAAATTGTACTGACACCATATTGGCTGCCACAGTTACCTTTTCGAAATCGATGGCCAGAGCGTTCGAGTCGATGAGATTTTGGATGTACCATTTCAGTTGGTAGCAGTCGTGTGCGGCATGGTGGACGTAGCGGTGGTAATGGCAGTACTTTGGATTCTCTATGTCTGCCGACCGAGGTTCCCGTCTTGGTGGAGGAAGCTGAATTTTGTCTCTATGTATGAGCATCTCCACGATGGGCTTGACGTGACCGTCTTCGAAGGAGTAAGTGATTTACGGCCATTATTTGTCTGCCGGCTTTGGCTCAGGTTTCTGTGCTGTGTCGGCCACCATAGCCTGCTTACCCCTGCTGTCCCGATTGTTGGAGGGGCTACCCCCATTGTCTTTGTTGGTGTTGGGACGCTTGCCCTTGTTCTCTCCGTCTGAGATATGCAACCCCAATTGGCGAGCCTTCTTCAATTGTTCTTCGGCGCTTGTGGCACTGATGATAAACGTCTTCCAGTCCTTGAATTAACTTTCGCCCATCCAGAGACTGATTGTTGAAAGCAATCTCTTTTTGCAAATTTCAATCAAAGAGGAATCCGAATTTCCAGACGGCAGCTTCATTGCGGTTTGGCAAAACCGCTCGATATAGTTCATTGTCAGCTCTTTCTCCCCTTGGACGACGTCCATGAGGGTGGACATTGTGATGTCCTGCCCTACTTCATAGAATCTCTCCAAGAACATGCGATTGAAGCCGGCGAAGGAATGGATGCAGTTGTCTGGCAGGTTGCGATACCAGTCGAAGGCGACCCCTTCCAATGCCCCGATGAATAATCGTGTGAGAATGGCATCGTCATGGGGCAGATGGTCGGTGGTGACCTCGAAGTAAGTGATGTACCGACTTGCTGAAGTCTTGCCATCATAAGGATTGATATTGAACGGCTTGTATCTTGGTGGGAATGGAATATCCCTCCAGGCAGCAGGGTACGGTTGCCGTATTCTGAGGTCTTGAGAATTTTTTCGAGCGTAAAACATGGCTCGGAGCTCCTGGGCCTCTTTTCTCGCTTCGCGGGCTTCATACACGGCGGTGGGGGCCGTTACTTCAGGAGGATTGTTGCCCGGGTTCGGTGCCGCTAAATTCGAGTCCACATTGACCGCGGGACCCGCGCTTGTTTGGCCAGGCGTTCCTCCCTGCAGATTTGGAAGAGCCGCTTTGATATCGTCTACAGACTTGACCAAGGCAAGCAGTATGGCCTCCATAGTGTCGATGCGTTGGCGATCACTGGAACCACCTTGGTTACTGTCCGTCATGAATACCGTCCATACGTGAGGAGAGATGGACGGAGCGGTGGAGGAAGCGTCCTCCGAATCATACCCCTGTAGTGAGAAGTCATCGGGATATGTGGGAGTGTTCTCCTCTGGTTCGGACCCGAAAGGAACAGTACCCCCAGTCTCCGAGTTCGCCTCGTCTTGGGAGTTGTGGACGTCATCGGGGACGTCGGGGTTTGCTGCATCTGATGGGAGAGTTGTTTCCCCCGGCTCGTCTTCTTGGAATATCGGATTGTCGTAGAGGTTCGGAGGAGTGCTACCCCCAGTCCCAGCAACCCCCAGTGTTGTGGACGACGAATCTCCCACTGTAGCAGATCTCATCTTAGAACGGGTGCCTTGGAAAACTCCGGTGGTGGGCACCCGCTTAGACGACGGTCTTTTGGTCAAAGTGGTTGAAATCTTCGGACTGGGAACATTTGTCTTCTTCCCTCTCCCATCGGCGGGGACTTTCTGAGCAGAGTTGTAAGAGACGACGTGAAGTGCCTTGTCTTCTGAAGACGGCTGCTGCAGTCTTTGAAAGACGGACTGCCGGTCTTTACGCACCGTCGCGTTATTGTAGCAGCAGTTGACGATGACTTGGGTGCAGTGACGTCCGTGGGAGGACTCTTTGCACCCCGGTGCATCTTCACTTTCCTTGCGTTTGTGGAGGAAGGCCTCACGCAAGTCAGATGGGTCTGGATCGACCATGTCTGCTCTATGGATTTTGGGAGACTTTTGCGAACTTCTCTGTCCGTTTGCCACCGGGGGCTGGACTCGAGTGGTTCTGTATAACTTCCCATCTGAGGCCCGCATAACAGTATGCGGTACGCTCTGATGGTCAGAGATCGGGTCAGCGGACCGAGCTTGCCAGGCTCGCGCTGCCCTAGACTTCTTCGCTCTAGTGCGTAAGGACACATAGTAGGAAGAGTCTAAGTGGTGCTGGAGAGAATCAGACATGTCTTCTTGGGAGCACAAGAGATCAGGACCATAGGAGAGGCGGTCGAAGACAGAGCCACGTGGAGTAGGCGTCATGCGGCTGTCATCAATAACCTTCATGCGGCTGGCAGACGTAGCCGTATAGGTTTTCTTCATGCGGCAGGGAGTCCCAGCCGCATGAGTTTTCTTCTTGCGGCTGGATGATCTTGCCGCATAGACCTCCTTCATGCGGCTGGCAGACTCAACCGCATGAGCATCCTGCATGCTGTTGGCAGACTTGGCCGTATGGGCGTTCGGCTTCTTCTTGGGGCCCGTAGAATCACTCTTTGTCCCTGCAAGTCCAGCATCGTAGTGTTTTCCTTTGCCGGACTTGGGGACAGCAGAGTTCTCTACGGTTCGAAGTGGAGCCGTATGAGAGTCGCCTTCACCGTCTTGGGTAGCAGAGAGTACCCCGTCCAGAGCTTGTGGAGGAGCAAATGATTTTGGCCTCCACTCGCAGCGAGCTTTCGTTGTGCGGGTTCGCTTCTGGATCGGGCCAGCACTTCCTTCAGAGAGCATTTCTTCAAATGCCTGTTGGTCGAAGCGGACGACCATCTTCTATTGCGTGGAGCCAAGTTTGGCTGCATCCGATTGCGTCACCAACTCCTCAGCCGTGGAGAAGTTTGTTCCCAGCAGAGTCGCCATCGTGCTTGCCATGAAATATAAAAGAACAGAACAATTATCGGAGGACTGGACTTTTACTTTACAATATAAACTCGCTTGTACAAAGAAAGCCTAGGGACGAAAGCCTAGGTACAGCAGTCTAAGTACAATTGTTTATTTTAGATTCTGGGGGTGACGGTAGAGGCTCAGAAAAGCTACGGCAGCTCTGCCTTACTCTTTGGACGATCGGGTGCAGCCTTGGCTCTGTAGAAGAACTGCTGGTCGTTGATGAAGAAATGCTCTCTCTTCAGGCTCTCTGGCTCTCTATGTCTCTCTCTGCCTCTGTGTATGTCTTTGTCTCTCTCTCTGTATATTTCTGCGTGTGTGTCTGCAAGGGAATGGCACCCTGCTATTTATAAGAGTGGGGGGCCTCATTAGGGTTTACAATGATTGCCCATTCTTGTAAGTCGTCGGCTATTGATCATTGGATCTGGGTCGTTCATCGAGATTTGAGCAATAAATGTGATTGCATCAAATCTTTTGTAGGTAATTAATGCTGATTGACATAAATTCTCCTGATTTGTCATACCAACCTCGGATTCCTCGACACGTGTCTTTAATTGGCTTATTTGCAAATGATCTGATTTGATCCCAATATTTCATTGGGATTTGCTGAGAGATTTCGATCAATCTGATGCCACATGCCCTGTTATCATGCCACGTGTCAAAATAGCAGAAATCTGAGCCGTAGGAAGGTTGCTCCTCATTGAGCCGCATGGGGATGGTCTTCGTGAGCCACATGGAGCTAGTCTTCGTGAGCCGCATGGAGCTAGTCTTCGTGAGCCGCATGAAGCTAGTCTTCGTGAGCCGCATGGTGCTAGTCTTCGTGAACCGCATGGGGCTGATCTTCATGAGCCGCATGGAGCTAGTCTTTGTGAGCCGTATGGGCCTAATCTTCGTGAGCCGCATGGGGCTACTCTTCGTGAGCCGCATGGGGGAGTCTCCGCTTGGGCCGCATACGACTGTCCACGTGTCAAGGCCGCATGACAGTTTCTGACTCTCGGGGGATCGTGTCAAAAGATTTTCTTCGCTTCCCAAGGAGTCCGTCGTTATGAGGGAGTCATAATGATATCTTCACCTTGTCAGAGCTGTCAGCCGTCAAGGCATTTAATGCGGTAATGGACAAGGGGGAGAGCTGTTTTGCAGGCTACGTGGCTCCTCCTTGAGCTGCATAGAGCTTGTTTGAGCCGCATAGACGCTCGAGCCGCATGAATACTTGAGCCGCATGAACTCTCTGAGCCGCATGGGGCTCTCTGGCCGCATGGATCTTTTTTTATTCTTTTCCATGCTTCTACATCGGTATACACCAGTATATCGGCGGTATGTAGTTTTGCCCGAAAAGCAATACTGAGGGCATAAAATAAGTTTTTCGAATCCAAATCTTGTTCAGAAAGTTGCAGAAATTGGGTATAACGATGAAAACAATACTAGAGGAAGGTCTTGTATAGAATGTATACTAAGTCTCATGGCAATCACTCTGATATCGTTCCCGATAAGGAGTTGTCATACTAAAAAAAATAACAAAACTTTGCAGGAAACCAAAGCCTAGTTCAAACTAAATTCCGAGACGGACAAATAAATGAAAATCTCAAGAGAAATATATTTAGTAAAGCCTATAGTAGGCAATAATGAACTATCAATACTAAGGAAACAAAAACAGCAGTAAATCAATATTGTTCTGTAGTTCGGCAAGTTGTACTTGCCTGTCACGCCCCAAAACCAGAATATTGGCAAGTAAGGATGGACCAGGCCAGCTACGTATACCAAAGTACTCCAGTACTCTAAAATAACGTATAAGCTGTGTAGATGGAGGATACTACTACAAGCCAACAGTCAAGCCTAGGTCAAAAAATCCTAGATATCTCAATCATAGGAAAGAAAGTAAAGTACAAGAGTATGATCATCAGGCATATAAGACAGTAAAGCATCCCAAACTATAATATATAGATGATCATAAAGCTAGTAATACAATAAGAAGTAGCAAGACTGAGTAATACATGATCAGCTCTAGCTGCAGTCTAGAAAATATACATACCATATCTAAGCTCGTAGGCCAAATGTCAAGTCCAAAACACGAGCTAAATACGTGTTCGGTGGCTAAATGCCTCAAAAGAATATACAAAAAAGAGAGGATAAAAGAAAGAACACCCACTCCAGCACCCTGGTGCTCTGGGTGGTCACCATCGAGGGATAGGTCCAGAAGATCCTCGGGCTACTCAACTAGATCTGGCAAACAAAACTATTGGGGTCAGACCCCCAATAGCAAGTACCGCAAAGGAAGCCAAACTATAAACTAAAACCAGCATACTAATCATAACAGCACTAAGTAAAGCAGTAAACGAGACATGAATAATAAATTGGTACCACAGTATATATGAAAGAAAATTGGAAACACGTAAGGAAATAGCCTGTGAACATGTGAAATAAACTGGACATATGAGTATGTAATGAAGCTGGGACATACAAGCATGTCGATCATGTGTAGGACGTAAGTACTGAAAATAATGACAAATGACCAGACAACTTGGGAACTATTCCGGAACTGACTTACAACCGGTAAACCAAATAAGGATCGAGGTTGCAACCCTTCTCCTGAACAGAACTTAGCCTCTAATGAATTGCTGGGAATAAGAAAGCAAAGACAAGAGCTAGACAAGGTAGGACAAGACTGTACATGACTGGACTCCATCCATCAATCATGCAAGTAATGAGTACGGCTTGATATATTAGCTAACTAGGGTTATCACAATCCTAATTACTAACATATGCAAGTTTGATAAATATGATTCGGTTACCTGCCCTGCAGACTACCCGACTTATCCAGGACAAAAGAAAGAAATGGTGGATACATCTCCTGGGAGACAAATATATCCTATAGACATGAAAGAGGTGCAACACTCGACGGTGCACTGGAAATTGTCTTATCATGACAGATAGCTACAAGTCCATCCAGGTTGGGGTCGGAGCAAAGGGCTTGTAGGTAAATAGAAATCTCCCCTCCCAACGATCTATATAATCAAGCTAGTTGTTGACCCCTATAAATTTTCATTCAAGATTTCGGGTGGGACATTCCGCAGAATCCATTCTAGACATGAGACATGTGAGACTGGACAAGACAAGCAAGAAATATGCATTATAGCAAGCCACAAGAAGATATGACAATATAAAGATAGGAGTGCGCTACGACGAGCCACTAAAGTAACTGGAAATGTACTGGAATCAAGAGTGCGCCATGATAGGCCACTATCAGGAAGCTAGACATATGAAGTAATCAAGAGTGCGCCATGACATGCCACTATCAAGACAAGATAAGAACACGTACTGGGTCCAACTAAGCATGACATGGCATGATAGTAAACTGGCATAATATGTACAATAAAGCAATAAGCAAGAAAAAATCAGGAAATTAAACCAAAATTATAAAATATACAACTTGGGGAATGGATGGGTATTCTGACGGTACACACTGGTACACAGTTGGTATGCCGAATTCTATTGGCAAAAACTTATTGTCAAAATCTAAGTACCGTACCGGTATACCGCCGGAATGGATTGGTACACTGTCGGTATGCCGAAAAGTGTCATAGCAACTTTTCAGCCAAAGAAAGGGCTCACAATTTGGAATTTCAGCGGTACACACCGGTACCGTCGGTATGCTGATTCCGAACAAGAAACAATACTAAAGACTTGAAATAGGTTCCACAAACCAAAACTCGTTCCGAAAGTTGCTAAAATTAGTATAACCATGAAAACAATGCTAGAGAAAAGTCGTACATAGCATGTTTACTAAGTCTCATGGAAAATCACCCCGGTATCATTTTTGAATACGGAGTTTCCTATTAGAAAATAATTAGGCATAGCAAGATAACGAAAGCCTAGCTTAGACCAAATTTTTGAAATAGGCAAAATGACCATAATCATAAGAGAAACATATTTACTAAAGCAAGCAGTAGATAATTCTGGACTATCAAGGCAATAAGAAAACAAAAACCATAATGAAGCAATAAAACGTCCAGTAATTTGGCAAGATATACTTGCCTAATTGAACTCCATGCCTAACTCTTCAAATCCACCACCAAGTGGGGTTCATAAACCACACTCTGAGGCCTCGAGACCAAGCTCTAAGCTCCCGAGGAATACAGAGTAGAAACGAAAAGAAATGAAAAGGAGAGAAAGTGAAAAGAGAAATCGAAAAGAAATCTAATCGTATATATAGAGAAGGTGAATTAATTATGACCGTCCGATCGCGATCCGCGACTAGATCAAAATTAATCTCGTCCGTTAAGAAGAAAACCAAATATCCATTGAATAATAGAATATATCAATACTATTCATCAAAATATCTAAATACTATTCATCAAAATATCTAAACGAAATATCTCGAATCGAAAATATCTATAAATTAAAAAATCTGCCCGGACGGTATGCTGTTGGTACAAAATGATATGCCGGTTTCACAAAAAAATTTCAAAAATCAAGTTTTCTTCTGGTTCTCCGAAGTCCAAGAAAATGTAGAATACTGTATAAAATACGTATCTATATACAAATACAAATATTGTGAGACGAGTCTCACAACTCTCTCTTCCTTAGAAAATTTGTATCCTCAAAATTTTCTAAAGTTAAGTAAAAGTAGACAAGAAATACAGAAAAATATGCTACAAGATCAAGAAAAGAAACTCATAAATCATGAAATCTAACTAGAGTAATGTACAAGAAACGTGAAAGCAATTTAAACATACAGCTACAATATCATACATTCCTACAATCACACTCAAACACATGGTAGAGCATAAATATACGAATAATTATACCTTACGAGTCAAACATATACGGGTAACAAGCTCGGATATCATCCTCGCGCTCCCAAGTCGACTCGTCCGGTGAGTGATGATCCCAGGAAACACGAACTAATCGGATAGTCCGGTTCTTGAGAACCTTCTCCCTTTGGTCCAAAATAGGTACGAGCCTCTCCTCATACGATAGGTCGATACCAACGACCAACTAGGAATGATCTAGGATATGGCTCAAATCCGAAACACACCGACACAACTGAGATACGTAAAATATGTCATCTACCTCGCGTAGCGACGGTAAAAAAGCAAGACGATATGATACGTCTCCTACTCACTCGAGATTATCGAATGACCCAATAAATCTAGGACTAAGCTTTCCCTGTACACCAAACCTGATGACACCACGGGTAGGCGAAATTCGAAGAATATGTGATTGTCGACTGAGAACTCAAGATAACGTCGATGTTGGTCTGCCCAATGACGCTATCGATCCTGAGCCACTCTGAGATGCTCTCTGATCTTCCTGACTACTCCAACTGATTGAGAAATCAACTCTGGACCAAGCATCTGTCTCTCATGAATGTTATCCCAAACTAGGGTGACCTACATCTCCTACCATACAACGCCTCGAAAGGTACCATTTGAATGCTCGCTTGTAAGCTGTTGTTGTAAGAGAACTCCACCAGATGCAATTGATCCTCCCAAGAACTACTAAAGTTAAGAGTGCATGATCGAAGCATGTCTTCCAAAGTCTGAATTGTACGCTCCGACTGATCATCTGTTTGAGGATGGTATGCTGGACAAAGACTCAAACGGGTATCCAGACTCTGCTGAAGACTCTGCCAGAAATGAGAGGTAAATCTGGAATCTCGATCTTAGACTATGCTAACTAGTACCCCATAAAATCTGATAATCTGCCTCATGTATAGCTCGACCAACTGCTTTATAGACTGACCAACTCTGAAAGGTAGGAAGTAGGCAACCTTCGTGAGTCGATCCACTATAACCCAAATGACACCTCTACTAGTCCAGGTTCTAGGAAGATTAGTTATGAAGTCCATAATAATATGATCATATTTCCACTCCGGAATCGATAAAGGCTGAAGAAGTCCGGTCGGTCTATGTTGCTCAGCCTTGACCTGCTGACAAACTAAGCATCGAGAGATAAACCGAGCTATCTCCCTCTTTATGCCATTCTACCAGAAATGCAAACTAATATCACGGTACATCTTCGTCCCTCCTGGATGAACAGAATACTGAGAACTGTGGGCCTCTGACATAATTTTGTGCCAGATATCTCCGTTCGACACACAAAGATGACTCCCAAAATAGAGTGTCCCGTCCTCATGGATACACAACTCTGCTATGTGCCCTTCCATACACTCTGCTCTGAGCTGCTGAAGCCTGGCATCTCCTGACTGAGCTGCTCTCGTCTTCTCTATAATGGTAGACTGAACCTGTAAGCCCAACATCATAGTTGCCTCACCAGGTAGTAATACCTCGATGTCTATCTCCTAAAGATCCTCCCGATGATGACGCTGCTCCGTCAAGAAATGGACTACGGGTCTCCTGCTCAAAGCGTCTACAATAACGTTTGCCTTCTCCGGATGATACTGAAGATCAATATCATAATCTTTCAGTAACTCAATCCACCTCCTCTGCCACATGTTCAGATCCCTCTGGGTGAACACAAACCTCAAGCTCTTATGATCATTAAAATCTCCATTTGATCACCATACATATAATACCTCTAGAGCTTGAGGGCAAACACAACCACGACCAAATTAAGATCGTGCATCAGATAGATCTTCTCATGGTCCCAAAGCTGCCAAGACGCATAAGCTATCACTCGACCGTACTACAAAAGGACACAACCAAGTTCCTGGCTTGACGCATCACAATATACCGTGAATCCACCTGGTTCGACAGGTAATTTCAAAATAGGAGCTAAAATTAAACTCTGCTTGAGTTTCTCAAAAGAAACCTGAGAAGCATTTGACCACTCGAAGCACACATCCTTATACGTCAGTCGTGACAAAAATATGAAGAATTGAAGTTCTTGGTGTTTTTAGACTTGCTCTCGGCCAGGAAGAACAGCCCCCTCCCTTGCGTTTTTTAGCGCATGGCCGATTGCGCACCCCTGGCCTGTGCTCTTTAGCGCATGGCCGTTTGCGCAGTCAATTGGCCAGCGCTTTGCGCTGCGCTGGACTGCGCTGGCGCCAGCTAGCCATGCGCAATCCAGCCATGCGCAAAGTAACCCCTGCGCAATTCACTTCTGCGCAAATCGCTCCTGCGTGATTCACTTCTGCGCAACCCACCCTTGCGCAAACCACCCTTGCGCAAGGTAACCCCTGCGCAGTCTACCCTTGCGCAAGGTAACCCTTACGTAAGACAACTCTTGCGTAGCTCTTCCATGCGCAGTACACACCCTGCGCAGACCTACCCCTGACCCCCCTTGCACAACCTACTTGTCTATGATGAATTTGTTATTTCTCGATCTTGGATCTTCTATAGTCCTATTTTATATTAGTATTTTATTGGGTATTTTACGCCCATTTTATATCCTTACGCCTTTTGGCATGAACTTGATTTTTCTTAATATGTTTGGAATAACTATTGTACACAACATGGTATGACAAGGAACTAGTATAACATGACAGTGACCCGTAGTGGTGCACTCCTGACACGACCAACCTGACTTGATAGTGGCCCGTCGTGGCGCACCCCTGACAAGTACCCTGACATGATTTACCTTGATAACTTGATAGTGGCCCGTGGCGGCGCACTCTTGACTTGACTTGACTTGATAACTTGACTTGACTTGCCTTGACACCGTGGGTGTTCCTGCTTGCTTGTTTGTACAATCCACTTGTCTTGTCTTGCATCATATCTAGGAACGTGACTTCCTGGGTACCACGGCCAGGGACTCGCGCTAAACTGGATTAGGCTAATGATTAGATCAAACTAGAACATGGAGAATTCCCAGTCACAGGCAATCTCGTTATCTGGGCGCTTTAATGGACTTGTAGCTTGCCGACGAGTAGAGCACATTTCCAGCACACTGTCATGTGTTGCACCCTCTAAGTCACCTAAGGGTACATTTGTCTCCCGGGCGATGTATCCAACTATAACTCTCAACCCGCGAAAGGATAACTGGATGGTCTGCAGGGCTTGGGACTGGGAGTTTCTCACTTGTATCTTGTTAGTAATTAGGCTTGTGATAACCCTAGTTAGTTAAAGTAGTAAGCCGTAGTACTTGCTTGGCCGATTGTGAATGAATGGTGTCCAGCCCTATCTAAGTCTTGTCTAGCCTTATACCTGGAACTCTTGATCATGATTGTTTTACTTATCTCTAACGATAAATGAGTAGAGACAGTGAGCTATTCAGGCGAAGGGTTACAACCCCGGTCCTTGTCTGGTTTAAGGATTGTGACCTGGCTCCCGGAATGGTTCCGCGTCCCTAGTCGTTTATCGCCCTGTGTACTTTTATTACTTGTACTTTCCTTTATTCTTTGTGTTCTGATATACTGGCTTTTGTTCTTATTTGTGGCCTCCTTTGTGGCACTTGTTCTTTCTGGGGTTTGACCCAGCTGGTTTTGTGTGGCCAGATTTCGGAGCAGCTCCCGAGGATCTACCGAGCTTCCAGCCCAATGGTGACAACTAGACGGAACTCGGGCCAAGAGTGGGTTTCCCTTTTTGTTTCACCCACTTATATGTAAATTATTCTTTTGAGGCGTTTAGCCGACGAGCACCTGTTAGCTCGATGCACATTTACTTACTGTCTGCCTACGGGCTGTAAACATGATTAACAAATCCTAGGGTTGATCATGTATGACTGAACTCTTGCTAGTCCTATCATTTTGTACGACTAGCTTCATGATCATCCAATATGTAATATTTGGGACGCCTTATATATATATATTTGATGCTCTAACATCTTGTAACTCTATTAATTGCTTGAGATTGAGACAATAGGCTTGACCTTAAGAGACTGCTGGCTTGTAGTAAACCCTCATATCTAGACAGCCGTGACCGTATAGTTGAGATGTATTCTATTTCAATATACGTAGCTGGCTGTGTCTGCCCCCGCTCTCCAGTATTCTGGTTCTGGGGCGTGACATGTGGACATATACAAATTCAATTTTGTTCAAGTAGATTTTTCTTATTAATTTTACTATCATGTCAATATAACTTTATGACAAATAAAATTAATATGCTGGTCTTGCTCTGGTCATACAAATAATAGCAGTGACTCCGATGGGGAGGATACCATTATTTGTATCTAAGTGTATACCATTAATTAATACTAAGTCCATTACCTTGTAATGAGTTCCTTCAGATGGAGAAGTGAACACATACTAGGTAACTTTCTACAATTATCCCTAAGGAAGTTTGTACTGGTGATCCATAATTATACTCATCCGATATGGAGGAAAGCACTAAAGCCAACACGCAAGTATAATTACATCACCTACAAACCAGTAATGGAGACCATAGGATTTATACTAAATAAAAAATCCTCTCCCACTTAGTTATTTAACAATAAGGGTTTTTCTACTAGTTGATATTATGTCCATGTTGTCCATTATTAATGTAGGCTTGGTTTTTCAAAAAAAACAACCACACAATAATAAACATGCATAATCAGAAAAAAAAATACAAAAATAAGAGAAAATATCCAACTATTATGGTCATCTTTGCTGCTCCGTCCTCAACTATCCGAATCCAAAATCTGGCACTGCGCAGATCTATACGGGGTTCGACCTGCCCGGTCAGGTCGCGGGGTTTGGGGCAGCACCCCGATTTTTTTTTTAGGTTTTGGCTGTCGATTCCTTCATCGAAAATCATCCGTCTTCCTCTGGACTGCTTAAAACCAGCATCTCATCCGGCGTCAAAAACAGCCACCACCGCCATCATGATTGATCAAAAATAATTAAAATTACATCAATCCTATGCCTCCTGAAGGAGTTCACACATAATCTAGATTAAAAAATTAAAATAATAAGCACGATCATTTGGAATATCTATTTATCATTTTTACCCTAGTGGTCATTTTGACTTATTGGAATTAATTGATTAATCATTGGACTGATGGTTGTTAATTTTGACTTTTACTAGTTGCGACTTAAAAGACTAACCTAGATGTTGACCCTAGCTATGGTGACTTAATTATCATGGTGAGACCCTAGTCTAACTTAAGCCAACCTAAGTTAGTCATTTAGAAATCAAGTTTCAAATAGGAGGATTAAGGATTAGGTTCAATGACTTGAGACTCATGAATTGATTCCATGACTATTCAAATTGGCCCATAGCCCATTAGACTAAACCCTGACCCTAATTTCTCCTTTTATGACCAGTCACCTAGGCTTCCCCCATATATAATCTCTCATTCCTTTGTTCTTGCCTCTTTTGTGTTGTTTCAACATTTTGAAGAAAGAGGTAAAGAGCCATCTTCCCTAATCCATAACTTTCTCATTTCAAGTCCTTTTTGATTCAAATCTTTTGCAATAGATTCTAATCATCCTCTATTTGATATTCATGGAGAGTGATTTCAGTTTGTAAGGAATTTGGGGATTTAAGCTAGCAAGGAGGAACACTCTATTTTGGGACTTTTCTTGCCATTGGACAACCTATAGGTAAACTCCACAAATTGAGTTATTATTCTGATTTCCTTGCATCCTAGCCTAGATCTAGGTGTCCCCTAGCTGTCCCTCAAATTTGGTTAGAAATCGTGTCCATTTGGTGTCCGTATCGGACACGTATCAGTCTATGTATTCATGTGTTTGTTGAAATGCCTCAAAGGGAAATAAATTACTATTTTTGAAAAGTGATTGAATGGAAATGATGTTTTATACATGTTTATTGCATTTGTATCCTACTGAGCATGTTTCTGGACACTTTTCGTGTCCAAAATGGGACACACACGCATGTACGAGACACAACACGGTTCTGTACAGTCCCCTGCATCTCGGGCACTGTAGCGGACACGACACAGCACGTTTTGACACAAAATTTTGTGGACACCTAGGCCATGTGTTTGACACCACACTGACAAAATTTTAGGCCATTTTATCGAGCAGATTGGAAGAAATCCCACCCGTATCAAATTAACACTGCACTAGGACACTGTTAAACCACGCTCTGATACTCACTGTTTGACACGACACGACACGACGTAGACCCAATACAGACACCTAGACACGTTCACCTAGACCTAACCTACATAGGGACACGTGCACGAGCCTTCTAGTGTCGTGTCCTGTGATGCTCAACACCACTGCACGAGGCAGTTCTGTGCACAGACTCGTGTCTGTGTGTTTTTAATGTTTGGACACGTCGTGTCCCACTTTATGGATACAACACTACCTGTGAAGCATGCTCATGTGTACATGACACAATACCCACTATTAATTTGATGTTTGCTGAGTTTTCGAATTCGGAATTGGGTTTTTCCTAATGTCTCTGATACCTAGACTGACTCATTGGTTCCTGAGATTTAATGAATGTTTAACTATTTTTGTGTGATTAATTTGTGATGTTTGTTCACCTGTATACATCTGAAAATTAACCTACATATTAGGGTTTAGGTTAGCATGAGGTTTCCGGTTCGAATTTGTATTTGATTGATAACTGATAAACTGTTGTATAAACTGAAAACCTGAGTTTTCTTTTTATTAAACCTGAGATTCACTAAGCATGATTAATATGAAAATTGAGTTTTGGATTTGATTTTTGTATGCCAAACTAAATTGTATATGATCACTGAGGTTACTTGAAATCTGAGATTGAGATTTGGATTATAGGCTTGAGTCAAATTGTTTTGATTTAAACTGAAATTGATATAGTTAACTGAGAACCTACGTTGATTTCCCTACACTCACATATTCACACAAACTGAGAACATGCAGATTACACTGTACACACACATTATACTATTTTTCCTGAGAACATATGGCACACACACACTCACACAGGAACACATTGACACTCACATAAAAATCTGGGAACACCTATCTACAAAACCTGAGATTGGGGAAAACTTGAAACTAAAATCAGGTTGGTTTTATACTACACTCATCACACCATGTAGACACACACACACAAAAACTGAGACACCGCTTTACTGCTACACACCAAGTCACATTGACACTATAACTTAACCCCTCACATGTTGACTGAACCCCCTTCACTCCCCCTTGCTTGACACTCATGAGACCACACACACACTATGATATATGCATGTACACATTGTACAGTCACTCTTTCACTCTCTCTATATATAGAGCATATTTATATGCTCATGCATGATTAGTTACTTAGTATGTGATACTTTACATGTGCATGATATGCATGAATGTCATGAAATGTATGCCTTGACTGAAATCTTGTTGAACCTGAGCATACACTTGCAACCATATAAACACACACATTTTTACAATAGAGACTTTACCCTCTATTTGACACTCATGCTTTGTACACTCTATGACACTCAATATTGCACCTTGATACTTCACTCACTATACACACACACCATGTATGCCTAACCATTCCTTCTTCCAATACATGAATGTATGTATCTAGGTATGTATGCATGAGTGCATGAGATATGTATAATCTAATGCAAGCATGAATACAATTTAATGTAATGTAATAATGTATGTAATGTATGTATTAGATATATATAGATAAATATATATGATGATGAGATGATTGCTTTTATATACTTGTATGTTTACATACTTTGAGTGTATATATATATATATAAATCTGGGTTGATACCTTGTTTTAGCCTTGTGATTGTGCTTGGATGCTAGACTAGGCTTGGTTAGGCCTAGTGAGACTTGTTAGACTTGTTTGGACTAGGACTTGACCTAGTTGACCTAGTTTGACTAGTGTGGTTGACTAGAGTTGACCAAGTGTTGACTATAGTCTAGTTTAACCTAGACACCATGCAGATGCATTGTACATTTCATTATCATTCCATGTATACATCTTGACTTGTGTTGCTCTAAATAGGAGTCAGATACCTCATCTCGGGCAGTATATTCTCACAAATATTCAGATACCAGGCGAGTACATTCTCTGATTATTTCATAACTTACTTAGGATTATATTCCTGCTCTAGATTACCTTATTTGATGCTGTCACGATATTATCATGGATTGGTACTATATGGATCCCTACATTGAGATGTTATTCCCCTCGGGAGCATCGGATACTTTATGTCATGTGTTTCATGTACATCATGTATTCCTTGCTCTCATGTTATTCATGTTTCTTATGTGCTTCATGTACGTTCATGTATGCTCGTCTACTCTCATGTGCTCTCATGTTCGGCCATATTTCTTATGTACTTCATGTGTAACCTATACTTCATGTCTACCCTTTATGGGCCTTCATGTGGAATTCATGTGCACTCAGTTCTGAGCCCTCATGTATACTTCATATACACCCATCTATGGGCTTTCTTGTAAAAATCATGTACGTAACATAACTTGTCTGGATCCTTGAGTATTGATTGGGGTATGGGGGAGTATAAATAGTCATGTGAACAATTCCAAAGTAGTATAACCATGTGAGCCTCTTTAGTATATTCATGTACAATTCTAGCCGTTCACATGTCGACTTTGTACTCTACATCACTAGTCACTGATAGTTCTCTACTTATAGTAGATATTTCCATTACAGTTCTCTCTTTTACATCATGTAAATTCTTTCAGTTTTCATTTATCGTACTCTTTTACATGTCTATATTTCATAACCTGCTATGATCTGTGTGAGATGTATTGTGCTCGCTCCCATCCTGACTGGACCTGTTGAAAATTTTACAGAGGATGATGAGGAACCTTATACCCCTTACTATGGAGCTTGCTTAGATGACACTCGCGACCTGGACCCTTGGGATGTTCAGGCAGCTGCTGAGGACGATACCCATGTATGGTATAGATAGCTTAGACTGTTCTTTCTTTTCATGTTAGTTGTTGTCTTTGATTTCAGCGTTGTATAATTATGGAGATGTTGAGACTGGTATTTGTTAACTTTGATTTATTTCACTTCTGTTTATACCTCAGTTTTGAGGATTTTCTTATCTATTCCATCGTGCTATATTCTACCTCTAGATTGTGATTGAGTTGTACCTTATGTGACTTGGCCTCCTTTTGGGGAGTATTTTATATTGTGTTAGTTATGGTTCATGTAACATCCAGTTTTCCAGATGAGGGTATTTTTGAAATTTTGTAATTATAATTATTATTATTATTGATATTTATTTCACATTATGATTTTTGGTGATTTTTAATTATTTTTAAACTATTTAAAAACTGGTTTAAGTCATGACTTATGATTTTGATGTGATGCTAGTGAAACCTAAGAGACTGCATGACCTAGAGCCTAACCATGCCATTAGGATGATTTAATTATCATTTTTAGCCTAGGGATATTTTGGTCATTTTGACTTATTTGAATTATTTGGTGATTTGTTGATTTGGTGAGTTCTAGTTTGACTTGACTTGTTGAGACCTAGTGAACTAGCCTAGAGCCTAACCCTAGCCATGGTGACCCTAGTCTAACTTAGGTTAACCTACATTTAGTCATTAGAAACTAATTTTAGAATGAGGGGATTTGGTGTAGTGCATTTAAGTCATGGTTTATAGTTTCATGAAATGACTTATGGCTAAATGGTTTATTTGATCATGACTTGGCCCATGGCCCATAACTAGAAGCCCTAACCCTAACCAAACCCTAAATGACCAGCCATAGGGATCCCCACCCTATATAAACACTTATTCTCTAGGGCTTGCCTCCTTCTTTCATTCATTTCAACATTGGAAAAAGAAAGGTATTGTCCCTCTTCCAAAAATCCCCATAAATCCATTTTAAGTCCTTTTTAATCCTAGTTTTTTGCATTAGAACCTAATTTCCTCCTATTTTCTGAATGTGAAATTTAATCCCAGCTTTGGGACAATTTGGAGCTTTTGGCATCAAGAGGAGGAATCCCCCATTTGAAGCTTTTCCAAGCTTTTTGCACACATAGGTAAAACCTTTTAAATTGATATAAATTTTAGTTTTCTTTGCATGTAGGGCTAGATCTAGGAGTCCCCTAGGTGTCCCCGAAATTTGGGTGGTTTTCGTGTTCGTTTGGTGTCCATATCGGATACGTGTCGTAGTGTTGCCTAGGTGTTTGATGAAATGCCTAAGAGGGATTTTTCTTCTGTTTTTCCAAATCTTTTTAAATGAATTCCTAGATCAATATGTGTACTTTACATTCGTGTCCTTCTGAACATATTTCTGGACACGTTCGTGTCCATATTTGAACACACACGTGTGCACGAGGACACCGTGCTGTGCCCTGCTGCCCGACACTTCTGTAGGACACGACACGACTTATTAAGACACGAATTTTGGCACGGAGGTCGGGGCAACCTCTGCCACCATCCTCCCAAAAGATGGGCTCAAGTGGCGCAGTGTGCGAGGAGTTCTCCTCCCCGCACTGGTCGTACTGGCCGCGCACGCACACTGTACGCGCGGGTAAACCCCCACTGATACGCACTGACTGACACGACACGACGCACATTGGACACAATGCAGACACTTACATACCTAGCCCTAGTCCTGGCAAACTTAAGGACACGTCCACGTGGCACGAAGTGACACGAGTCATGTCCACGAGTGGTGTGCACGCGTGCACGATGCTGTCTGTGCACAGTTTTTGTGTCTGTGTACGAGCAGTGTTTTGGACATGTCGTGTCCACTTTTGTGGACACGAATCAACTTGTACAACACCATATTATATTCACACACATTTATGAACCACTTGTTGAAGTTGTATTGAAATTCGAATGTGTAATTGGGTTTTCAAGAATGTTCTGATACAGGGAACCAATTTTCGGTTTCTGAGATTATTTCTAATTTAAACAGATGTTAAATGATGTTTTTAATTATCATATTAACTCTACATACGTATTGATTCCTGCTACGTTGGTTTTACAAGTTAAGTTTTGGTTTTGTGTTTGAAAATGGGATTTCGACATGGCTTTGGTTTAGAATTGTTCAACTGTCTGATACTTGTGTCAGTCCAAAGTTTTGTAGTTCACTAGTTTCAGTTTTCTAGGTATCTATATGATAGTTTATTTTACATATAATTTGAGTATATATATGTTACATATGTTGATTGTTTACACATTTCCTGAGATACACAACTGATTCCAGTTTCACTTTGATGCACTGCTGCTATGAATTCCTGTGTACACACAAGCATGTGCCACATAGACACACAACTTCACTCATGTGCTACACACACCTTCCTGAGATTTAATCTGTCAACACACACCTCAACCTGAGTTTGGGATTTGATTTCGAATTGACATGGTTAACATAAACACTCATTTCCAGGTTTTGGGTTTCTTTCTATTTTGAATTTGAATTTGGAATTTGATGGTTATGATCTCAGTTATGAACTGTGGAATTAATCCCAGTTTCATGCTCGAGGACACTTCCAGTTTTAATTTAAATCTCGGATTGAATTGCCCATGTCATTCTCAGTTTGGTGTTTGTATTTCCTTGGTTTTTGTAATACCTTCTCATGTTGATTTGGACTGTGAATTGGTTGATACCAGTTGGGATATTGATATTACTTTCAGATTCTTCATGTGAACTTAGTGTTCAGTTTCACATGCTTGGGTATCTATCTTTTTGAATACTTTGGTTGTACTGGCATAGGTAGGGTGAAATGGGGTTAGTGGTATCAGTTTTGGCCTGGCCTGGTTTGGATTGCTTTGCAAGAGTAGCCTGATTTGCCTTGCCTTGGTTGGCCTTACAGGTGCAGCAGCTGCAGGCCTTAGCAGCAGCCTTGGCTTGCCCTGGCTTGCATTTGCAGAGCAGTGGCTTAGGCAGTAGCAGTGGTTTAGGGCAGTAGCAGTGGTTTAGAGCAGTAGCAGTGGTTGGCCTAAGGCTCAACACATTGGCCACTTTGGAATGTACAGGAGTATGAGAGTTTGAGAGAGCGTTAGTCTTGGGTTGTAGGTAATCGAAACTGGGTTCATGATATTGAGTTCATATTGAACTATTAAACTGACATCTAATCCTGAGATAAGAATTCAGGATTGAGAATCTGAGATTAAATTTAGTGTACATATCATGACCCATGTTCAATAGGATATGGGATTTTGGTTTTGAGTTTTGTTTTAAATTGATTGTTCAGTCCATGTTTCCCCTCTTAGTTCAGAGCTTGGATTTAACTCAGTTTTGTATGATAGGATACCCTGTCCTGCTCCCAAATTGCACTCATGTATTGATGTACCATCTATACAATGTGATATTTTCTTGTTCAGTACAATACCTCACAGCACACTCATCTGCAAACCATATCATTACCAGCATCTGATGCATACTTCCTGCACTTTATTACCTACCTGCAATTTACCCTGTCCTTAACAGCCTACAAACAGCCCATAAACCCAGCTATGACAGTCCCATGGCTGTCCATTTTAGGACCACATAACAGTCCAATATTTCCCCATTAATATAGCTATTTGGCTGTCCCCTTTTGATGTCCAAGACCAGTCCATTAACACCCTATACACTGTCCATATTTCAGTCCACAAAACCAGTCCTTGCTCACTCCCAAATCAGCCCATGATTGACCTATAGCTTGTAGTGTGTGAGCTTGTAGTGTGTAAGTTTGTATATATATATATATGTGTGAACCTATAGCCTATGTGTGAGTGTGTGTCCTTGTGAGCCACTTGTGAGAGTGTGTGTGAGTCTAGATGAGATTGGCAAGCCTATAGGTTAGCCTATATAAATGTGTCCTATTTTAGCTATGTGTATATGTGTGTTATTATATAAATTAGATTAATATTAATATATGTATATGTGTGAAGGTGTGTAATGGTCTATGTATAATATAGCTATATGACCTATGGCCTATATACAGGGCACATAGCCAATGGATGTATACCTATGGCTCATAGCCTGAGTGTGTGGTTTGAATGCCTAGTGATTGTGTTGTTGGCTCGTATAGCCTAGATAGTGTGTGTGCTTGCTAGAATAGGCTGGTTAGGCTTAGTGAGACCTGTTTGGCTTAGGCTTGACCTAGTTTGACCTAGACAGTTGACCAGGTTTGACTTAGAGTTGACTTTGATCTAGATTGGCCTAGAAATTATGTAGATTGCATCATAAACATCATTTGTCTTATTTTAAGCATATTATAACCTCTACTGCTCTATTTAGGACATTGTGACTCTGGTGCAGACATCTGACATTACACTACTCTTTTCAGAGTATCAGGCGAGTATATTCTCTGATAGTTCTCTCAATTACTTGTCAATTACTGTATTTCAGTTCTAGTTAGTTGTATGCGATTCTCTGTTACAACACGTGTGGATATTTCTGGATTCATGTATACGACACACATTTATTTTCTGGCCTCTATTACTGGTATCATCATTCCTGGCTTCTATTACTGGAATCATTTACTGGAATCACCCCGGAATCATTTACTGGTATCATTATACTTGGCTGGACTCATCTTGAATCATTGTGTCGGAATTCTGGATTCACTTGCTGGGAGGGGAAATACTAGAGTAAGACATGTAGACATACCCCATTTTTGGAATCACCATTTTGCTGGAATCATACTGGAATGATAGCCATCTCACACCCGGCCAGGTGTGTGATGTACCGGATTACCCATAGCCGTTTACATGTCGATCTCGGTATTTTAAAACACACTGCTAGAGTATAGGTTGGACTCACCCTGGAATCATTGATCACTATAACTGGAATCGTCCCTTACTGGATTCATCTTGTATGAGATTCATCCTGTACTGGACTTACATTGGAGTTACACTGGTCTACATTGTTGCCTGGACTTTATATCATATTACCCTGGTTCAGCTAGTTCTATTTTTACAGTCTTCATTGCTATGATTCTTCTCTTGTTTAGTATTTACTTTCCTTGCACTTTATCTGTCTTTCTTACCATCACCTGAATATAAACTGCCATTTTCATCAATACAACTGTCTATAACTGCTTTATAGTTCTCTGTCATTTACTTGGGTTTTCTAGATGAGATGTGCTCGTTCCTGTCCTGACTGGACCTGTTGAAAATTTTACAGATGATTGTCCTGAGGACACATGCCCTACATTTTACTGAGGAGATGGCTTAGCTACCTATGGCCCCGACACTCAGGAGTGATCGGGAGTTTAGCTAGTCTGTCTTGTTTTAGTTTTCTTGTTTAGAACTGGAGTTGTACATATAGAATTGAGACTTGAGATGTATTTGAGATTATTCAAATGTTGTTATTATTTCATTAGTTGGTTGTCTTCAATTTCTTAGTAATTTTCTGTGTTATCTTATCGTGCTTAGATTGTGATTGAGTTACACCGTATCTTATACTTGTCCTCCATTCGGAGTTGATCATGATGAGTACATTATATACTGCATGAGTTGATGATTAGTTAGAGACTTAGAACAGCGTTTTACCGCCGACACTGCGGCGTAGGCTGGGCGCTGTTACGTACTCGTACCCTCACAGTGGGTGCGGGTAGTGACAGTTCATGACCTAGAATAGCGTTCTACCACCGATACTGCGGCGTAGGCTGGGCGTTGTTACGTACTCGTGCCCTCATAGCGGGTGCGGGTCGTGACAGATGAGCCGATTGGACTTGATTCTCGTCCAAATCTTTCATTATGGCCCCGATTTCAGACATCGCCCCCAAAGAGATATCGAAAAAAGGACTGGCGTTCTGGTCACCACCATAATCCGGGCATTCGCCCTGAACATCCCGCGACGTCATTCCACTTCTTCCAGTTTGCCGAAAAGACCTTCTCAAGGGAGGTGAGCCAGCACCCACTTCCTTGGCTCTCTTTAGGGCAACAGTCTTCTTTTTTCTCTTAAAAGTTGGCTCCTGGGCCAATTCAGTTGAAGCTTTTCTCTTCTGAGGAGGATTGGGAAGAGCAGAACCATCTTTCGAGTCCTCCTTGACTCGGCCGTGGTGCTGCGGTTGTCTTCATAGCTGGAGCAGCGCTCTCCTTCTTACGGGCCTTCGGCGCCTTTTGGGCACGTTTCGCAGAAGGTGGGCCAAATCGAGTCCCCAATATCAAGCTCTGTTCACGATCATACCGAGGATGAAAAGTATTGATCAGAACATAAAACTTAGCGGCAGCATAGCACGGGTGGGTCTCAGGCTTATCCGAGGGTAGAGTGAAGATTGCCCCCGTACATCCGGTATTATAATATATCTAGGCACGTGCCCCGTCAATTAAGCTGCCTATTGACTTCAAATGCGGGCTAGCATTTCCCAAAAGGAGCTGGTTGTAGCCAAACTGCCGCGCGAAACGACTCGGCAGGTATGGCTCCAGATAGGCATGGCTCCTGTTTCTGAGCACCAGATGCGACGATCTAATAGACTGAAGCCAGTGAAACGCCCCAGCAGTCAAGTTGGTGGCAAGAACTCCCTCATCCACTAAGGTATCTCCTGCACTACTGCTGCCAGACGGAAGGGATACCCTGAAGAACTCGTAGTTCTGCAAGAAGTCTAAAGCCCTTCTGTAAGCGGGTACACCAGTGACGACCTAGTCCGCGTCATAAAATCTGCGAAGAAAGGCGTCTTCCGCCAAAGAGTCTACCGTCGGCCTAGCATTTATCAGGGTAGGACAAGGCAGTAGCATCCACCCCATCAAGAAATGATACAGAAGTTCGGTCCGGACGAAGTTGGCTCTGCCGTCAGGAGTCACCGCATTTCTAACAAAGTCCCGTAGACCCCATTCAGTGGCACAGACCATCGCGAGAAGCAAGGCAAGCCGGTATCCGAACACCAACTTCACAGCCGAAAGTATTATGCTCTAGCTCATCCTCTCAATAGCCCTGAACCCCTAGGGACTATACATTCACGAAGCCAGATCATTAAGAAAGCTGCCAGCACGACTTTCTCCGACAACGGATATTCAGCTTGACGGAAGTAGTGCCCGATCGGAGACCTCCCCTCAGGATCATCACTGTCCTCAGTATCCGCCGTATCATAATCTGCCATCCGAACTTCTGTCTCGGACTTGGTCATAGGTTTTAAAATTGAAGAGGAGGCCGGATCCTCTCCTTCTTCTTGAATGATGACGTAGCCTGTCCAAGCTCTTGTGTGGGGATTGGCCTCCTCGGTCCTTCCCTTCTTGTTGATCCTGTAGTAGATGAGGAGGTGGCAGAATAACTCCTTGTATACATCCATCATCTCTGAGTTCTTATTCTCCAGGTCTAGGAGCTCCTCATCACAAGGCACGTACTCTTTATACGGCCTTGTGCCCCAAGGAAGCTTCGACACTTCCTGCATCTCGTAGAGAGCCAATCCCATCTCCCCACCCGGAGTAAAGAAAGTACAGGTGTGAAGGTTGTATAACTCCGCCAAAGAGACAAACATTGGCTAGTTGACCTTTACGCCATATTGGGTGGCCCTAATAGCATAAAAAAGACCAGCAGTCTTCAGGGTGGCTTCATACGTAGAAAGCACCCAGTCAGCGAGGTTGCTCCAGAATGAAACTGGATACCTCCAGTCTTCCATCCGCATCTTCCCTACGGGATACGACACATCCCCCGACATCATCAGATTGCAAAGCATGTTGGCAGTATAAGGGTAGAGGTCAATCGGGATGTCGTTTATTACGGCACCAGGTTGCAGCCCCCTCGTGGAGTAAGATGTAGAGCCCGTGACACACTTGAAAGTGTCCTTCTTCCGATCTCCTGAGTTGAACTGTATTCTTTCAGAGACGACCCCGGGGAGCTCAGGGGTTAGCTCCTATTTTATCTGTCGCCGCACGGCTAAGACAGTGAACGCAGACAAAGGATACTGACGCTCCATCAACGGTAGCCATATCCTCTGATTGTTCAGCCTGACCACCAGTGGGTTTCTCAAGCGTATCGTCTCGCCATCTTCGAACCCCATACTGTCACCGAATAGGAAATACGGCTTCTTGAAATAACGTACCCCTCCGAGCAAGAGCTTCACATCGTTAATCATCTGCTTCAAGAAGGTATTATCCTGTTCAAGTATGGCGAGCGTCCGTTCCGTAGGCTGGTTATGACTGATCTTGGCCTGAACCTTGCTGACCATATTGGTTATGAGACTTGTGTCGATGTCACGACCCGCCCCCCGAATTGCGGTGACATAACAGAATATATCTCAATCACAGCTAAGGTAGAACATGATAAAGATGGAATGATATAAAAGATGCAAGATCCAAAATCTACAGGAAATACAATAGAGAGAAAGCTAAGAGTCTATGATAACTCCACAAACATCCAGAATAATACAGATCCAAATATATACAACTCAATCTCCAATACTATGAAATAAGATAAATATCTATGGAGCAACTGTCTCTACTACTAAGGGATCCAACTGGAAGTCCGGATCGCAAGTGTCCTCTAAGGCTATCCCATAGAAAGTATCTAAGCAGGCCTCCTCCTCGTCCTCTGTAAAATTTTCAACAGGTCCAGTCAGGACGGGAACGAGCACATATCTCTCAAAACAGTTCATAGCAGGTTAGGAGTATAAATCATACAATAGAGTAAAATACAGAAAATGCTGAAAAGGAAGTACAGAAAAAACATGAGATATTTGTAACTGAAAGTAAATACATGATAAGTAGAGACTGCAAGTGGCTAAGTGATTTAGAGTACAATATGGTTATGTAAACGGGTTAGGGGCACATGAATACAACTAAGAGGCACATGAATACAGCTACTGGGGATAAAGATCACATAACCAATTCTACTCACCCCGCCCCAATAAATACACAAGGATCCATTCAAGTTACGTTATAGGCACATGAATACAGCTAAGATATGTGAACTCATGTAATGAGTAGTACATGAGGCACATAATAGTACATGAAAGCACATGAGAACATGTAAATACATGAACTAGTACGAGTACAAGGAGTACCTGATGCACATGATAAAGTACATGAACATGAAATACCCGATGCACCCGTAGAGGGATAACATCTCAGGAAAGGATACATATAGTACTAATCCGTGAAGATACGTGTCAGCATCAAGTAGAGTAATCTAGAGCAAGAATATAGTCCAGACAGTTATGAAAAGATCAGAGAATGTACTCGCCTGCTATCTGAATGTCCAAGATGAAAGTACTGTCCGATGAGTGGTGTCTAGCTCCTATTAGAACAGCACAAGTCATAACAAGTCCAGAATGGTAATAAGATGCACTACAATGCATTCTACATGAATCTAGGTCAATCTAGGCCAAAGACAACTCTTGGTCAACTCTGGTCAACCCTAGAAGTCAAACTAGGTCAACTAGGTCAAACCTAAGTCAAACAAGTCTACACTAGTCTAACTAGTCTATTCTAGGTCTAACAAGGCTATACAAGTCCAATCTAGGCTCACTAGGCAATACCATGCCCTAACCAACCTATAATCACATCTACACAAGTCAACTCATTTATCTAAAATGTAATACACTCTAATGTAGAATACACATATTGATGTATTATATAATATAACTAAAATACACATTAGCTTATAGACTACCTATGATATATCACACATACATGTATATCTAATATATAAAATAGTAGGCACACACATTGATATATTATATATGATACCTATATATATATATATATATATATATATATATATATATATATATATATATATATATATATATATATATATATATATATATATATATATATATATATATCAAATACATATATATATATACATATGTATAGAGAAAGGAGGGCACATGTGCTCATGTGTCATGTGTGTGTGAGTGTGATACAAGAGTGTGTGTCAAGAGAGTGAGTGATAAACTTGTGTGTGTGCAGAAATTAGGAATATGAGGGATACATGTGTGTTAGGCTTGTGAAACATGTGAAAACAGTGGCAAGGAAAGTCAGGGAAATCAGTGAATGATCATGAAAACAGTGAGCATGGCAATACGAAATCAGTGAAGTATATTGTGTAGCAGTGTCTATAGGAAAACAGGGAAATACATGTGTGGGAAATTCCTTAATTAGTGAAAGTGGAAACAGGAATCAATGACATTAGAAACAGTGTACCAACAACCATAAGAAATCTGGAAATAGGCAGTTGACAGGTTATAGGCTATTCAGTCCTATTTACAGTTCAGGAAAAAGGGAAGAATCAGTGAGCTATTCAGTGTATCAATTCTCAGGTTTTTAGGAAAAACTGGAAAAAAGACAGTGAGTACAAGTGACATAAACTGGAACCAATCCTATTGCAAAACAGTGTAATAATCAATGACTCAATTTCAGTTTAAGGACTGAAGTAATCTCAGGTTATTAAAAATCTGGAAACAGGAAACACATTTCTCTAATTCAAATACCCTTCAACCCAAAGTCAAAATCTCAGATTTTAAGAAAAGTATAACAGTTGACAGGAAGTAATGCATTGATAGTTTACTTAAAACTTAATTCCAGGTTATAGTTTACAGGGAACCAAACTCAGTTAATCAGTATTTCGGAAAAGGAAGGAAATCAGTATCTCAGTTTTCATAGGAATGAAATAACAGGTTTTAGGAAATGAATCCAGTTCCCAGTTGACAGTGTACCATGCCAATAGGAACTCAATCAAACCAACACCATATCAGCTATAGAACTCAACAAACCAGTTCTATTCCATTCAAAATCTAACACAAATGTCCAAATTCTCATTTACAAACCAGGAGCCAAATTCAAATGTAAACATTAAGCTACCATGAGCTAGCAATATGTGGGAGTAATTAGCAGTGAGAAACATCACTAAAAATGAGATTAAATAGTTAAAAAATTTACTGAAAAAGACAATGTATCAGAGCATGAATCGGTTACTATGAAATCAACCCAATATTCGAATCCAATTCACATCCCACCTAACAAATCAAGTAAACTAATTTAACAGAGATTATACATCATATTTAGGATCAATTTAATAATTAAAAACACTAATTAAAACATTTAAAAACTGAAATCAACAGGGAAACAAAAATACACACTGATACGCACAGTGCACACACAGTGCACGCGCAATATCGTGTCCGACACGACATGAGAGGCCCTAAGACTTGACACACGTGGTGTCAGTCAGTGTCCCCTAGTGTGTGTCCAATTTCACGTGTCCTAGTTGCGTGTCCGCTGCACAAATGCACCCGAGTAGCAGGGCAAGCAACCTGCCTGCGCGCACGCGCGTGCAACCGCGTGTCCATGTGTCCGTGGCTACTCGACATGACCCAATAGCGACTCAGAGCAATGGAAACACATAAGCGAGGTAAAAACTCTAATTCATATTCAATTACATTGCTAAAATCAGGTCGAAATGCCCTTTGGGGCATTTCGTCAAATACCTATAAACATAGGCTGATACGTGTCCGACACGGACACGTATCAGACACAAAACTTAGGGTTTTCTATACCTACAGCTAGGGTAGGCCTAGGGCTCCCTAGATATGAAATAAAAACAGAAATTTATGGAAGGGATTAGAATATTACCTAGGGATTTGCAATGTAACAAAAAGCCCCAAATGAGAGGATCCTCAAACCACCAAAACTCTCCCAAATTGTTTTTTCCCTGAAATTACTCAATACCAACAGCAAATACAATAATTTTAGGTCCTATTGCAATTGGTTTGGGGGAAAATGAATTGAAATGGAATTTCTATGGATTAAAGAAGATGGAGACTCACTTTTTTCTCAACTTGCAAATATTTCCTAATGGAGGCTAGCCCTAATTTCTAGGAGCATTAAATAGGGGGAGAATGACCTAAGTGTGGCCGGCCATGGGCTGGAATGGGCTAGGGTTAGGTTGCACTAGTGTTTGGTTGGGCCTCCAAGGCTAAGTCACAAGTCATGACTTGTGAAACCACAAGCCATTTCATATTCAATTTAAATCCTAAATTTCCCCAAAATAATTCTAATGGGTTAAATGTCACTAACTTAGGTCAAGCTAGGGTTTTATAACCTAACCAAGTAGTCATGACCTAGGTTAGCCTCTAGGACAGTCTCCTAAGTCAACATGAGTCAAAGTCTAAAAATAGCACCAAATCAATTATACTAAAAATCACTTAAAAATTCTAATAATTATAATTAATACTAATAATTCCAAATTAATTCCGAAAATTTTTAAAAATGACCAAAATACCCTCAAGCTAGAAAAGTGGCAGTGACAAATCTACCCCCCTTAAAATAATTTCATCCTCGAAATTAAAGGCGAAATTAACTGCTGAGAAGGATAGAAAAGTATACCTCAAGGTCCAAAAAGATAGGGGTACCGCTCGCGCATTTCATCCTCCCGCTCCCAGGTAGACTCTCCTGGATAATGATGCCTCCATGCGACACGTACCAAGGGTATCACCTGGTTCCTCAGCACCTTCTCTCGGCGATCCAGAATCTCCACAGGCTGCTCTAGATAACTGAGAGTAGGTCCAACCTCAATCTCCGAATGATCGAGCACATGGCTAGGGTCAGCCACGTACCGTCTCAACTGTGATACGTGGAATACGTTGTGAACTCCCACTAGTACAGGTGGCAAGTCTAGCATGTATGCCACGTCACCGACTCTTCCGCTAATAACGAAAGGGCCGATGAAGCGCGGGCTAAGCTTCCCACCTCCACCAAAACGTATCGTACCACGAGTCGGAGATATTCGCAGAAAAACCATGTCTCCAACCTAATCACAAGCAAGGTCTCAAGTTACTAAAAATCAAACACGATCAATCAACAAAACAAAAATACAACCTACTTCTAATCCTATCTCTAAATCTGTACCTCAAACTCCAACAGCCTCCGGTGGCTATCGGCCCAGTGCCGATGTCTGTCCTGCGCCACGCGAAGTCTGTCCCTGATGAGCTTCACCTTTTCGGCTGCGTCCACAACCATCTCTGGTCCCAGTAAAGCTCGCTCTCCAACATCATCCCAAGATAAGGGTGTACGACACCTACGCCCGTACAGAGCCTCAAATGGTGACATCTCAATGCTGGCCTGGTAACTGTTGTTGTAAGCAAACTCCACCAAATATAGATGATCCTTCCAGGAACCTCCAAAATTTAGGATGCACGTCCGCAGCATGTCCTCAAGCGTCTGAATAGTCCTCTCTGACTGTCCGTCCGTCTGGGGGTGGTATGCAGTACTAAACTTGAGCTGAGTGCCCAAACTAGTCTGCAGACTCCTCCAGAAATGGGAAGTAAAGCGACTATCCTGATATGAGATAATGCTGATGGGAACTCCGTGAATCCTGACTATCTGCCGCATATACTACTCCGCAAGCCTCTCTGTAGACGTACCCACTTTGAATGGCAAGAAGTGGGCCGATTTGGTCAACCTGTCAACGATGACCAAAATCGCGTCTTTCCCTCCTGGTGTACGCGGCAAGCCATATACAAAATCCATGGTGATATGTTCCCACTTCCACTCTGGAATGGGCAACGGCTGCAATAATCCTCCGGGCCTCTGCCTCTCTGCCTTGACCTGCTGACAGACAAAGCATCTACCCACGAAGCGAGCTACCTCCCGCTTTATCCTGTACCACCAGACATGCTCTTGTAAATCCCTGTACATCTTGTTGACACCAGGATGTATAGAGTACTGCGATCTGTGAGCCTCTTGCATGATCTGCTCTCTGAGCTCCCCGCTAGGCACACATAACCTGGAACCGTGCCTCAGGGCACCATCCTCTGCAAGTGAAAACTCGCCATCCACCAACCCTGCACGAACCTGCTCTCGGATACACCGCAGAGCCACATCCTCGAACTGCATCGCCTTGATCCTCCATCAAGTTCGACTGTATCTGAAGGCCCCATAACTGCATTTGCACCCCTGGCACAATCACCTCAATCCCAAGGCTCTCCAAGTCTGTAAGCAAGTACCGATCCATAGTCAAACACATGGCTGTCGGATACCTACTCAAGGCATCGGCAACCACGTTGGCCTTCCCTAGGTGATATTGAAGTGAGATGTCAAAGTCCTTCTTCAACTCTAGCCATCTGTGCTGCCTCATGTTGAGCTCTTTCTGTGTAAACACATACTTCAAGCTCTTATGATCTGTGAAAATCTCTACCCTCTCGCCATACAGATAGTGCTTCCACAACTTCAGAGCAAAAATTACCGCTGCCAGCTCTAGGTCATGGGTAGGGTAGTTTTTTTCGTGGGGACGTAATTGCCTGGAAGCATAGGCAATCATCTTCCCATGTTGCTGCAAGACACAACCCAGCCCCTTCCCTGAAACATCACTATAAATAGTGAATCCACCTGATCCTGAAGGCAATGTCAGAATCGGAGCTGTCGTAAGCTGCTTCTTCAAATCATCAAAAGCTGCCTGACACTCCTCTGACCAAACAAACTCAGTATCCTTCCGGGTCAACCGAGTCAACGGCTCCGCAACCCGGAAGAAATCCTGCACAAATCTCCTATAATATCCTGCCAGCCCCAGGAAACTCCTGATCTCTGCCACTGAAGTCGGCGCTGCCCAAGCCTCAACTGCTGTGATCTTCTTCAGGTCCACTGAGATACCGTCTCCAGTCACCACATGGCCCAAGAAGTCAACTCTATCTAGGAAGAACTCACACTTCGAGAGCTTTCCGTACAATCTCTCCCTCCTGAGTGTCTCCAGCACCACTCTCAAGTGCTCCTCGTGCTCTTTCTCTGTCTTCGAATACACCAGGATATCATCAATGAATACCACTACGAACTTGTCCAAGTACTAGTGGAACACCTTGTTCATGAGGTTTATAAATACTGCTGGTGCATTGGTCAGCCCAAACGGCATAACCAAAAACTCAAACTGTCCGTACCGCGTCCTGAAAGCGGTCTTGGGAATATCCTCCCTCTTCACCTTCACCTGGTGGTAACCTGACCTCAAATCAATCTTGGAGAACACCCGAGCTCCGCTTAACTGATCAAAGAGATCATCGATCCGCGGCAGTGGGTATCTGTTCTTAATCGTCAGGTTGTTAAGTTGTTAAGTGCCCTGTAGTCGATACACATCCGTACCGACCCATCCTTCTTGGGTACGAAGAGTACCGGTGCACCCCAAGGTGAAGAACTCGATCGGATGAAGCCCTTGTCCTGCAGTTCATCCACCTGCTTCTTCAGCTCCACCAATTCACTGTTGTTCACTCGATAGACATGCTGAGAGATCGGTTCTGCGCTGGGAACCAAGTCTATCGAGAACTCTACATCCCTGTCTGGTGGAAGCCCTGGCAACTCCTCTGGAAATATGTCCATAAACTCTGCGATCAAGGGATACGAAGCCACCTGCTCCTCAACTGATGCTCCAAAGAAGACTCCACTATCCTGCTCTGCCTGCCCCCGGGTGTACTCAAACTCTGGCTCTCCTGGCGCCCCAAACACAACTCTACCCCCTCGACAATCAATGCGTGCGTGGTGTCTACTCAGCCAGTCCATATATAATATAATGTCGTAGTTTAGTAGTTGCATGACGAGTAGACTCACTCCCAACTCTCGGCCTCCCAATATGACGCTCCGCCCTCTGCAAACATCACTCACGAGGATGACCCCACCCTCGGTCATGATCTTGCAGGTCCTAGGCAATGGTTCAAAAACCAGACTGTGTCTAATAGCATACGATACTGACACAAAGCTGTGGGAAGCCCCGGAATCAAAGAGTACAAATGCTGGAAAGGAGTCTAGGAGAACCGAACCTGCTACCAGCTCTCCGATGGCCTCGGCATCCTCAGCTGCCATGGCGAAAGCTCGCCCCTGCTGTCCACCCCGTGCCTGCTGCTGGTGCTGCTGGAACCTCTGCTGCTGGGTCTGCTGGGCTGGTCCCCTCTGCTGGCCTGCTGGAGCCTTGGCTCCACCTCCCTGAGCTCCTCGCCCAAAAGCCCCAGGGCAATCCCTTAACTGATGGTCTCCCGCACCACAAAGAAGGCACTTGCCTAGCTTCTTCCTGCACTCATGGATCATATGCCCCGGCTTCTTACAGAAGGCACAAATGACTACCTGCTGCTGACGGGGTATCTGCTGCCCTCTCTACTGCTGGTGCTGTACCTGCTAAAAAGGTGCCCGACCCTGCTGCTGATACTGCTGCTGATGCTACTGCTGATACTGCTGAACTGGCCTCTGTGGCTGCTGATACTGGAAGTGAGGCCTCTTGGCTTGCCCCTGACTGCTGCTACCAACCTGGAAGTCACGACCCCTCTTCAGCTTCAGCCCTAGGTCGTCTTCTGCCGCCATAGCCCCAAAAAATATCTCAGCAAATGCAGCATTCCGGTCGCTCTTAGTCAGTGACCGAACCTCTCTAATCAAGCCCCGATGAAACTTTCTTGCCTTCGTCCTCTCAGTCAAGTCGTCTATAAAACGGCCAGTCTATAAAACTCCCCAGCATACTCAGCTACCGTCTAGTTCCCCTGAACCAGACCCTCGAACTGTGCCTCGATACCTCCCAAGGCCACATCACGAAAGAACTGCTCCTTAAACAGCTCCTTGAACTGGGCCCAAGTCTGGCCCTCAACTCCCATCCTGGGATCTGTCTGATACCATGTACGGGCCAAGTCCTGCATCTGGCTGCCCGCCGCCTCGATCTGGAGTCGAGCTGGTATCTCCGCCAGTCGGAAGATCTCCTCGATATGCTCTATCCAGTCGTCTATATAGTGGATGCCCTCTGTGCCGAAGAACTCCTGAGGATGCATCTTTTGGAAGTCTTGTATATCCTTCTCCCTCCGACGGGGCTGCTGCTGGGTCCCCGGAGCTGTAATCATCTCGATTGTAGTGCGAACCAGCTGGTGTGCCTCATCGATCCCCTGTCAGAAATCTGCGGTCTGCCTCATCTGCTGCTGCTGATGGGACTCCAGGATCCTCTCTACGAAGGAGAAGAGATGTGCAGCATCTACCATCCCCGTAGGCGGATGCTGCTGCGGTGGAAGGATCTCAGGAATCACAATGCTCGGCCTCCTGACTGGTGGAGGTGCTCCTCCAAAAGCTACAGAAATACCGACTCCTGAGGGCTACACTGGCCCTGTGGCACCGGGAGCTGGCTGCTGCTGAGGTCGAGAGGTGCTAGACCCCTCTCCAGCGTCTCCCAGTCCAGGGCGATGCGATCTCGTCTCAACCATCGTGGAGACACAAATCAAACAAGAAACAATTACTGAGAATGAATCGAAATATCAATGGAGGACAGTTTAAAATTCTAAGGAAGACAATAAGCAGCAAAAGTAGATATACGAAATCTGATAAGAAATTTTCCTAGTGTGATTGAGTACCTTCAAAAATATACAAATTCCTACTGCAGGCTGCAGCGATATTCTAGTTCGAATACCACTACATTCCAACCTAGACCTGCATGGGCCACCAATAAAAACGTGTCACGACCCGCACCCTAGAGTAAGTGCACGAGACGTGGGTACGTCCAGCCTACGCCGCAGTGTCGACGGTAGAACGTTGTCCTAGGTCACAACATCTAACAGTCTAAGGTAATAAACAGTTATACTCCCCGAATGGGGGTGACATAACAGAATATATCTCAATCACAGCTAAGGTAGAACAGGATAAAGATGGAATGATATAAAACATGCAAGATCCAAAATCCACAGAAAATACAATAGAGAGAAAGCTAAGAGTCTATGATAACTCCACAAACATCCAGAATAATACAGATCCAAATATATACAACTCAATCTCCAATACTATGAAATAAGATAAATATCTATGGAGCAACTGTCTCTACTGCTAAGGGATCCGACTGGAAGTCCGGATCGCAAGTGTCCTCTAAGGCTGTCCTATAGAAAGTATCTAATCAGGCCTCTTCCTCGTCCTCTGTAAAATTTTCAACTGGTCCAGTCAGGACGGGAACGAGCGCATATCTCTTAAAATAGTTCATAACATGTTAGAAGTATAAATCATGCAATAGAGTAAAATACAGGAAATGCTGAAAAGGAAGTACAGAAAAAATAGGAGATATTTGTAACTGAAAGTAAATACATGATAAGTAGAGACTGTAAGTGGCTAAGTGATTTAGAGTACAATATGGTTATGTAAACGGCTTAGGGGCACATGAATACAACTAAAAGGCACATGAATACAGCTACTGGGGATAATGATCACATAACCAATTCTACTCACCCCGCCCCAATCAATACACAAGGATCCATTCAAGTTACGTTATAGGCACATGAATACAGCTAAGATACGTGAACTCATGTAATGAGTAGTACATGAGGCACATGATAGTACATGAAAGCACATGAGAACATGTAACTACATGAACTAGTACGAGTATAAGGAGTACCTGATGCACATGATAAAGTACATGAACATGAAATACCCGATGCACCCGTAGAGGGATAACATCTCAGGAAAGGATCCATATAGTACTAATCCGTGAAGATACGTGTCAGCATCAAGTAGAGTAATCTAGAGCAAGAATATAGTTCAGACAGGTATAAAAAGATCAGAGAATGTACTCGCATGCTATCTGAATGTCCAAGATGAAAGTACTGTCCGAGGAGTGGTGTCTAGCTCCTATTAGAACAGCACAAGTCATAACAAGTCCAGAATGGTAATAAGATGCACTACAATGTATTCTATATGAATCTAGGTCAATCTAGGCCAAAGTCAACTCTTGGTCAACTCTGGTCAACCCTAGAAGTCAAACTAGGTCAACTAGGTCAAACCTAAGTCAAACAAGTCTACACTAGTCTAACTAGTCTATTCTAGGTCTAACAAGGCTATACAAGTCCAATCTAGGCTCACTAGGCAATACCATGCCCTAACCAACCGTTAATCACATCTACACAAGTCAACTCATTTATCTAAAATGTAATACACTCTAATGTAGAATACACATATTGATGTATTATATAATATAACTAAAATACACCTTAGCTTATAGACTACCTATTTTATATCATACATACATGTATATCTAATATATAAAATAGTAGGCACACACATTGATATATTATATATGATACCTATATATATATATATATATATATATATATGTATATATATATATATATATATATATATGTATATATATATATATATATGTATATATATATATATCTCAAATACATATATAAATACATATGTATAGAGAAAGGGGGGCATATGTGCTCATGTGTCATGTGTGTGTGTGAGTGTGATACAAGAGTGTGTGTCAAGAGAGTGAGTGATAAACTTGTGTGTGTACAGAAATTAGGAATAATGAGGGATACATGTGTGTTAGGCTTGTGAAACATGTGAAAACAGTGGCAAGGAAAGTCAGGGAAATCAGTGAATGATCATAAAAACAGTGAGCATGGCAATACGAAATCAGTGAAGTATATTGTGTAGCAGTGTCTATAGGAAAATAGGGAAATACATGTGTGGGAAATTCCTGAATCAGTGAAAAGGGAAAACAGGAATCAATGACATTAGAAACAGTGTACCAACAACCATAAGAAATCTAAAAATAGGCAGTTGACAGGTTATAGGCTATTCAGTCCTATTTACAGTTCAGGAAAAAGGGAAGAATCAGTGAGCTATTCAGTGTATCAATTCTCAGGTTTTTAGGAAAAACTGGAAAAAATACAGTGAGTACAAGTGACATAAACTGGAACCAATCCTATTACAAAACAGTGTAATAATCAATGACTCAATTTCAGTTTAAGGACTGAAGTAATCTCAGGTTATTAAAAATCTGGAAACAGGAAACACATTTCTGTAATTCAAATACCCTTCAACCCAAAGTCAAAATCTCTGATTTTAAAAAACAGTGTAATAGTTGACAGAAAGTAATGCATTGATAGTTTACTTAAAACTTAATTCCAGGTTATAGTTTACAGGGAACCAAACTCAGTTAATCAGTATTTTGAAAAGGGAAGGAAATCAGTATCTCAGTTTTTATAGGAATGAAATAACAGGTTTTAGGAAATGAATCCATTTCCCAGTTGACAATGTACCATGCCAATAGGAACTCAATCAAACCAACACCATATCAGCTATAGAACTCAACAAACCAGTTCTATTCCATTCGAAATCTAACACAAATGTCCAAATTCTCATTTACAAACCAGGAGCCAAATTCAAATATAAACATTAAGCTACCATGAGCTAGCAATATGTGGGAGTAATTAGCAGTGAGAAACATCACTAAAAATGAGATTAAATAGTTAGGAAATTTACTGAAAAAGATAATGTATCAGAGCATGAATCAGTTACTATGAAATCAACCCAATATTCGAATCCAATTCACATCCCACCTAACAAATCATGTAAACTAATTTAACAGAGATTATACATCATATTTAGGATCAATTTAACAATTAAAAACACTAATTAAAAAATTTAAAAACTGAAATCAACAGGGAAACAAAAATACACACTGATACGCACAGTGCATACACAGTACATGCGCAATATCGTATCCGACACGACACGAGAGGCCCTAAGACTTGACACACGTGGTGTCAGTCAGTGTCCCCTAGGGTGTGTCTAATTTCACATGTCCTAGTTGCGTGTCTGCTGCACAAATGCACCCGAGTAGCAGGGCAAGCAACCTGCATGCGCGCGCGCGCGTGCAACCGCGTGTCCGTGTGTCCGTGGCGACTCGACACGACCCAATAGTGACTCAGAGCAATGAAAACACATAAGCGAGGTAAAAACCCTAATTCCTATTCAATTATATTGCTAAAATCAGGTCGAAATGCCCTTTGGGGCATTTCGTCAAACACATATAAACATGGGCTGATACGTGTCCGATACGGACACGTATCGGACACAAAACTTAGGGTTTGCTATACCTACAGCTAGGGTAGGCCTAGGGCTCCCTAGATATGAAATAAAAACAAAAATTTATGGAAGGGATTAGAATATTACCTTGGGATTTGCAATGTAACAAAAAGCCCCAAATGAGAGGACCCTCAAACCACCAAAACTCTCCCAAATTGTTTCTTCCCTAAAATTACTCAATATCAACAGCAAATACAATAATTTTAGGTCCTATTGCAATTGGTTTGGGGGAAAAATGAATTGAAATGGAATTTCTATGGATTAAAGAAGATGGAGACTCACCTCTTTCTCAACTTGCAAATATTTCCTAATGGAGGCTAGCCCTAATTTCTAGGAGCATTAAATAGGGGAAGAATGACCTAAGTGTGGCCGGCCATAGGCAGAATGGGCTAGGGTTAGGTTGCACTAATGTTTGGTTGGGCCTCCAAGGCTAAGTCACAAGTCATGACTTGTGAAACCACAAGCCATTTCCTATTCAATTTAAATCCTAAATTTTGCCAAAATAATTCTAATGGGTTAAATGTCACTAACTTAGGTCAAGCTAGGGTTTCATAACCTAACTAAGTAGTCATGACCTAGGTTAGCCTCTAGGACAGTCTCCTAAGTCAACATGAGTCAAAGTCTAAAAATAGCACCAAATCAATTATACTAAAAATCACTTAAAAATTCTAATAATTATAATTAATACTAATAATTCCAAATTAATTCCAAAATTTTTAAAAATGACCAAAATACCCTCAAGCTAGAAAAGTGGCAGTGACAGCCGAGGACTTGACAAGCAGAGCCGAAAGGGATTCCATCAAGTTCCGGGACAAACATGTTAACTGCAAGGATGGAAGAGAAAGTCAGACTCAGAATCTGCAGAAAAAACTAAGTACTGGAGAAATCCTATGCGCCCAAAGAGCTATGTGCCCAAAGGGCTATGTACCCAAAACATCATGTGGACGCATAACATGCAGCAACATGTGGGCACATAACACATAGCAGCATATGGGCGCATAACATGTAGCAGCATGTGGGCGCATAACACACCACAGTATGGGCGCATATGAATGCTCACAAAAACATGTTGCCTTGGGCACATGCGCCCAGGCAGAGAAAAAGTCTGAGCGTCGCAAATTAACGCTCAAGACTTTGTTTTGAGGCGTAGCCTCACCAGGATCGGGTCTTGGACTGACGAGGACTCTGTCGCAGGAGGAGAGCCACTCGGTGCAGCCCCCTTGCCCTTCGCAGATCTTTTGGTGGCCTTGGGAGACATGGTTCGTGCAGAGAAAAGATAAAAAGTCTTTTTGAAAGTTTTGAAGAAAAAGAGAGTAATGAATCTTCTCTTTCTTGAAAGCCTATTTATAGGCATGGGCTAGCACTATGCACCCACTATTCCTATGCGCCCACCGCGTACTATGTGCCCACTATGACTTATGCGCTCACATGAAGACCTAGTCCCTTGCACATTATGCGACTGCCACTTGCTGATATGGACAACGCATGAAGGATGGACCTCTTTAAATTCTACTCCGATGAATCTGTCAGTTCAGATTTTCGAGGAAGATCTCAACAGCCATATCTCTGACAGTCTGGCCAAACTCTATGTGCCCAAAGGAAGAGCTATGCTATGCGCTCACTGCATCACGAGTAGACGGTCCATGCTTCTTTTAAAGTATTTTGAACTCGTTGAAGTATCGAAAACTTTGAAGGAGGTCTTGTAGAAGCAAGAAAATTTTAGCATCCTTGACAACCATGCACCCAAGCCAGAGAAGTCATATGCGTCCAAGTCACCAGAGCAAGCTATGCGCCCAAGTCACCAGAGCAAGCTATGTGTCCAAGTTACCAGAGCAAGCTATGCGCCCAAGTCACCAGAGCAAGCTATGCCAGAGGAAGCTATGCACCCATACGCCCAATCTAGACTCCTCCAGAAGGGGGGCATATAGCCCTGTTTTAGGCTATGCACCCAAGTCAGGAAAGCCCTAGACTCGGTCAAACTTACGATCAACCGTGCACCGAAGCATACGGCCACGTCAATTTCCACGAGCAGTCGTGCATCGAAGCAAGCGGCCACGTCAACCCCACGATCAACCCATGATCGCGCAGTCTACATGCGCCTACACTCTATGAGCCCAAAGCAAGACTATGCGCCCATATGAAAATCAGTGTATTTTCTCATGTGGGCGCATAACATCATTCCAGCACTAAAATACCTATAAAAAGGGGTCTCATACCTCTTCAAAGGAGAGAACGGAGAGCATTTTCAAAAGCCAAATTGTTGCACTTCTTGCCAGTGAGCAGAGAGTTAGCAATTTTTTTAGGTTTTCTTCCACTTTTGTAATCGGAGTGTCAACGGAGTAAAGGAGCAACTGTCGCTCGATCTCCATCGTCCTATTCCCCAGAATTCTTTTTGTACTCAGGGATCCTCAGCGCAGGATCTCTCAGGCGTACTCGATTTATGGTGCCTTGCGCCAATAAGAAAAGACATCATTTCTTCTTCTTTTTTGTGTGTGTCCACAATAACTACTAGTAACCATGACATATCTGATATATCAGACATGCATGAGCTACTGCCAAAACCTATGTCAAGCCCTAGAACCAGAATACTGGAAAGTCGGGACAGTACAAGGCCAGCTACGTATACCAGAGTACTCCAGTACCCCAAGATATGATCAAAGAAGTAGAGAGTCGCAAAACCTATGCATGCCCTAGAACCAGAATCCAAGATATCTCATTCACAGGCAAATATACAAAGTACAATAAGTACGATCATTGGATATAAAATAGCAAAGTGTCCCAAACTATGTATGTATGTATGTATGTATGTATGTATGTATATATATATATATATATATATATATATATATATATATATGATTATGAATCTAGTAATACAAAATAAAGAACTAGCAAGAGTAATAGTCATACATGATCAGCTTTAGCTATAGTTTAGAATAACACAAATCATGTACAAGTTTATAGGCTAGAACTTAAGTCCAAAACATGAGCTAAACATGTGCTCAGTGGTTAAACACCGTAAAAGAATAAATATAGATACTAGTGGGTAAAAAAAGATCACCACTCTGGCACCCTGGTGCTCCTGGTGGTCACCATAGAGTCAAAGGTACGGGAGATCCTCGGGCTTTTGTACTAGATATGGCTAAACAAAACCAGTGAGGTCAAACCTTCAAATAACAAGTACCACAAAGGAAGCCAAACTAATAAACTAAAATCAACAATAACTAACATAACAGTGGATAGAGACAAAAACAAGAAAAATGCAGATCGAGACTCATGCGCCATCGATGCACTCATCTCGATAATAGAAAAGACAATAAGCTAATAACATGGGATATAAGGTAAACAACCGGTAATATAATGTAAACATGGGACAAGTAAAATAAACATGGACGTGTGTAAACCCCCTAAATTTCTACTATAAAATTTTTTCAAATAAATTTTGGTTTTTAACTTTTGTTTTGTATTGTACGTCGCATAGTCGTGTTGTACGTCGCATAGTCATATTGTACGTCGCGTATGAGTTCATATTTTCGAATGGCTCGACGAGTGCGAATATGTGCGAGATACATATTTTTGTAAAAATATTTTTTCTTTTAGAAGTACGGTTTTTATAATAAATATGATTGTTTGAAGTTGTTACCAAAACCTTATTTTTATAAAAGGATTATTTATTTCGCTATTCAAAAAAAAATAGTAGTTTAAAATTTTTTGATATATTATTATGAGCGAGCAACATGAAACTATTTCATGTTTACTTGTTTTTCGAAAACTATATATAATGGATTTATTTACTATAAAATAGATTTATGATTTAATATTTAGGTAATTATCATGATTTTCGAAATTATTATTATTGGTATTTTTAGAAAATATGTTTTTGAAATTTTTATGGTAATTTAAAAATCTTGATTGATTTTATTGACTTATTTAAATAATGTAATTAATATCTATATTTGAAAATTGAATATTCTTTATGAATTTAAACTAGAAGATGGAATGTAATTATATTTAAAAACGATTTGGATTGGATTTGAATTTATTAAATTAATATAAATTAGCGGTGGAGATTATCTAAGCGGAGTTTAATATTCCTGATTCTTATCCAACTAGGAATTCCTACCTCCTATATAAGGAGAGGTACTCATCCGTAAATTTCACCATCCACAAACGTGCATCGTGTCCGTGCTCGTGCCTCTTTCCATCCACTATATTTCCTCATTACAAATGCAATAATTCTATCCTGTCCGACAATCCCGGACGTCCACCCAGCCGTGTCGGACACTCCCGATACGACGACTCAATCCTAAACCAAACCCAGCCACCACGCCACCATCCCGACAACCGTCATCACAGTCATCCTCCACCGCCACCGTATCCTCCCCTCGCCGCACCACTGGGACACCACCGCCCTCCACTCCTTCTCCGGCCAAATCCCCAAACTTTACCACTGCCAACACCACCTATGCCACCACCACTACAGCCTCCTCCGCCTGCCCCCAGTATACGGCGCTGGTCGTCGATTCCCGCTGCAACCTCTACGCCCGAAGACCGTACGGGACCGACACCGGCATCCTCGCCAACTCTGCGAGCCGCTCCGCCGAAGACCCACGCGGACGCGCCCATCGAGCATCTCCCAGATCCGACTCCCCATGCCTCCTCCTCCTCCGTCGTGTTCGACCTCACGCCGTGTCCCCAAATCCAACCAACCAAAATAAAATCCTTACCTCCATCACCACGTCGAGCGTCCTCCGCAAGCCGCTTCTATCCTGGAGCCTCCAGCAACGCCGACTGCAGCGATCCGTCCGGAGCCATACTATGCTGACCCCCATTCCTCACATCTGAGACCACCGTGGCCCCACGCGCCTCTCCGGTGAGGTGCCACCCTCTTCGTCGGTCGCCCGACGTCGCACGATCGACGCAGTCGAACGCACGCCATATGGGAGTTTCTCTCTCTGCCGGTCACCTTCACGAGCCCGATCCGTCCCTTCTCCAACGGCCAGCGCCGACTTTGCCGCGCGACTCCGAGCTCCCCACCACCGGAGCCGCGCTCCCCTGCGGCGTGCTATCCGCGAATCCGCTAGACCCGAGCGCCTCCGGCTCGCTCCTCCGCGTCCACCAGAGCTCCGCTGCCGTACTGCCGCCACCGCCTTCCGCCGAACCCTCCCGGTAAACCCTCTTCTCTCCACTCCTTTCCTTTCTTTATGCCCCTTCCTTTCCTCTCTTTGTTAAAAAGAGAAAAAGGAGAACACACGAGCAGCAGTGCTGCTTTGGCATTCCTTCTCCCTTTCTATTTTGTTTTTGTTTTTGTTTTTATCAATTATTTTTTTATTTTATTTGTTCTGTTATTTAATATGTTAAACAAGTTTTGTTATTTAAAATCAATATATACATACTAAATCAATATGTATGTATAGATGTAAATAGATTGTTATATTATTTTTTTTACTATTATTAATATCCTTATTTTATTAGTATTATCATTATTATTGTTTAATAGTATTTTTATTAGGATTTTTACTATACTGTTACTGTTAACAGTATTATTATTATAATCAGTTTATTACTATTACGATTATTAATACAGGAAATTACATATAGGGGGTAAAGTTAGAGAAAATTATAGAAAAAGGGGTAAGTTTAGGGAAATTATAAGTAGAGGGACGTGACGACATCAATAATGGCGCCAACAAATTGGCACCATGTCTGGCGCCATTAGTGATGGCGCCAAGGGGCCGGCCCCCCCTGGCGCCATCAGTGATGGCGCCGGACCCATTCGTCTGTATAATGGCTACAAATTCTCGCTCTCTTTTCTCTCTTCTCCATCCAACGTTCCAATTTCCTGTATAACGGTCATATATCTATCCGTTGGAGATTGGATGTATATAAATGGTGGATGTGAGAGAGGTTCATCCCCACTTCACTCTTTCTAATCTTTCTCACACATTCTATTATTCGTGGCCTCTATCTTCTCCAATATTTTCTACATACCAGAAGTCCATTTTTTCGATATGGATCAGAGTCTAAGAATATTGTGCTCACATGGAGGTTCAGTAAATGGGTTATCATACGAAGGGGGTTTTACGCAACTTCTTTTAGTCGATCGTAGTACTACATTTGATAGTCTAAGAACTCTGATTAGTAACTCTTTTTCTATTCGATATGAATTTATTTTAAGACATATTTTTGTTTCTCATTGTTTATTAATAGATTCTGATCAAACATGGAATTTTGTTCTTGAAGTTAATTTGCAATCGCCTTTTATTAGTATTTTTGTTACTGAAGTTTCTCCACCGCCTGAAATGTTTTCACGTCCACGTTCTTCTAATTATCAAATGGGTGCTAGTTCTTCTCGACCACTGCCAACTCATGAAGAAGAACAAGCAGTAGATATACCTAGTAATGATGATTTTGATGATTTTTAAAGTAATGAAAATAGTGATGATTTAATTGAAAATGTAGATGATGATTTTGATGATACTGTTAGTAGTGGTACCACTCATGAATTATTTGTCGGACAACAATTTGCTACCCGGCTTGAGTTTAGAAATTTTATAAGTAATGTAGCAATCGAACACAACTTTACATGTTCAACCGGTAGCATGAACAATTCTAGGGGAATTATTTACACTTGTGATTAACCAGGTTGTAATTGGAGAGTATATGCTAGACCCCTGGGCACAGAAGAAATATTTTTCATTAGTACATTAGAAAGTCGACATTCTTGTTTGAGTGGACTAACAAGAGGATGTCATCCATTAGCTACTGCTAAGTGGATTAAAAATAAGATTATTGATATAATTAGGGATAATCAGTCATATAGTCCATCGCAAGTAGTAAAGGATATCCGTAGAGGACATCGGATAGAAATTTCTTATGCCAAAGCTTGGAGAGCACGAGAGATGGCACTAGCTGAAATAAACGGTAGTTATGCCGATGCCTATGCTAGTCTTGAAGAGTATGGTTTAAGAATTATGGAGACAAATCCAGGCAGTAGAGTTTGTATAAAAACCACTGAAGACAATAGCTTTGAAAGAATTTTTATTTGTTTTAAAGCATGTATTGATGGTTTTTTAGCAGGTTGTTTACCCGTTATTAGTATCGATGGTACATTTCTTTCATCTAGATACCAACGTACATTATTTATTGCTTGTGCTCATGATCCTAACTACCAGTTATATCCAATTGCTTATGCTGTTGCTGAAGGTGAGAATACTGATTCGTGGACATGGTTTTTAAACTGTTTAAGAAGTACTTTCGAAAGATATTTAGATGACTGGAGTAGATTTTCATTTATATCTGATAAACAAAAAGGACTGATAAATGCTATGCGTGTTATTTTTCCAGAATCACCACATTATTTTTGTATTCAACATTTTAAGCAGAATTTGAAATCTGTCACCCGAATTACAAAATTTCATCGAATGTTAGACTCTCTTGCTAGATCGTACAATAAAACGGATGCTGACTATAGATTAGAAATCATCAAAGGCGAAAACATTGACATGTATAATTGGCTTATAGGGGTGAATGATGAAAATTGCAGTTTTGAACACTGGATAGCTGCTTATTCTTCTCGTGCTAGATTAGATATTCACACTTCTAATCTTGCAGAATGTTTCAATAGCTGGGTCAAGAATCTACGTGATAAACCGATCACAATGCTACTTGATGGAATTAGAGCAAAGATTATAACGCTTCAAGAGAAGAATAGAGTCCATGCACAAAACCTAGAAATTCAATTTTGTCCACGAATGATGAAAACAATGGCAAGTATAAATAGACAAAAGCATTACTTACAAATGTTACGCATTGATAGTTGCTTATTTGAAATGTTAGATAGTAAACCAGGTCGAACCTATGTAGTGCGCTTGAACGAGAGCTATTGTTCATGTTTAAGGTGGTATCATACACTTATGCCTTGTATACATGCATGTTATGTATGTAAGTCTTCCAATTACAGTATTGAAATGTTTTACTCTTCAATATTTTCTACTGACAAGTTGAAAAATGTGTATATGTCGCATATGGAACCAATTCCCGTGCCATACGAGCTTGAAGCTACTCTAACACGAGGACCAATTGGAGTACCAGATGTTAGACGCAAAGCTGAAAGACCGAAGAAGAAGCGCATCCAATCAACCAATGAATCTACAAGAGATTTGCGTTGCAGTAACTGCCATGGAGTTGGACACAACAGAAGAAAATGTACTAGCCAACTTATGTAGTAACTGATAAACTTCCAAGATGTACTCATAATTTCTTAGATATACTTCGAAGATGTACTCAAATGCCAAATATAAATATGATTTACTATTTACATAAATTATGCTATTTTCCACCCAAATGTTTCCAAAGAGTTTTTCTAATACTGGTTTTACGTCTTAGGCGCTCTGGTTCTGGGACAACCCGAGGCTCTGGGACATTCTCCGACTCTGGACTATCGGGCAACTGAGCTGGCCTTGGAGTTACAATCGTATGGGATCTCTGAGATGGCCTTGGAGTTACAATCGTATGGGGTCTCTGAGATGGGCTTGGAGTCACAATCTGCTGGGTCTCTTGAGTTGGCCTGGGAGCGCTTGGAGTTGCCAACAACTGTGTGTATTGTTCCATGTCCTCGAACCAACTGCCCTCGCCGGCATGACTAGATGTTCCCGCACCGGTATGGTAAGATGTTCCCGCACCGGCATGGTAAGATATTCCCTCGCCGGCATGGCCAGATGTTCCCGCACCGGCATGGCCATATGATCCCTTCCCATGCATATTGTGTCGGTTGAACCAAATTTCCAAAAAAAGGAAGAAGCCGAACAGTAATCCGTGATCCAGTTGCGTTCGAAAAGAGAACTGAACCACATAGAGCGAGTAGATACGCCCTTGTGCAGCAAAGAATCTGTAAACGTACGATACTATGAGAACCATATTTAAAAATAAATACATAAATAAATGAGTGAAGTTAAATACCCGCTCTTCGCTTATATTAACTGGACCGTCAATTGTACGGTCAAGATCCATGAAGTTCCCGTGCAACCAGTTTAGAGTGACATCGGATCTTGTGTTTATATCTTCGGGCGGATTAATACCGAGATATCGTCTAATTGTAGTGGCAGCGCTTGCTTGATTATCAAAAATTATAGGCTCACCTGTAATTTAAAATTATAATTTTGCATAAAATTTTAATAAAAAATTAATATTTAACAATTATTTTACCTGTAATAGGTAACCCTAAAATATTTGCTACGTCCAGTAGCGTTACGGTCATCTCTCCAACCGGCAATTGGAAAGTATCGCGTTGGGGCCACCAACGCTCTGCCAGAGAAAATATTAAATATCTGTCGTGTACCAAGAATCGAAGATCATCTATATATCCAAAACCAAATACGTTAAGTAAACCCTTTTGATATGTATTTATCTCCCATGTGCCGTAATTTGCTGCGTTACGCCATTGTCCACGTTCACGCAACCGTACATCCGAGTTATAATCAAATAACTACAAGCGAAACGAACTATATAAATAAACTCAAATTTAATATGTAATAAAATAAAGAATAAATATTAATTCCTGAAAAATTACATCTCCTGTAAACACCAATCGAGATATGTGGCTCTTCCGTTCTTGCTCCTCTCTTTCAGTCGTCGGCCCACCGGGAATGCGACCATCGTTTACTGCAGCCATCCTCTTCAAGCGTCGTCCAAGAGAAGCTCCTGCAAATAACAATGTGAATTTATACATCTTTCTTCACTCTCCTCTCTTTATATAGATTTGAAGAACCGGAATGGGGGGAGGAAAGTGACATGGAGGGGGGACAAATTGATTTGTGATAGAAAAAAAGGTGACATAAAGTTACATAAAGTGACATAAAGTGACATAAATTGACATAAAGAGAAGCTCCAAGCAACCTTGTTATTAGCATGCCATGTAACAGAGTGAGAAAAAATCCAAAAAAAAAGGTAGCTAGTCCGGCGCCATCACTGATGGCGCCAGGGGGGGCCGGCCCCTTGGCGCCATCACTAATGGCGCCAGACATGGTGCCAATTTGTTGACGCCATTATTGATGTCGTCACGTCCCTCTACTTATAATTTCCCTAAACTTAGCCCTTTTTCTATAATTTTCTCTAACTTCACCCCCCTATATGTAATTTCCTGTTATTAATATTTTATTTTCGGGTTTATACTACTATTTTCTAAAAAAAAATATTATGACTAAAGCCTACATCTATATTTTAAATTTTGGTTATATCCCTATTATATTTTTAGTCCTAAATCGTTTTTCTAGATGATATTTTCCAAAATATTATAACTAAATAGTGGTTTCAAATTTATAAAAAAAAATTCTAACATTTTATTTATCAAAATTATTTTAACTAATAAAATGTATTTTCAAGTAATATAGAATACTTTCTAAAAATAGTATATGTATTCACTTACGTAAAATTTCCTCTTTGTCATCATCACTAATCATGACTAATCCCATCCCCCTTATTTTTCCTTGCGACTTTGGACTGCTACCAATCAACCATGGCTAATTTGGATTAACTGGGACTTTTCAGAACATCGCACCACACCAGACGACACACCAGGCAAGATACTTTGCCATCTTTACTGCTTACATTTAGTTGCATTATATTTCAGTTATTGTATCTGTATTTCTCATTTATTATTTTCTCCTTGCTTGTGGACCTAGAGTTAAGTGACTACCATCAATAGAGTGCATGTCATTAACTTTGTCACGAAGGTAACACGAGTTGTGTGTGAGTGGTGAGTAACATGTAGAGGTCACTTGCGTGTTGGCTGATCCCCGTGCGCATGCGTAGGAATAACTGCCAGTAGATACATGTTAGAAGACTTGACAGTTATCTATTATAAAACAGTATTGTGGAAGCGACATGTGTTGGTGCGTCGTGGTTACGATACATGTATTGTATCATTGGGGGGAGGGGACAGCTACTAGCGTAGGGGCTACATTTATTTTTTACACACATTTGTGGGCCGATAGTGACTCTTATGAGCACTACCTTCTGCCCCGGGGCTGATAGCGACTCTGATGAACGCTACTTACTGCCCATGGCCGATAGTGACTCGGATGAGCGCTACCTACTGCCACTCTTTATTTACTCTGCTGATCCTACAGCCCTTGCGTAGAACGTTGTCCTCAAAGTGTATATCACTTAGACGGTTAGGAACCCAGTTATGTCGTAGTTTATAGTATTTACATTTGCAGTTATATTGGCATATTCTTTCTGTATCTTGTTACGTCCCTCTGAGGACCTGGTGATCTCTCCAGGTGTGTGTTTTGTGATTTTTTGTAGGTGCTCTAGCTAAGGCCATGTCTTCCTTCCTTTCCCCGCGATGATTGCTCTTGGACTCGTCATTTGCTTTGCTCGACCAAATTATTTATTTGTATATTTCCTTCTTATTTAAACTTGTTGGTAGTGGATATGTCTCCGCCCAACGTTTATACGAATGACTATTTGATTATATCATTAAAACTTCATATTTGTGGATGAGATTTAGTTTGGGCATGGCTTTCTATATTTTACAGCTTATGTATACATACGACGGTCCATATACTTCGTATGTATACACTAGCATGATTACGTTCTAGTCCTTCTATTTTGGTACTGGGGCGTTACATATTTTTGTGGTGGCCCATGCAGGTCAAGTTTGCCGTTTCGGTTGTACGATTGTACCAAACAGGCCTGCAATATAGGATTAGAGTATATGATCTCATCCACCAGCTTGATCCTCTTCCTTGACTAAATTTTTTGAATCACTTGTTCAACTTCATTGATCTACATCTTGCTTGAGCTCTTTGTACCGTAATCCTTATCTCCGCACTTGATAGGAAAATGACTACACTAATATATGCTCATAGGTCAACCACATGGCTAGAATGATTACATTGACAACTAGTATGCATTGAGATCCTATTTGAGTTATAAAGATATGAGGATGGAGGGACCATATTTTCAAGAAGTATGAACTTAGGGATTAGTTAATTCCAAGTTGGGTAGTAGCAACTTTAATAACTTCGAAGGATCGTTAGAATTTTATCTACAAAATGATAGTGGAATCTATATACAATTGAGAAAGAAAATTGAATTGATTTTTGAGTTTTGATTTTGAAGGTCTTTGAAAAATATTTATGATTCAGTGAATTATAGCTATACATCCTTGAAGAGATATAAAGTTAGTTGAAAAGAATTTTTGAAATTTAAATGTTGCGGTAAGATTTATCAGGGCGGTTGATAAAGCTTGGATTTAAATTGGGTTGTATGGTTCCCAATTAATAAGTTCGTAAAATTTCAAATTTTAAGTTGGAGTAAGGTTATTAAGAATTTTGGTTAAAAATATTTTGAAGGATATATAATCAAATTGAGGATCTACTTTAAACTCTTGTTTGAATTACGATTGATAACTCATATTTAAATTTTGAGTTTAAGATTTGGATTAATGATAGAAGAAGAAAAATATATAGATTTGATTTGTGACACAATAAACGTTTATTCGTGATTGATTGGAAATTTTGGAGAAAAAAAATTGATTTGATTACTGATAAGATCATTTGAATATTGAGTTTAAAGTTAGATTGCTAATATTACAATCTTTGGGAAAAGTTACTAAAGATGTGGTGAAAAGTTATTTTGATTGATTAAAGGAATTTACCATTTTAAAAGTTATGATTTTGTTTGAATGACTTAGAAATAGAAGTTATGTGATGAGTGCGTTAAAATATTGAGCTGTAAAATTTAGATTATTCGTGATATGTTAAAAGTTTATCTTGAGGGTTATTGGAGAAATTTTTGGAGTTTTAAAGTTATGAAGTGATATAAAAAATTTTGATTCATGATTTTCTTGAGTTTAAAAGTTGGAGTGGAAATGTTAAATTTTGGAAAGGTTAGTAGTAACGTGATAAAAGTTTACTTGGAAAGAGATTTAATTTGGTCATGATTAAATTTGACGGCTTGGAGTGAATACGAAATTTGGGTAGTTCATTTTAAAGAAATTTATTAAGGAACTTTTGGAGAAAACTTGAGTTTTCAATTTTAATATTAGGCCACCAAGATAGTCCTAATAAATTAGAAGTATTCCATACTAAATGCCATGTCACTCATGACCATGATAGTAGTATATACACAAGCATTGCTAGTCATCTACCAAACTGTATTGTATCTCAATCTTTACTTACTCGATTTTCCCTCGAATCTCGATCTTTTATGGTAACCTTCTAACCCAGTTGTAATTTGAATAATGAATTAATTGTTCATTGACTGTATTCATTTAAGAGGCTATCTTCTCTCTAGAACTGTGATCCTAAATTATTTTGCTGGATTTTTAATTAATTTATTGCATGCTTGATCTCCTTTATTTTTGAGCATTAATATTCACCTCATGAACTCCCACTTTCTATTTTAGATATTTTGGCATCCCTTACCGTGACTTGAATATTTGGAGCACAACACTAGACTTTTTCTTCCAACAAACTTCATATGTTAGACTTTGACGAGCCCACCTTAATGTAGATATATCATGTCCCACTAAAACACGTCTCCTTGTACTCTATTTTCTTGATATGACTTTTCAGTCAAATGGCTAAGCTATAACCTCTACCATGACACCAGTTACTTTCGGACTTGAATTAGAGGTCCAACCTTGACTCATTTCTTTCAACCTGATAGGTGATTGTGTCCTACTTCATTCATTAAATGCCTAACTTTGTGCTTACCTTGATTGCATGACCCATTGTCCCATCACACTACTAGTTTAACTTTCATAAGTTGGGTAGAATACCTCACTCCTTTTTCCTTGTGACCCACATTGGTAAGTTTGCTTAGACTATAACTTCAGAGGACCCTATCATATCTAGTCTACCAAACCAAAAATGAAGAAAACCTGGGCAACTGCCTAGGTCCAAACTTTAAGCAAGACTTGATTCTTAAAGAACCTTGGACTATTTAAATTCCCTTTATCAGGGTCCCTTACTTATACTTTGACTAACTTATAATGCTAACTTAGCATAAAATTTTGCAAGCTTATTTTCTTATCAAGCTTGATCATGACATGTTTTATTGGGTCGCTCCCACTAACATATTGTCTAATCAGAACCGGTGCATGATGGTCTGATCAACCTATTGCACTTCGGTTCGCTTTTCATATATCATACTACGTGGATGGAGACATAGTTAAACTTGCCCTAAAGTCTCATCCGCGACTGCCTTGACAATTCTACTTAAAGTATTCAATCGCCGTTGAAACCCATATTGGTATTCAAAACATATTCCTTGAACTCTTGCTGGTCTTCGTCTTTTACCTATTCTAGACATGCCTTGTAATTGATAAGTAAGCCAAACTATTCTCCTATGACCGTGATATTTGTATATACGCGATGATAGTTAGCCACTGGCCAACCAATGTAACTATATCCTCGTCTCGAGTTACTCGCCCTTTTCCTTCGACCCTAGACCCATTTTTGTGACCTTCTTCGAACTTGAGAAGGATTCAAACCTAAACCTAGACGACTATATTCTCTCAATTGATTGCCCTTAATCTAGTCGATCCCTTGTCTCCTTATTCTATGTCATATTATGATTATACTTTAACCCTTAATTCTTCTTTATTTTATTGTGTTAACTAGCAATCCTCATTCAGTTTCGTAGCCGTGAGGCATTTTTCGTAGATAACGAGAACATGACTTACAAATTGCATGCTTGTGTTGAACGTCATTATTTGTCTCGTTCAATAATCTGATCTTATCTCCCCTATCTTCTCAACCCTACCAATTCCTAAATTTCGAGGACGAAATTCTTGTAAGTTGGGTAGGATGTAAACCCCCTAAATTTCTACTATAATTTTTTTAAAATAAATTTGGTTTTTAATTTTGGTTTTGTATTGTACGTCGCATAGTCGTATTGTACGTCGCATAGTCGTATTGCACGTCGCGTATGAGTTCATATTTTCGGATGGCTCGACGAGTGCGAATATGTGCGAGATACATATTTTTATAAAAATATTTTTTTCATTTAGAAGTGCGGTTTTTATAATAAATATGATTGTTTGAAGTTGTTACCAAAACCTTATTTTTATAAAAGGATTATTCATTTCGCTATTCAAAAAAAATAGTAGTTTAGAAATTTTTGATATATTATTATGAGCGAGCAACATGAAACTATTTCATGTTTACTTGTTTTTCGAAAATTATATATAATGGATTTATTTACTATAAAAATAGATTTATGATTTAATATTTAGGTAATTATCACGATTTTCGAAATTATTATTATTGGTATTTTTAGAAAATATGTTTTTGAAATTTTTGTGGTAATTTAAAAACCTTGATTGATTTTATTGATTTATTTAAATAATGTAATTAATATCCATAATTGAAATTTGAATATTCTATATGAATTTAAACTAGAAGATGGAATGTAATTATATTTAAAAACGATTTGGATTGGATTTGAATTTATTAAATTAATTTAAATTAGCGGTGGAGATTATCTAAGTGGAGTTTAATATTCCTAATTCTTATCAAACTTGGAATTTCCACCACCTATATAAGGAGAGGAACTCATCCATAAATTCCACTATCCACAAACGTGCATCGTGTCCATGCCCGTGCATCTTCCCATCCACTATATTTTCCCTATTATAAATGCAATAATTCTGCCCCGTCCGATAATCCCGGACGTCCATCCAGCCGTGTCGGACACTCCCGACACGACGACTCAATCCTAAACCTAACCCAGCCACCACGCCACCATCCCGACAACCGTCATCACAGTCATCCTGCACCGCCACCGTATCCTCCCCTCATCGTACCACTGGGACACCACTGCCCTCCACTCCTTCTCCGGCCAAATTCCCAAACTTCACCACAGCCAACACCACCTACGCCACCACCACTACAGCCTCCTCCGCCTGTCTCCAGTACACGGCGCTGGTCGTCGGTTCCCGCTGCAACCTCTGCGCCCGACGGTCGTACGGCACCGACACCGGTATCCTCGTCGACTCCGCGAGCCGCTCCGCCGAAGACCCACGCGGCCGCGCCCATCGAGCATCTCCCAGATCTGACTCCCCGTGCATCCTCCTCCGTCGTGCTCGGCCGTACGCCGTGTCCACAAATCCAACCAACCAAAATAAAATCCTTACCTCCATCACCACGTCGAGCGTCCTCCGCAAGTCGCTTCCATCCTGGAGCCACCAGCAACACCGACTGCAGCGATCCGTCCGGAGCCATACTATGCTGACCCCCATTCCTCACGTCTGAGACCGCCATGGCCACACGCGCCTCTCCGGCGAGGTGCCACCCTCGTCGTCGGTGGCCCGACGTCGCACGACCGACGCAGTCGAGCGCACGCCACAGGGGAGTTTCCCTCTCTACCGATCACCTTCACGAGCCCGATCCGCCCCTTCTTCAACGGCCGGTGTCGACTTTGCCGTGCGACTCCGATCTCCCCACCACAGGAGCCGCGCTCCCCTGCGGCTCGCCATCTGTGAATCCGCTGGACCCGAGCGCCTCCGGCTCGCTCCTCCGCGTCCACCGGAGCTCCGCTGCCGTGCTGAGCCCGCGTGCTGCCGCCACCGCCTTCCACCGAACCCTCCCGGTAAACCCTCTTCTCTCTATTCCTTTCCTCCCCTTTCCTTTCTTTATGCCCCTTCATTTCCTCTCTTTGTTAAGAAGAGAAAAAGGAGAACACACGAGCAACTGTGCTGCTTTGGCATTCCTTCTCCCTTTCTGTTTTTTTTTGTTTTTGTTTTTATCAATTGTTATTTTATTTTATTTGTTCTGTTTTTTAATATTTTGAACAAGTTTTGTTATTTAAAATCAATATATACATACTAAATCAGTATGTATGTATAGATGTAAATAGATTGTTATGTTATTTTTATCATTATTATTAATATCCTTGTTTTATTAGTATTATCATTATTATTGTTTAATAGTATTTTTATTAGGATTTTTACTGTACTATTATTGTTAGCAATATTATTATTATTATCAGTTTATTACTATTACGATTATTAATATTTTATTTTCGGGTTTATACTACTATTTTCTAAAAAAAAATATAAATATTATGACTAAAGCCTACACCTATATTTTAAATTTTGGTTATATCCCTATTATATTTTTAGTCCTAAATCGTTTTTCTAGATGATATTTTCCAAAATATTATAACTAAATAGTAGTTTCAAATTTATACAAAAATTTCCTAATATTTTATTTATCAAAACTATTTTAACTAATAAAATGTATTTTCAAGTAATATAGAATACTTTCTAAAAATAGTATATGTATTCACTTACGCAAAATTTCCTCTTTGTCATCATCACTAATCATGACTAATCCCATCCCCCTTATTTTTCCTTGCGACACAGCTACCAATCAACCTTGGCTAATTTAGATTAACTGGGACTTTTCAGAACATCGCACCACACCAGGCAAGATACCTTGCCATCTTTACTGCTTACATTTAGTTGTATTTTATTTCAGTTATTGTATCTATATTTCTCGTTTATTATTTTCTCCTTGCTTGTGGACCTAGAGTTAAGTGACTACCGTCAATAGAGTGCATGTCATTAACTTTGTCACGAAGGTAACACGAGTTGTGTGTGAGTGGTGAGTAACATGTAGAGGTCACTTGCGTGTTGGCTGATCCCCGTGCGCATACGTAGGAATAACTGTCAGTAGATGCATGTTAGAAGACTTGACAGTTATCTATTATAAAACAGTATTGTGGAAGCGACATGTGTTGGTGTGTCGTGGTTACGATGCATGTATATTATCATTTGGGGGAGGGGACAGCTACTAGCGTAGGGGCTATATTTATTTTTTATACACATTTTTGGGCTGATAGTGACTCTTATGAGCACTACCTTCTGCACCGGGGCCGATAGCGACTCTGATGAACGCTACTTACTACCCATGGTCGATAGTGACTCGGATGAGCGCTACCTACTGCCACTCTTTATTTACTCTGCTGATCCTACAGTCCCTACGTAGAACGTTGTCCTCAAAGTGTATATCACTTAGACGGTTAGGAACCCAGTTGTGTCGTAGTTTATAGTATTTACGTTTGCAGTTATAATGGCATGTTCTTCATGTATCTTGTTACGTCCCTCTGAGGACCTGGTGATCTCTCCAGGTATGTGTTTCGTGATTTCTTGCAGGTGCTCTAGCTAAGGCCATGTCTTCCTTCCTTCCCCCGCGATGATTGCTCTTAGACTCGTCATTTGCTTCGCTCGACCAAATCATTTATTTGTATATTTCTTTCTTATTTAAACTTGTTGGTAGTGGATATGTCTCTGCCCAACGTTTGTACGAATGACTATTTGATTATATCATTAAAACTTCATATTTGTGGATGAGATTTAGTTTGAGCATGGCTTTCTACATTTTACAGCTTATGTATACATACGACGGTCCATATACTTCGTATGTATACAGCTGGCATGAATACGTTCTAGTCCTTCTATTTTGGGACTGGGGCGTTACCACGTGTGAACATGTAAGGTAATCTGGGAATGTGAGCATATATAGTACAAGAAGCATGTATAGCATGTGAGCATGTGATAGGATGACGAATGACGACGAATTAGAAACTACTCCAGAACCGAATTACAATCCGTAAACCACACAAGGACCGGGGTTGCAACCCTTCTCCTGAACAGAACTTAGTCTCTAATCATTCATCGACAAAAGTAAAGTATAGACAGAAGCTAGACAAAAGAAGAAAAGATAGGACTGGACTCCATCCATCAGTCACGGCCAAGCAATGAGTACGGTTGATACGTTAGCTAACTAAGGTTATCACAATCCTGATTACTAACATATAAAGTTTGAAAATTTTAATTCGGCTTCCTGCCCTGCAGACTACCCAACTTATCTAGGCCACGGACGCAAGGATATATATAGTAGATACACCTCCCAGGAGATGTGTATCCTAAAGAGTAAGCTCCAAACGATGGCGAGACAAATATAGTAGTACATGTATACATGATTGCCCCATTCGACGGTGTGCTAGAAATGTGCCCCTCATGAAGGAGAGCTCCAAATCCATTGTATAGGACGAAATAAAGGGCTTACAAGCATCCGAGAAAATCATCCCTTCCAATGCATCTACATAATCAAACTAGTTGTTTAGTCCTTAACATTTTCATTCAGCATTTCGGGTGTAGCATTCCGTAGAATCCATCCTAGACATGATATTACCCTCGGGGATATGCAAGACTGGACAAGACAATACAAATGTATTATAACAAGCCACAACAGAAAATATACATGTATCGGAAAAATAGGAGTGCGCTATGACAAGCCACTATTCAATAAAGCTAGACAATATGGGATCGGGAGTACGCCATGACAGGCCACTATAGTAGACAAGATAAGACATGTATCAAGAGTGTGCCACGACGGACCACTATCAAGTAAGCAAGAAAGGCATGTAATAAGAGTGGGCCATGACGGGCCACTATTATAAAATATTGGCATGACATAAACTCTATAGTACAATAAATTTGGGTAGGCATATCAATACATAGTAAGAAACATGTCATGGCATACACAGGAAATCAATGAGTAAGAATAAACCAAGAAACTGAAATAAAGTTAAGAAAATATAAAACTTGTGTGTCCTGATAGTATACTGATGGTATAATCCAGTATACCAGCAGTATTATGGTCTGCAACCTCCATAAGCCTCTGTCAGGAAAATAGAACCACACCGGTATACTGTCGTTATGGACCAGTACACCAGTGGTATGTCAATAATTGTCGCAATAGGTTTCCAATCTAAAAAGGGGGCCACAATCGGTATGCCATTGGTATAGACCAGTATATCATTGGTATACTAAAAATGGGGCCAAAGAAAGTTGTTGTGACAAAAGTGACAAAAATTGGTATATCGTCGGTATATACCATTATCGACAGTATGTGTAACAACCCTAATTTATGAAAAATATTTTTATTGTTTTTATTTTATTTATTTTACACGATTTTATATTTATTAGATTACATTTTATTTTTTTAATTATGACTATAGAAGTACATTTTCGTAATTTTAATTTTAGGAGCACAAGAAATGCCAAACTTTCAAAATATCCTTCATGAGTTTTGAAGTAGACCAGTCCACCTTTAATTTGATACATCATGTCCCATCCAAACTTGTTTTCTGACATTTTTTGACTCCATACAACTTCGGGTCAACTAAGGTCGTTTTGACCGTTTACCGTAATTCTATACCTAACTTCCAACTTGAGTTCGGGACTCGACATAGATCAAAAACAATGTGACCCAATATGTAATTTTGACTCATTTTGAGCCTATGATGCACATGCCTAAGGCGTGTCATTCAATCGAGTTCCCATATGTTATTTATTTGTAAATGGCACATGAGACCCATTAGTTGACTTTTCGGGTTCGAATTGACTAGAAAATCTATTCGGACCCTAACCTAGCCAATCTCACATGTTAGAGTCTATCTAAGGTTGCCAAAATTGATTAGATATATATTTAATTGATTTTTTAGTGATTAAATTACAGCCATGTCTATTAAATTCCCTATCTTTGACTTGGTCAAACAATCTACCCAATAAGGAAACCCATTAACATATTAATCCTTTGGAGGGTCAACCTAACCAATTTAGTCCAAACCAAAGCCTAAATCTTCCAAATATATCTACCACAAAAATCCTAACTGTCACGATTCGCTACCCAAATTGTTGGGTCGGGCCGAGTCATGTCCAGCCTACACTTGAGATAAAGCGTAGTAAGTTGTTCTAAAGACAAACAATATAAGATCAAAGTGTGCTAGAAGTTCTATTTGTCACATTGAGTTAAAACATCACAAACACAAAATCATCTAGTATATAAATATGTTCCAAATACATAGCCAAGACGTAAAACTGGATACAGGTCCAGTAACAAAATACATAGTCTAAAACATGTCTGCTCTCAAAAGTTCCGAGCAACTAAACAAACTAGACGAGTTTTCCTGCAGGTACATCCTCGTAGGGTAAAGCCTGATCCTCGATGGCGACCCCATAATAGGAATCATATAGCAACTCCTCCTCGGTAAGTATACCTACAACGTTATCCTGTCAGGACGGGAGCAAGTACTGATACTACAACATTTAATATACTGAGCATGGAATGAAAGAGACGTAATAACTGGAAAAATCATGGCATATCACAATCTATCATAGCAAGGATACATTTTGTCATATTGACATATGTATATCTAGAGTTTAAAACTGGAGCAGGTACGTGATCGTCAATAGGTGTATAATGTGCGGAGGGCAGATGTAAATGAAATATACTTCCGTACAAGTGATAAGGCGATAGATGTACATACGCACAAACACAGCTTTGAGGAATGCCTACGACGCTGTAACATATAAAATGCGACCTTGCTCGAGTTCGGTAGAGGGGGCATGATCACGTACTCAACTATCAGTTTTCCTATAACCCAGATTCTTACATGTGAGAGATACGAGAACAGTATAAAACATGGTGGATACTGAGAGCAGTATAAAGCATGTGAAACATGTAGAGATATTCCAGATATGACTTGCAGTTTAGGTATCGATATTTAACATGGTTTATACACAATTTATTACATGCAGTAAATAAAGTTTGTAGAGGTACTTGCCTTGTGCAAAGAAAGGGTGTGTATATGAAGCTATAGATATCTGGTGTCCCGTCACTGTAAAAAGATATACAAACTTAGTTTTTATACTAAGCTAAACGCTTGGACACTTGTAGTGTGACACGACTTTCTAACTGGACACCTAGCCAAGTGCCGACTTTAGCATAGGAGATCAATGTGGGGTGACACAATACCTAGACCAACTTTTTAGGGTCTCTATACTAAGGTAGGGTAAGGTCCAACACCAAAATATTCCAAAATCACACATAACTTTACAAGACACAATTATTCAATTATTAAAACAGACTGTACACTGTGTTTCAACAATTATTAAGATAGGCAAAAAGCTTAAATTACATAAAATAAAGTACCAAAATGATCCTTTTAATTATAGAAATTTATAATAATTTCTCTGAAATATATAAACCACTATAGCTATTTATTAAAAATCAGTAAACATAAGTACTTTGAAAATGAGTTCGGGTTTTCTATTTTTAAACAGTGGCAAAACAGTAAATTAATTCCTAAAAAAATTATATTAAATTATCTTAAATAATATTGTATTTTATAGTAATTTTTTGGAATTTATTCAGCATTAAAAAGTAGTCTGAAAATTCAAAAACAGTAAAGGATAGAATCTGAAATTAATTAGTTTATTATTTAAGTATTTTGTTCGCGTATATGAAGTTGAACCGGAGTCCAAATACGGGACCCGAGGCCATGAACCAAGTCCAACATGACTCTATTAGACCCTGAATATGTGTAGACTCACCTAAGTCCAATCAACCCATGCTAGGCTTGGACTTAGAGTGGTCGTTTGCACAAAATACGTAAAATCATAATAAATACGGAACTTAAATACATGTAAGTAAATGAATTTAAATTATAGAAATTGAGAGCATACATATTATAGTATAGGCACTGTATTTATAAAATACATATTACAGTATAGGTACTATATTTATTTACATATTACAGTGTAGGCACTGTATTTATAATGACATAATTTAAATGACATAATTAAATGACAGAATTTAAAATACATATTACAGTATAGATACTGTATTTATAGGATACATGGTTATAGTATAGGCACTGTATTAATTTACATATTATGGTATAGGCACTGTATTTATATTGACATAAATTTAAATGACATAATTATAAAATGCGTAATTTAAATAAATTAAAATGCGTAAATATTACAGTATAGGCACTGTATTTATAGGATACATAAATTTAAATGACAGAAATTAAACGACCGAATGGAAATTGCAATATTAAAATATATCTATAATATAGTATGATGTGTTTAGAAAAGAATTAAATGATATATTGATAATATTTTATCGTAATTATTTAGAGAGATAAAATAATTTTACATATATATATATATATAAGTATTTAATAAGTTTAAACAAAATATATAAAAATGCAAATTTCCACAGATTATTAGTATTTTACAGAAATACTATATTTAATATATATATACACACATATATACATAATCTATACAGATATATATAAAATAAAAAAGAACTAAAAAAATCAAACCAAATTTACAACAAGGGGTCTCAAACTCAACCCATATAAAAGGGGGATCAGGTTTAAGGCTACAGCCACTGGCCAATAGGCCCAAGTGGCCACTGGTGAAAGGGGAGGGGGTCTGATCTATTTATGGGAAATTAATACGTATGTGTATCCTTGCAAAAATAAAAAGGAAAATTATTGCTTAAGGTGGGACTCGAACTGCAAACCTGTAATGGGGGGGAAGCTTAGGCTCACGCGCTGACCAGCAACCCTCAGTAGCCTTTTGTTAAGAAGTCAAGGCTCCAGAAATTTAATTGGAAGGGAGGCGAGAGATTGGTGAAGGAGCCCAATGAATAACGATGGGGTCCTATTTATAGAAAAACTTTGGAACCTTTACTTCATAAATTTTATTACAAAAATATCCATCATAAAATCCTAAAATTTCTTGTGTGCCATTTTCACCAAGTTGCCCTAATATGTAATTTACCAAAATGCTCCTACAAGTTCAAAAATTGTAAAAATTCATACGGACTCCAAATAACTCCAAATAAATCGCAAAAAAAAATCTAAAATTTATAGAAAAATATTTAGAACATTTTAAAACAAATTTTTGGAATTTTTGGAATTATTTTTCATTTATTAAATTTTTGAAAACAGGGGTTACAAATCTTCCCTTCTTGAAAAATTTCGTCCTCGAAATTCCCAAGAATAGAAGACTCTACAAATATTTAATATAGCAAGCAATTCAAACAATGACTAAGGCTACTATTAAGACTAACCTCTAAGGTATCAAGCGGGAACGGATGGTTCCCTCGCGGCTGGTGGGTCAAACAAGTAAGGATATCTCTCCCTCATGTCCGACTCCCTTTCCCAAGTAGATTCTTCCGAAGAGTGACGGCTCCAAGCTACTCGGACTAAGGGTATGACTTTGTTCCTCAGCCTCTTCTCCCTTCGGTCCAATATCTCCACTGGCTGCTCAGTAACTGCAAGACTCGGCCCGATCTCCAACTCTGAATGATCCAGCACATGGCTGGGGTCGGGAACGTATCTCCTCAGCTGAGATACATAAAAAACATAGTGAACTCCCGTCAGGTTGGGTGGTAGTACAATCATGTAAGCTACCTCTTCGATCCTACCGAGTATCTCAAACGGTCCAATGTATCTAGGGCTCAACTTGCCGTCTCGTCCGAATCGGATCGTCCCTCTGGTAGGTGATATCTTCACCAACACCATATCTTCGTCGGTAAACTCTATCGGTCTGCGACTAGCATCGGCCCAGTATTTCTGCCTATCCTGAGCAACTCTGAGTCTGTCCCTGATCATCATGACCTTCTCTGCTGCCTCAGTGATCATCTCCGGCCCAAGCATAACTCTATCTCCAACATCATCCCAAAATAGCAGAGTACGGCGTCGTCGTCCATATAATGCCTCGAATGGAGACATACCGATGCTGGCTTGGTAGCTGTTATTGTATGAAAACTCTACCAAGTGAAGATGACTCTCCCATGATCTACCGAAGTCTAGTACACAAGTCTTCAACATGTCCTCGAGCGTTTGAATCGTGTCCATCGATCTGTGGGTGGTACGCTGTACTGAACTTGAGCCGACTACCCAACTCCTCCTGTAAGCTCCTCCAGTAATGGGATGTGAATCTGTTGTCCCGGTCTGATACGATGCTCACCGGCACTCCGTACAAGCGAACTATCTGCTGCATGTATAGCTCTGCCAACTTCTCGGTGGAGAGCTCCACCTTGAAGGGTATGAAGTGGGCACACTTTGTCAGCCTGTTAACGACAACCCATATGGCATCCTTCCCTCCTTGGAAATGATGAATCCCTGAGACAAAGTCTATCGTAATATGTTCCCACTTCCACTCAGGAATGGATAACGGCTGCAATAGATCAGCTGTCCTATGACGCTCCGCCTTGACCTGCTGGCAAACTAGGCATCTCGAAATAAAGCGTGATACATCTCTCTTCATCCCGTGCCACCAAATATGTTCCCGTAAGTCACGGTACATCTTGTTGGCACCGGGGTGAATAGAATATCACGATCGATATGCCTCCTGCAAGATCGCCTCTATCATTTCTTCCTTCGACACACATAACCGGCTGTCGTGCCTCAAGGATCCATCCTCTGCTATAGTGAAGTCATCGAGCAATCCAGCTAAAGCCTGACCTCTGAGTCTGCGGAGGCTCTCATCTGTAGACTGAGTCTCCTTGATCTGCTCCATCAGACCTGACTAGATATCCAGTGCCATCATCTGTATCACTGATCCTGGCTGAATCATCTCAATACCGAGCTTCTCCAGATCTTTCCGCAAATGTTGATCTATTATCAGATACCATGCCATCGAATGCCTGCTCAGCGCATCCGCTACCACATTTACCTTCCCAGGGTGATACTGTAAATCAATATCGAAGTCCTTCATCAACTCCAACCATCTTCTTTGCCTTATGTTCAGCTCCTTCTACGTGAACACATACTTCAAGCTCTTGTGGTCAGTAAAGATTTCCACTCGCTCTCCGTATAAGTATTATTTCCACAAATTGAGTGCCAATATCGCCGCAGCTAACTCTAGGTCGTGGGTAGGATAGTTTCGTTCATGAGTCCGTAATTGCCTAGATGCGTAAGCAATCACTTTCCCATGCTGCTGCAGGACACATCCTAGTCCATTTCCTGAAGCATCGCTGTAAATGGTAAAACCTCCAGATCCTGAAGGTAATATCAGGACTGGAGCGGTCGTCAGCCTCCTCTTCAGCTCTTCAAATACTGCCTAGCAGTCCTCTGACCAGATGTACTATGCATCCTTCTGCGTCAGTTTTGTCATGGGTTCAGCTATTCTAGCAAAGTCCTGGACGAACTTCCTATAATAGCCTGCTAATCCCAAGAAACTCCTGATCTTTGAAACCGATGTCGGAGCCTTCCAGGTCTCTATGGCAGCAATCTTTCTGGGGTCCACTGAGATCCCCTCTCCAGTGACCACATGACCGAGAAACTCCACTCAGTCTAGAAAGAACTCGCACTTCGACAATTTGGCATACAACCTCTCCTTCCTCAGAATCCCCAAAACTGTCTGCAAGTATTCTGCGTGGTCTTCCGACATCTTCGAGTATATCAGGATGTCGTCGATAAACATCACGACGAACTTATCTAGATACTGATGAAATGTCTTATTCATCAAGTTCATAAAGACAGCTGGCACATTTGTGAGACCAAATAGCATCACCAAAAACTCGTACTGCCCATACTTCGTGTTGAACGCAGTCTTCTGGATGTCTTCAGCCCTGACTTTCACCTGGTGGTAACCAGATCTCAAATCTATCCTGGAAAATACCTTCGCCCCACTCAACTTGTCGAACAAATCATCTATCCGAGGCAGAGGATATTTGTTCTTAATGGAGGTATTCAATTCCCGGTAGTCAATGCACAACTGGAATGTACCATCCTTCTTCGACACAAAGAGCACTGGCGCTTCCCATAGAGACGCACTAGATCGAATAAAACCCTTTTTCAACAGGTCATCGATCTGCTCCTTTATCTCTACGGCCTCCTTGGGGTTCACCCTATAGCAAGCCCGAAATACTGGTGATGAGCCCGGTACTAAATCTATGGTGAACTCCACATCTCTGTCAAGCGGAAGTCCTGAAAGATCCTTTGGGAATACATCCATAAACTCCCTAATGATAGGGTGTGGCGGTACTAACTCCCCAACTGTCGTACAACAGTTCGTCTCTAGGCTGATCTCCGGCCCTGTCCTCCTGACACTGAATGGTGTCGATCCTGGGGGACTGAACAGAATACTACCCTCATGACAGTCTATAGGTGCGTGAGCGTAGCTAAGCCAATCCATTCCCAATATGATATCATATCCGGGAAGTGGCATCACAAAGAATCGTCCCCCAAACTCTCTCCCAGCTATAGTAATAGAGCATCTATAGATAGCTCTAATGGGTACTGGTCCGCCTCTCGTCATTACTCTACTCACCTTCTTGGTGGGTATAGCTACTAAGTGATGTTTTTACAAAAATTCTAATGACAGAAAGCTATGTGATGCACCAGAATCAAACAGGCATATGGCTAGAAAAGTATGCAAATAAATATGACCTGTGATGACATCGACCAAATAATCTGGCTCTGAAACCTGCTCCAACTCTGCCTCAAGAGCTAGACTATAAGCCTTCTCCTAGGGTCCCTTCTGCTACTACAGATGCTGTCCGAACCTCTTCTGCTGAGTCGGGAGCGACGGTCCTCTAGATGGTGGTCCAGTACCTGGTGCCCTTGCTACTGGGCAATCCCGAAGCTGATGGGTGGTAGACCCACAAGCTAAGCACTGCTTCAACCTCTTCCTGCAGATGGCATAATCATGCCCTGGCCTTCTACAGTATACACACACATCTCCCCTCTGCTGCTGTGGTCCCGGAGCTCTAAGTGGTGGGGTCGGGTGATGTGGGGTGGGACGATGGTATGCCTGCTGGTGCGGCACCGGTGCTCTCGACTGGAAAGCCTGGCGCTTGGAAGGTCCCTCATGGTGTACGGAAGCTGGCCTTTTGCAAGACAGAAGACGTTCCTCTATCCTCCGGGCCAACTCTAGGCTCTGGTAGTAGTCAGTCGTCCCATTCGCCACTAGGAGGATGCCAATGTCTGGGACTAGACCATGGCAAAATCTACGCATCATTTCCTCGGGGTCTACAACCAGGCTAGGTGCGAAATGACTCAAACGACTAAACTCTGCCGTGTACTCGTCAACAGAACGGTTCCCCTGCTAGATATTCTGGAATTGTAGCCCTATAGCTACTCTAGCGGTAGTCGAAAAGAATTTCTTCTTGAACTGGATCTTAAACTGATCCCATATGGCTCTCCCTCTCGCAAATAGTGGCTCATTCCTGAACCAAACTCCTGCTAAGTCTGTCAGCAGAAATCCTGCTGCCTCGACTTGAAGGTCACCCGGCAACCTAGCTCCAAGGAGCTTCCTCTCTATCGAGTCTAACTAGTCATCTGCGACTATGATGCCTTCAGTCCCCATGAACTCCCTGGGGTTCAAGATCATGAAGTCCTTGATATTCCCCGCTCTCGATCGTGGCTCTACCGGTGGTGGGGCCATGGTACGCTCTTCAGAATGCTCCATGCTCTGGCGAAGTAAGGTGGTCTGCTCCTGATAGGTCGTTAGGAACCCCTGGATCAGAGTGAGCAGCTGATTCCCGTCGAGAGTGACGGAAGCCTGGGTAGGTATAACAATAGGTGGTGGTGGGAGTATCGGGTCCTGCTGGGACTGTGAGGTGGAAGGTGGTGGAGGCATCTGGGTTGGTGGATTTGTGGAGTGGAGGTGTATGGTAGGTGGAGGTGGAGGTGCTTCGGTCAACTGGTCGACCGGCTGGGTAGGAAGTATGCTATTTTCTGGTATGACATACTGGGATGAGCGTGTGAGCACCATCTAAATTGAAAAATAAAAGGACTTATAAGAATTATTTTAAGTAACAATCACAAACAAACAAACAAACAAGAAAAGTCTAATTTGTTATAACGATCCTATGCTGTGATGAGTTTCCTATGTTACAATCCTAGTAATCCTCTAGGTGTTCTAAATGTTATTCCTAATGTTATATAGTTATCTTAAGTTCCTAATTACAAGCATGCTTGGTACAATGACGTAACCAAAACAACTTAGTCTAGACCTGCATGGGCCACCGGTAAAAAATATGTCACGATCTGCTACCCAAATTGTTGGGCCGGACCGAGTTATGTCTAGCCTACGCTTGAGATAAAGTATAGTAAGCTGTTCTAAAGACAAACAATATAAGATCAAAGTGTGCTAGCAGTTATGTTTCTCACATTGAGTTAAAACATCACAAACACAAAATCATCTAGTATATAAATATGTTCCAAATACATAGCCAAGACGTAAAACTGGATACAGGTCCAGTAACAAAATACATAGTCTAAAACATGTCTGCTCTCAAAAGTCCCGAGCAACTAAACAAACTAGACGTGTTTCCCTGCAGGTATATCCTCGTAGGGTAAAGCCTGATCCTCGATGGCGACCCCATAATAGGAATCACATAGCAACTCCTCCTCGGTAAGTATACCTACAACGTTATCCTGTCAGGACGGGAGCAAGTACTGATACTACAATATTTAATATACTAAGCATGGTGTAAACCCCCTAAAATTTTCTACTTCTATTTATCTTTATTAAATAGAAATAATTGGGATATTTTTTAGAAATAATTTATTCCCTATAAGTGGTAAAATTTTATTTTATCCTTATAAAGTGAGTAGAAATTTTATTTTATTTTATTTGATATTATGTGCGGGTTACTTTACACAAAATAATTTTATATTATAGGTTACAAATACTCTACAAATTATTATTATTTTGTTTTTAAAATTTCGAAAATATATTTCTTAGGAGCTTATTAAGTATTTAAAGGATTGTGGTATTTTAGAAATAATGGTAGTATATATATATATATCATGGACTTTTATTTTTTTATTACCTTTTTGTATATTGATAATTACTAAATTGTTTTATAAAGTTGTTAGATTTAGGAGTTTTAATAGGAATTTTATTGGCTTATTCTTAAAGTATATATGTGTGTGTGTATATGTATATCTGTATATACATACATACATATATATATTAGAGATATATATTTATATACACATAGTGGATTTTATTTGGATTTTTATATATTAAGATTTATAAGTATTACATATTATAATATGAGTAGGGATTAGAAAAAAAATAGAAAAACTGCTGCTAATTGTTCCCAAAAGGGAACAGTAAAGCCGTAATCCCGAGCACCCCCCTAGTTTCCTTTCTGCGAACTGCAGGAGATTTTGATGGAATCAAAATCTTGAACAAATCTTCCAAATGTTTATTTAATCCAATCCTAAACCCAAATCTCTTGTGATTAACCCAAATTGAGTTTAATCCAATTCGGATTTAAATGAGACTTAAAGGAACCGTCGGCAACCTAAAACTTCCTTTCCTTCTCCGCCGAAATTTGTCTGCAAGGAAAAATTGAATTCGAGATTTTGTGAGCCCAGAGGATTCGCTGAACTCCTCCAGCTTCCTGAGTCGCCTGCGCAGGACTGACGATCGCCCTCCGCCGGTGATCACCGGAGAACGCAGGAACCGCCGAGGAAACATAGCAGTGCTCTGCTTTGTACACCATCAGGTACCAAACTTGCTGGTGTTTTTCGGCAATTCGGCTTAACCAAACTTCGACCTAATTAATCCTATAGAAAGCCAATATAACCCTCAAGATATTCCACTAACTGGATTGGGATATAGTGCATCGATAAGTTAGAAAAATCGACGCCAAGTCGATGAAAAACCCACTGTATATGGACAGAATTGTGACTTCAAGTACCCCTATTTTGAGATAATTTTTGACCAACCTAGCAAAAGTTTTCAAAAAAATTTCTGAACAACAATTTAGCCAACCTATAGAACTTTAATTCACTTATTTTAGTTTAATTATTCATTTCCTGTATACAAAGAATCTCGACTTCAAAGTTGAGAGAAAGCTGATTTTAAAACAATAAAATTTTAGAAAAACCCAACCGATACGGCGTGCGCCCCGACAAACCAGGCGACTTGGTCGTGCACTATACACATCGAAAGGCGCATATGGATGTTGTCGACGTGTGGGAACAGGCGGAATTTGATTTTGTTGTGCGTGCCCGACGAAATCAGTGCGCATCCGTCGAGATACCCCCGTATAGACGTTTTGCAAACTTGACCATAACTTCGTGCATGTTCGTCGGATCGACACAAAACTTGTGCCATCAGGACCATATCGATTTTTTGGTCCTGTATACCAAGTTTGGTCCGATTATGAGAAAGTTGATCGAAATGCCAAATTGGCGGGCCCGCAACCCGCTCTAACGAGCAAATTTGTGCACGGCTCGCCGAAATCTAACTTTAGACATACGGTTGGGTTCGTCTTCTCAAACTGAACCCGTAGACATATAGTTTGACGACTTTAGAGACAGTAGGTTCTGGCACACATTTTGGTGCAAAACGGGTCCAACGGTGGATATCGTTTTGACCCAAAATTACGATTTTACCCATGTTCTGGAATTAAACTTTTGGACAGGCATTTTCTAGGTATTTCTTTTATGCCAAATCTGTTCGTGTTCTTTATTTCAGCATCCGAGGTCGTTCGTAAAAGTTGGTTTTCCTATTCTGACGATTTGAGTCATCAGGCGTCACTATTCTGCACACTACCTCCAGGCAAGATACGTTGCCACCAGCTGTTTATTTATTTTAGCTCATATTTCATGTATTATTCATTATTTTCTTTATGCAAAATAAATTGTGATACATGGCACAACTCGTTAGAACTTACTGTTCAGTTATATTTTCTGCTATGTATTATTTTTTACATATTAAACTTAGAGTTAAGGGACCACCCTGTGTGTGTTGCATTCATAGGCCTTGACACATTTGTACCACAAAGTTGGGAGTCACATATAGAACTCGGACATGCGTGATTGGTTGGCCACCGATACGTATAAGCCGTGCGATAGGAATAACCACTAATAGATGTTGCATGCTTAGTTTGACTTAGCGGTTAATAGAGGTTTTGTGTTGTGGATACAACATAGTAGGCATTGGGCGGGGAGGACAATACCTTAGCGTATGGGCTACTATGCACTTTTTCTTTTGTAACCCATGAGCTCCGCCGGAGACGCGGGTGAGATTACCCATGATTACTGATGGCCACTGGCGTTCTACAGAACGTCATGCTCTTATTGATTGGGCCTCTGGTGCCCGAAGGGGGACTATGCCGATCCCATTTTAGCCAGGGCCTATGCGTTGGAGGATGTTCTTAAAACTGCATACACTTAGACTGGTTAGGCTACCTTATCCGTTAGGTGTGAGTACTTTTGGTTTGGGTACTTGTATCTGACCGTGGCTTGAAACAAAAACTTGTCGCGGATTAGTTCGCCACATCTTGTCCTTTTTTGGTTGTAGGTGTGGCTTACTACTCCGATGAGAAGGTATTGAACCTTGTTGGGGTTCGGATACCATATTGGATTCATGACTTAGAAAGATACTTTATCGTGGGTTAGTGTACCATCTTCTGTCCTTGTTTGGTTGGGGGGATGGTACCATACTCCAAAGGGTGAGGTATTGGACCATGTTATGATCTGATCTTACTTATTCTTATTGAGCAGTATTTATTCAATTTATATGGCATGTTCTTTTTGTATCTTGTTACGTCTCTCTGAGGACCTGGTGATCTCTCCAGTTATAGGTGTGCAGGACTTTCCGCAGGAGTATAGCTCCGGTATAGACTTATCTTTCACGCTCGAGTGAGTAGTACCTTCTGATCGCAGCTGTCCCTATTGGGTCGAGGAGCCTATTTAGTCATCATTTCTTATTCTATTTATCTTAGAGTTTGGACTCTATTTCATTTCAGTTATTCTGGCGTCGGTAGTGGATTTGTCTCCGCCCGGCCAACAGCTATGTTTTGACATTTACTTGATTCATGAGTTACCATTTTTTTTATATTTACTGTGGATGAGATTTAGCTTTTACCTGTGACTGTTTGTTATTATTATTCACAATACAGCTTATGTGTATATTCGAGATTTTCATATATTAGAGTATATCTCGTATATATGCAGCTGGCATACTTCGTTCCTAGTCCTACGTATTTTGGGACTGGGGCGTTACATGTTTTTGTGGTAGTTCATTCAGGTCCTCAGATAAATTGTTTGGTTACTTTACCGTACCAAGCAAGCCTGCGTATAGGATTAGAAATTTTAGATCTCATCCACATATATGACATTCTATTTCACCTTCATTTCGAACTCCCATCTATCTATCTTGATTGCTTCTTTGCTTGAATTATTCTTCCGTAAACCTTTATCCCTCTATCGTGCGTACTAGGTCGTCATGTTCCACCATTCAATCACACTACTAGTTCAACTCCTATAAGTTGGGTAGGAAGCCTCACAACCTAACTTCCTTTGACTATTAACCAAGGCCTTAGACAAGAAGACAGTAGGACGACCGCATAGGCACGAACACCGGACATGACTTAGATTCTTAAGTAGCTTAAGCTATTTACATTTCTTTCATCATTAGCTCGCATATTTGTAATTGGACTACCTTGACTAATGTTGCTATTATAGCCTAGTTTTGCGAGCTTACTCTCTCATCGAGCTTGTTCAGGACATATGTTTTATTGTGGGCGCCCACGGATATATTGTTTTATCAGAACTGGTGTATTATGGTCTGATCAACCATAGTGCATTTGGTTCACCTTTCGTATGATTCTACGTGGATTGAGAAATGGTTAGCTTAACATATTCACCCACTAGGATCTCATCCACAAGTGTTGGCATTTTTGAAATTTCTTATTAAACTCTCTATCAATTGCTTGATTTGTAACCTATCTGAATCTATTCTAACATTGCCATTATCTTCGTGCCAGCAATTGACTCTACACAGCGGACACACCTCTACCCTAGCCATCACATCTGGTGATGCAACTTCCCAGGAAGAGCAGGTTTCCTCAATGACCCCGGTGACTTCGTATCAGCAAGAGCCACAGCAGAATACCACGAACCCATCGACGGTGCAGCAGGAAGCCCAAGTGCCCCCAGTCAACCAGGTTGAGCAAACTACTATAGTACCACCAGGAGAGACTGCACCATCCCCATTGCCACAACAGTTTTCACCATAGCTCGGACCCCAACTGTCTCCACTTCCGACTGATACGGACCCGACCACCCAGTTTATATATGCTATGCTACAATCTCAGTGGCAACAAATAGAACTGTTGAGGCAGAGTATGATGACTTACTTAGCTAGACCTCCACCACCAGCCCCGGTACCAGATTCAACTCCAGCTCCACAACCATATCTGGGCTCCATTACAGACTTCATCGACATGGGGCCTAAGAGTTTTAAGGGTACCGAAGGTCCCTTAGAAGCTTTCGTATGGCTTATCAGCACCGAGAAATACTTGAGGGCATCCCAGTTGCCAGCACATGATTGGATGACAGTAGTAGATTTACTCTTAGAAGACAATGCTCATCACTGGTGGAAGGCTGAAGAAAGACGACTGGGCACTGAGAGCACATGGAAGGAGTTTTATGACCTCTTCTATGAGAGATTTTTCCCCATCCATGTTCGAGATGCTCTCTATGACCAGTTCCTTCATCTGAAGCAGGAGAACATGTCGGTAGATGAGTAGGATACAGAGTTCATCCGTTTGAGTAGATTTGGTACGGTATTAATCCCGATAGAGTTGGAGAAGGCAAGGAGATTCCATCAGGGGCTCACACCAGAACTTAAGACTTTCACTACTACACAGTCTCGAGTCTCTCAGGCAGCTGTCCTGGTGGAAGCATGTACCCAGGAGCTTCTTCGCAAGGAACAGCAGGCACAGAGGCGCCCCACACCGGTAGCTGCACCAGTTAGGGCGACTCAAGGTGGACCCACCAGGGGGCCTATAGGACAGTACCAGCAGAGGCCCACACCCTATCAGAAGCCCACCTGCAACTACTGTGGGAAAAAGGGTCACATTCGAGACGGATGTCGGATTCGTCTTGGCTTATGCTTGAGGTGCGGATCGGAACAACACCGGATTATCGATTGTCCCGAGCCGCCAAGGCAAGGGCAAGCATTTACCATGGCTGTGATAAACACCCATCCTGAGATTAGAGATCTGGCAGGTATAATTCTACTTATACCATTCATCTTTGTTTAGTCATGGCTTAGTATTGAGCAATACATTCAGTAGCTTAGGCAACATGCAGGAGCACTACCTTCGATACCATTAGAAATATTATGACCATAGTCTAGCAAGTAACCAAATAGAACTCTTAACTTCTTCGTTAGAACTCTTGCATGACGTGCCTTAAAATTTGTGACCTCGTCAATAGCCCTCGTATGCTGTAGAATAGAGAATCATTCTCTCTCTATGTATACCAATTCGAACCTGACACATTCCCTCCATTTGGACTACTAAATCAAGTCGTATATAAGGCATATTCCCACCCGTATCATTTCAATACCTTACCATGACTTTGATGTTTGAAGCACAACATTAGCCATTTTCTTCCAACAAACATCACTTACATGAACTAGACGAGCCTCCCTACACGCATGACATACCTATTCCACAAAACACACCATTATGTGCTTCATTTCAATTACACCGCATGTATAACCCGACTTCCTTAGAAAGTACCATAGATATCTATTTCGTCCCATTTGATGTTTAACCATGCAATATCGAGCCATTCTATCAGACGAACTGAATATCCATGATTCATGCAAGACCAAGAACACCTTGTCATGTAGAATATGGTGCCAGTTTAAAATCCTCGTATAAATAACTCCTCCATCTTTTCGAAAACCGAGTTACGAATTGACTACCTGCTCTCCCTTAGTATTCAGCCCACTATATTTTATTAAGATTTATCGCCATATTTTTTTTAGATGAGGTTTATTTTAATTTCGAGGACGAAATTTTTATAAGTTGGGTAGGATATAAACCCCCTAAAACTTTCTACTTTTATTTATCTTTATTAAATAGAAATAACTGGGATATTTTTTAGAAATAATTTATTCCCTAGAAGTGGTAAAAAATTTATTTTAGCCTTATAAAGTGAGTAAAAATTTTATTTTATTTTATTTTATTTGATATTATGTGCGGGTTATTTTATACAAAATAATTCTATATTATAGGTTACAAATACTCTACAAATTATTATTATTTTGTTTTTAAAATTTTAAAAATATATTTCTTAGGAGCTTATTAAGTATTTAAAGGATTGTGGTATTTTAGAAATAATGGTAGTATATATATATATCATGGACTTTTATTTTTTTTATTACCTTTTTGTATATTGATAATTACTAAATTGTTTTGTAAAGTTGTTAGATTTAGGAGTTTTAATAGGAATTTTATTGGGTTATTCTTAAAGTATATATGTGTGCGTATATATGTATATCTGTATATACATACATACATATATATATTAGATATATATATATATATATATATATATATATATATATATATATTTTAATATATAAATATAGATATATATTTATATACACATAGTGGATTTTATTAGGATTTTTATATATTAAGATTTATAAGTATTACATATTATAATATGAGTAGGGATTAGAAAAAAAAATAGAATAACCGCTGCTTACTGTTCCCAAAAGGGAACAGTAAAGCCGTAATCCCGAGCCCCCCCTAGTTTCCTTTCCGCGAACTACAGGAGATTTTAATGGAATCAAAGTCTTGAACAAATCTTCCAAATGTTTATTTAATCCAATCCTTAACCCAAATCTCTTGTGATTAACCCCAATTGAGTTTAATCCAATTCGGATTTAAAGGAGACTTAAAGGAACCGTCGGCAACCTAAAACTTCCTTTCCTTCTCCGCCGAAATTTGCCTGCAAGGAAAAATTGAATTTAAGATTTTGTGAGCCCAGAGGATTCACTGAATTCCTCCAGCTTCCCGAATCGCCTGCGCAGGACTGACGACCGCCCTCCATCGGTGATCACCGGAGAACACAGGAACCGCCGAGGAAACAGAGCAGTGCTCTGCTTTGTACATGGTCAGGTACCAAACTTGCTGGTATTTTTCTGCAATTCAGCATAACCAAACTTCGACCTAATTAACCCTATAGAAAGCCAATATAACCCTCTAGATATCCCACCAACTGGATTGGGATATAGTGCATCGATCAGTTAGAAAAATCGACGCCAAGTCGATGAAAAACCCACTGTATATGGACAGAATTGTGACTTCAAGTACCCCTGTTTTGAGATGATTTTCGACCAACCTAGCAAAATTTCTGGAAAAATTTTCTGAACAACAATTTAGCCAACCTATAGAACTTTAATTCACTTCTTTTAGTTTAATTATTCATTTCCTGTATACAAATAATCTCGACTTCAAAGTTGAGAGAAAGCTGATTTTAAAACAATAAAATTTTGGAAAAACCCAACCGATTCGGCGTGCGCCCCGACAAACCGGGCGACGTGGTCGCATACTATATGCATCTAAAGGTACGTATGGATGTTGTCGACGTGTGGGAATAGACGGAATTCGATTTCGTTGCGCGTGCGCGACGAAATCAGTACGTATCCGTCGAGATACCCCCGTATCGACGTTTTGCAAACTTGACCATAACTTCGTGAATGTTCGTCGGATCGACGTGAAACTTGCGCCATCAGGACCCTATCGATTTTTTGGTCTTGTATGCCAATTTTGGTCCGATTCTGAGAAAGTTGATCGGAACGCCAAATTGGCGGGCCCGTAACCCACTTTAACGGGTGAATTTGTGCACGGCCCGCCGAAATTCAACTTTGGACATACGATTGGGTTTGTCTCCTCAAATCGGACTCATAGACATGTAGTTTGATGACTTTAGAGACCGTAGGTTCTGGCATGCATTTCGGTGCAAAATGGGTCCAACGACGGACAACGTTTTGACCCAAAATTATGATTTTACCCCTGTTCCAAAATTAGACTTCTGGACAAGAATTTCCTAGATATTTCTTTAATGCCCAATCTGTTCGTGATGTTTATTTCAGCATCCGAGGTCGTTCGTAAAAGTTGGCTTTCAGTGCTTTCCTATTCTGACAATTTGAGTCATCAGGCGTCACCATTCTGCATACTACCTCCAGATAAGATACCTTGCCACCAGCTGTTTATTTATTTTAGCTCATATTTCATGCATTATTCATTATTTTCTTTATGCAAAATAAACTGTGATACATGGCACAACTCGTTAGAACTTACTGTTCAGTTATATTTTCTGCTATGTATTATTTTTTACACATTAAACTTAGAGTTAAGGGACCACCCTGTGTGTATTGTATTCATAGGCCTTGACACATTTGTACCATGAAGTTGTGAGTCACATATAGAACTCGGACATGCGTAATTGGCTGGCCACCAATACGTATAAGCCGTGCGATAGGAATAACTGCTAATAGATGTTGCATGCTTAGTTTGACTTAGCGGTTAATAAAGATTTTATGTTGTGGATACAAAATAGTAGGCATTGGGTGGGGAGGACAATACCTTAGCGTATGGGCTACTATGCACTTTCCCTTTTGTAACCCGTGAGCTCCGCCGAAGACGTGGGTGAGATTACCCATGATTACTGACGGCCACTGGCGTTCTGCGGAACGTCATGCTCTTATTGATTGGGCCTCTGGTGCCCCAAGGGGGACTATGTCAATCCCATTTTAGCCAGGGCCCATGCGTTGGAGGATGTTCTTAAAACTGCATACACTTAGAATGGTTAGGCTACCTTATCCGTTAGGTATAAGTACTTTTGGTTTGGGTACTTGTATCTAACCGTGGCTTGGAACAATAACTTGTTGTGGATTAGTTTGCCACATCTTGTCCTTGTTTGGTTGTAGGTGTGGCTTACTACTCCGATGAGAAGGTATTGAACCTTGTTGGGGTCCGGATACCATATTGGATTCGTGACTTGGAAAGATACTTCACCGTGGGTTAGTATACCATCTCTTGTCCTTGTTTGGTTGGGGGGATGGTACCCTACTCCAAAGGGTGAGGTATTGGACCATGTTATAATATGATCTTACTTATTCTTATTGAGCAATATTTATTCAGTTTATGTAGCATGTTCTTTTTGTATCTTGTTACGTCCCTCTGAGGACCTGGTGATCTCTCCAGGTATAGGTGTGCAGGACTTTCCGTAGGAGTATGGCTCCGGTATAGACTCATCCTTCACGCTCGAGCGAGTAGTACCTTCTGATCGCAGTTGTCCCTATTGGGTCGAGGAGCCTATTTAGTCATCATTTCTTATTCTACTTATCTTAGAGGTTGGACTCTATTTCTTTTCAGTTATTCTGGCACCGGTAGTGGATTTGTCTACGCCCAGCCAACAGCTATGTTTTGACATTTACTTGATTCATGAGCTACCATTTTCTTTATATTTACTGTGGATGAGATTTAGCTTTTACTTGTGACTGTTTGTTATTATTATTCACAATACAGCTTATGTGTATATTCAAGATTTCCATATATTGGAGTATATTTCGTATATATACAGCTGGCATGCTTCGTTCCTAGTCCTACGTATTTTGGGACTGGGGCATTACACATGGAATAAAAGAGACGTAATAACTGGAAAAATCATGGCATATCACAATCTATCATGGCAAGGATACATTTTGTCATATTGACATATGTATATCTAGAGTTTAAAACTGGAGCAGGTACATGATCGCCAATAGGTATACAATATACGGAGGGCAGATGTAAATGAAATGTACTTTCGTACAAGTGATAAGGCGATAGATGTACATACGCACAAATACAGCTTTGAGAAATGCCTACGCCACGGTAACATATAAAATACAACCTTGCTCGAGTTCGGTAGAGGGGACATGATCACGTACTCAACTATCAGGTTTCTCATAACCCAGATTCTAACATGTGAGAGATACGAGAACAGTATAAAATATGGTAGATACTGAGAGCAGTATAAAGCATGTGAAACATGTAGAGATATTCCAGATATGACTTGCAGTTTAGGTATCGGTATTTAACATGGTTTATACACAATTCATTACATGCAGTAAATAAAGTCTGTAGAGGTACTTGCCTTGTGCAAAGCAAGGGTGTGTATATGAAGCTATAGATATCTGGTGTCCCGTTACTGTAAAAAGATATACAAACTTAGTTTTTATACTAAGCTAAACACTTGGACACTTGTGGTGTGACACGACATTCTAACTAGACACCACTAGACACCTAGCCCAGTGTCGACTTTAGCATAGAAGACCAATATGGGGTGACACAATACCTAGACCAACTTTTTAGGGTCTCTATACTAAGGTAGGGTAAGGTCCAACACCAAAATATCCCAAAATCATACATAACTTTACAAGCGACAATTATTCAATTATTAAAACAGACTGTACACTGTGTTTCAACAATTATTAAGATAGCCAAAAAGCTTAAATTACATAAAATAAAGTACCAAAATGATACTTATTAATTATAGAAATTTATACTAATTGTTCTGGAATTTATAAACCACTATAGCTATTTATTAAAAATTAGTAAACATAAGTACTTTGAAAATGAGTTCTGGTTTCCTATTTTTAAACAGTGGCAAAATAGTAAATTAAATCCTAGAAAAATTATTTTAAATTATTTTAAATAACATAGTATTTTATAGTAATTTTTTTGGAATTTATTCAGCATTAAAAAGTAGTCTGAAAATTCAAAAACAGTAAAGGACAGAATCTGAAATTAATTAGTTTATTATTTAAGTATTTTGTCCGCGTATATGAAGTTGAACCGGAGTCCAAATACGGGACTCGAGGCCATGAACCAAAGCCAACATGACTCGACTAGACCCTGAATATGTGTAGGCTCACCTAAGTCCAATCAACCCATGCTAGGCTTGGACTTAGAGTGGTCGTTTGCACAAAATACGTAAAATCGAAAATAAATACGGAACTTAAATACATGTAAGTAAATGAATTTAAATTGCAGAAATTGAGAGCATACATATTACAGTGTAGGCACTGTATTTATTTACATATTATAGTATAGGCACTGTATTTATAATGACATAATTTAAATAACAGAATTTAAAATACATATTACAGTTAGGCCTGTTAATGGTAGCTTATCGGTCGGATGTTGGTATTTCCACATCTGAACCGATAGCTATCGGATATATCCGATCGGATGGGATTATTCGCTCCCGTATCCGTTACCGATAACTTTAACGGATATCGGGTAATATCCGAACCAATAAGAATATGCTCCAGACAAATTTACATGTCATTAACCATATATTGTATGCAGTATACAACACAAGATCCAAGAATACAATTATACAAGATCCATCCATAATTCCATATAGTCTATATCACAGATTCACAATCACACTATCACAGATTAATACAGTTACACAAGATCCTTCCATCCATAGTCTGATCCAAGAATATATCAAATTGTCTGATACACAAATAATTCTTAACATAAAATCCACAACAAACAAAATATATCAAATTGTCTGATACAATCATACAAAGATCCACAACAAAATATATCAAATTGTCTGAAGTCTGAACTGATACAAAGAAGATGTTCATTGCATCTTAGTCTTCTTCTTCTTCTTCCATTTAAAGCTACAACACAGTCACAAAGTGACTGTAAAAATGCAACATCCTGCAAAGTGCAAACTGACATTTAATTGCAAATTATTACAAATCATGTAAAATACAGTAAGCAAACAAGGACGACCTAATTTTGGCCATTGTCCTATTCCTGCATATTCGTTAAACTAATAAGTACTAATGCACGACAACTTCAATAAGGTTTTTGCAAAGTTGATTCTGTCTAATAATGCAAGACTAGAACTGCAGTCCATCTGCTGGAGTTATTTAACTGATATATCTATGGAAAAAAAGAGCGTCTAAATATTCTTCATCTTCAATAATCAAATATCATACATAGCTAATAGCATGATATGATCATATACATGGCAATACAAGTAGGATAATCTAGTAAAGGATGTAAAATTTTCAACAATGCAAAGAGAACATGATTTCACAAAGCGACTGTAAAAATGCAACATCCTGCAAAGTGCAAACTGACATTTAGCCCAACACAAGAATTTTGACCAAAACGGAATTAGATTTAAGACATGTTTTAATAGCTCTAACTTATCTTTGTAGGACTAGTCCCAATAATAAGCTGAAACCAAGAGTGCAAACTCTTAAGTGTGATTAACTAAGAGAATTTCTATCAAGATGAGGCTGGTTCAGGAAAACTATATGTTTTTAAAAGAGTGCAAACTCATACAGAATTAAAACTGAAGCCTAAGATGGAATGGAAAACCATATGTTTTTAAAAGAGTGCAAACTTCATATTGTATGAACATTCTCCTTCTTCTTCTCTCTGAAGCATTAGATTTAAATGGGTGGAATGGAAACTAAAGCTTGAACTATCCAACAGAAGTAATGTGGCCAAAATGGCTGATAACATAATAGAGCTTACCTGAAAGCACTAACAAACAGAAACAGTCACCAAATGGCTTGCAGTACATAATACAGGTGTTCTGAATCTATAAAGCACTAGAAATTGCAGCTGAACTTGAAACAGTGACCAGATGGCTTGCAGTACATAATAGAGTTTGGACTTCATATTGTCTTAACATGTCCAATGAAGGACAAGGAAACCCCAAGACTTCATATTGTCTCAAGGAAACACCAAGACTTCATATTATTATGATATTATCTCAACATGTATAGCTGAACTTGGCTCAGATGGGAGATGAGGCTCAGACTTGTTGTAGGCTCAGATGAGAGATGAGAGGCTCAGACTTGTTGTAGGCTCAGATGAGATCATGAGAGGCTTATTAGAGCTTGACGTTGGCTCAATTGATTCAGTAACATAGTATCAGGCTCAAGAAGTATTCCTAATGCAACAATCAATTCAAATATTGCAAAGGACTGCCAATGCATTCATATTGCAAGGCCGCAAGGGGATATCAATGTATCAGAACATGAAAATAGTATCAGAGCAGCAGCTCAAAGCCTCAATCAGTCAATCTATGATACTCACTAACAGAGCCTAGAGCCATTCCAGGTCATCATTGTCATGTCATCTCATCTTGTTTTCATCTTCACTGCCAAGTCAAGCCAATCCAGTTTGCCAAAGCCTCAATCTATGATACTCACTCACAAAGCCTCAATCTATGATACTCACTTATGGTAGTGATAATGGCATCAGTTTTTTTAGATGATTGGGATGTAGAATTATGAACTATGCAAAACAGCACATGTAGTAAGGCAAGAAATTTCTAAAGAAATAAATCATTTTCAAATTAAGATATTGTTACCAAAAATGCCTAGATGTCAGATCTACCGTCACCAATCTCCGATCCTTCCTCCAAATTAATGACATTATCTGAAATTATTGAAGAGAAACAAAGTTGTCAAGAGTAAATAAATGTATGAAATGAAAGAAAGTAACTTGATGATAAAAAATTTAATAATTCACCTGATAGTGGTGGCAACCAATCCTTTACACAACTTAGTGATTCAACAATGTCGGGAGCCAATGAAGATCGATGTGGAGTAACCACTCTACCACTACAACTAAATGCCGATTCTGATGCTACAGTAGATACTGGAACTGCTAAGAGATCACGAGCCATAGTTGCAAGTATTGGATAAGTAGGTGTCTTCAGTTTCCACCAAGATAATATGTCAAAACTCCTCGGATCATCACCTTTTGGAAACAATGGTTCATCCAAGTACTTCTCCAAATCAGATTTTTCATTTGACTGAGACATATCACTATACAAGTTGTCAAATTCAAATTCCAGCTTTGATTTCAATCCAACATTGCTAACAGTCCCACTACTAGAAGTACCAACAAAACTATCATGACTAAATACATCGGGACCAGCTTACATAGCATATGAAGAATAGAGTTCCTTCAAAGATGAAAGAACTTGGTTGTTGTAGATTGTAGAATATTCACCATAAATCTTACTAAATACAAATTGCACAAATTTAAATTTATATCGAGGATCTATGATTGTACCAATGGTCATCGTTAAACTACAACTCTTCCAGTATTTATCAAACTTCTCCTTCATATTTTGTGCCATGCCACGAACATAATCATGCGGACTACTTAGCCAATCAAGAATACTCACATGCACATCTAAAACACCCTTGAAATATAAATTCGCAGTAGGATACTTAACCCCTGAAAATAGAAGTGTGGTATTGTTAAATACCCTTAAACATTCACAAATCACAGCCCCTCTCTTCCATTCTTTGTTAGTAGGCAAAGTTTTATACTCAGAATGTAACTCCGCTAAGCGAATAAATACAGATTTTACGTCTATTGCACTCTCAAGCATATGAAAAGTTGAGTTCCACCTGGTTGGCACATCGCTTGAGACTCCCTTACCAACTAATTTTGTCTGCGATAATGCAGACTCAAACTTTTGCTTTTAGCCTTGGGAGGATTTGATAAAACTGACACTTTCTCGAATTTTTCCCACAAGAGAACCCACCACCTTCAAACCATCCTGCAAAATGAGACTTTAACTAAAAGAGAGAATTAACAATATAAAAAAAAACAAGAAATAAAATAATTAAATTTTATTTACCTGCACAATCAGATTTAAAACATGAGCACTGCACCTCATGTGAAACATGTCACCATTAAGTAATAAACCACCTTTATCATTCAACCATTCTTTAAGATTTCAAATCATTACATCATTACTAGAAGCATTATCAACTGCTACTGCAAACAACTTGGAGTCAATGTTCCATGCTAGTGTTGTTGATTTAATGAACTCGCTGAGAATAATTCCAGTATGTGGAGATGGAACCATGCCAAATGCTATAATTTTCTTATGCAAGACCCAATCATTGTCTAAGAAATGACATGTCACACAACAATAACCTAAATTTTGATGCTCGGCCGTCCATAAATCAGTTGTGAGGCTTACTCTAGATGTATTTCTGTCAAGCATCGCTTGCAATTGCACTCTCATGGCATTATAAACTTTCTTAACATCTTCCCGAATGGTATTTCTTGAGTAAAACTTTATTCTAGGGTCGATGGTCTTCAAATATTCCTGAAAATAACGATGCTCGGCCATATTAAATGGATATTCATTATTTGATTCAATATCAACCTCGACATCAGGACTCGCAGTGGGTAATCTTGAGTTAATTGAAACACTTGGACTTTGAGCCATCTTCGAATAGTATATACTGAATAGAAATGTTAGAAAAATGAAATGAGCATAAATAGGGAAAAAAATGAGCATTATAATTTATATTATATACTGAATAGAAATGTTAGAAAAACTGAGCACTGCACCAGAAAGAATGAAGTAACAAAACCAAACATAAATAGGGAAAAAACCATCAGAAAAATACTGCACGAAAAATTGGTAACTAAGAACTGTTCATTTGTTTTAAATGGTGACAAAAACTAAGACCAAGAATCTCTTCTACCAACATAAATTTTAAATGGTGACAAAAACTAAGAACTGTTCATTTGTTTAGAGAAATCAGAGATTGTTATAATTTGCAGAATATAGTCTAAGTTTTATTTCTAAATATTTCTGATACACTTGGGGAATCTAAGATATAGAACCCAAAATCCACCTTAAAGAACAAATTACATCAACAGGGAAAGAAGGAAACTCCCCCAAAGTTGATATATCAAACTAAGTGGTCATAGATTTACTGAGAATAACTAATCGGAGAAGAAAAGTATACCTAAAATAAAGATCCAAAAGGGAAAGCTTCAAAATCAAATCAGCCTTCAAAGTTCAAATGAGCACTGCACAAAAAAATGATTTAATAGAAAAGTTAGCTTCATCCAAGAAGGAAAAATGAAATTTGAAAGTAATCAGTCATAAATATTTAAAAAAATCGTGAAGCACGAATTTCATAGGAAAATGCTTGAAATTAGTAAATCGAAGAAGAAATAATACCTAAAATGAAGATCCGGATATGGCACTGAAGAATGAGAGAGAGAAAGAGGGCCATGCCGCGCCGTCGTGAGAGAGAGAGGACGAGGCCGCGAGAGAGAGAGGGGGCCTTGGTGGCGGTGGTGACTCTCTGAGTCTCTGAGCTGAGACTAGAGAGAGAGCTTTGGTGGCGAGAGAGAGAAGAGACTAGAGAGAGAGCTTTGGTGGCGGTGGTGACTCTCTGTCTGGAGTGGCTCTTTCTTTTAGTTTTAGGGTTAGGAAGTTAGGGTTGTGAATCTTGTGATCTCATCTCCACCGTTGATTAAACATTTAAACTTGAAAGTTGAAACAACAAGCAGGCCAGCAGCTGAGTTGGGCTTGGGCTTTTTAAGTTGAAGCTGGGAGGGATTAACATATATTTTCTATATTATTATTATGTTATTATTATTTTCGGGTCGGATGTTATCGGATCGGATATCATACTTTTCGTATCCGCATCCGATATCCGATAAGACATCCGTATCCGTATTCGTATCCGAAATTTCGGATATTATTGGTCCGAATGCGGATTGAATACGAATTTTTGGTCTACCATTGACAGGCATAATTACAGTATAGGCACTGTATTTATTTACATATTACAGTATAGGCACTGTATTTATATTGACATAAATTTAAATGACATAATTATAAAAGTACGTAATTTAAATAAATTAAAATGCGTAAATATTACAGTATAGGCACTGTATTTATAGGATACATAGTTACAGTATAGGCATTGTATTTACTTACATATTATAGTGTAGGCACTGTATTTATAGGATACATAAATTTAAATAACATAAATTAAATGACCGAATGGAAATTGCAATATTAAAATATATCTTTAATATAGTATGATGTGTTTACCAAAAACACAAAAAGAATTAAATGCTATATTGATAATATTTTTTCATATATATATATATATATATATATATATATATATATATATATATATATATATATATATATATATATATATATATATTATGGGAGCGGATCAAAAGCCCCCCCTTAGAAAACCCCGTAAAAACCCCCTCACTCTCGGCCGTAATTTAATGTTAATATTAATGTTAATTTTAATATTAACATTAATATTAATTTTAATATTAACATTAACATTAATATTAATGTTAATATTAACATTAATGTTAATGTTAATGTTAATTTTTATTTTTATATTAATGTTAATGTTAATATTAATGCTAATGTTAATATTAATTTTAATGTTAAGTTTAATGTTAATTTTAGTATTTAATGTTAATATTAACATTAATATTAACATTAACATTAAATTATGGCCGAGAGTGGGGGGGAAGGGGGGTTTAGGGGGTTTTCTAAGGGGGGCTTTTGATCCGCTCCCATATATATATGGGAGCGGATCAAAAGCCCCCCTTAGAAAACCCCCTAAAAATCCCCTCACTCTCGGCCGTAATTTAATGTTAATATTAATGTTAATGTTAATATTAATGTTAATATTAACATTAAATACTAAAATTAACATTAAACTTAACATTAAAATTAATATTAACATTAACATTAACATTAACATTAATATTAACATTAACATTAACATTAATATAAAAATAAAAATAAAAATTAATATTAACATTTAACATTAATATTAACATTAATATTAATATTAATATTAATATTAACATTAACATTAATATTAACATTATATTACGGCCGAGAGTGAGGGGGATTTTTAGGGGGTTTTCTAAGGGGGCTTTTGATCCGCTCCCATATATATATATATATATATATATATATATATATATATATATATATATATATGTATATATATATATATATATATTTAAGAAAACCCTTCTTTAACTAATCCCGGCTCAAAGGCCAAAACAGACCACGTATACAAGGCGCTAAAGCAAAAGCCTATACAAGTATACCGCAAAAGGGATCTGAGAGGGGGAGATACTATTCTACCCCGGAAAGCTATGGGGGAATCGAGGACCAGAATGTTGTCGGGCTGTGGGGGCACATGATGCTCCTTTTGCGACATTGCCGAAATATTTCCTTAATGAGCTGGTCGGCTGAGTATTGGTGCCCCTCGTTTCTCGCCTTGTTGCGATTCTTCCAAATCGCTATATATATAAGTATTTAGTAAGTTTAAACAAAATATATAAAAATACAAATTTCCACAGATTATTAGTATCTTACAGAAATACTATATATATATATATATATATATATATATATATATATATATATATATATATATATATATATATATATATATATATACACACACACACACATATATAAATAATCTATACACATATATATAATAAAAAGAACTAAAAATACAACCCAAACTTATAAAAGGGGATCCCGGACTCAGCCCACATGAAAAGGGGGCACAGGTTTAAGGCTACAGCCACTGGCCAGTAGGCCCAAGTGGCCGCTAGTGAAAAGGGGAGGGGGTCTAATCTATTTATGGGAAATTAATACGTATGTGTATCCTTACAAAAATAAAAAGGAAAATTATTACTTAAGGTAGGGCTCGAAATACAAACCTGTGATGGAGGGGGGAGGGGGAAGCTTAGGCTCACGCGCTAACCAGCAGCCCTTAGTAGCCTTTTGTTAGGAAGCCAAGGATCCATAAATTAATTGGAAGGGAGGCTAGAGATTGGTGAAGGAGCCCAATGAACAACCATGGGGTTCTATTTATAGAAAAACTTTGGAACCTTCCCTTCATAAATTTTATTATGAAAATACCCATCATAAAATCCTAAAATTTTTGGTGTGCCATTTTCACCAAGTTGCCCTAATATGTAATTTACCAAAATGCCCCTACAAGTTCAAAAATCGTAAAAATTCATACGAACTCCAAATAAATTGCAGAAAAAAATTCTAAAATTTATAGAAAAATATTTAGAACATTTTAAAACAACTTTTGGTAATTTTGGAATTGTTTTTCAATTATTAAAAATTTTAAAAATAGGGGTTAAACTAACATCCCCTCTCCTCTTATTTCCGCCAACACCACACACAACCTCTCACTAAAAGAAAATTCTCTCCCAGCCTTGGCTGTAGACAGCACCTTGTGGCATACGGACAGTTTTGACCCCTTTTCGACCTCCCGTGATGCTCCACAAATATTCTTTGCAAAGCTAACACGACCCTATAATGTCCTAGCAAGATCTTAAAGGTCCACAATAACTTTTTGCGGAGTTGCTAATTTTAGAAGTCACCCGAAGTTGGATTCTAAGTCTAAATTTGTTCTAGCAGGTATGATATTTTGTATCTGGGGTTTCGTATACTTTCCTACCTCATCTTTTTGTGAAACCAAAGCTAATCGAAATATCTCTGTGTCTATTTTCATTTTTAATTGGCCACCCACACAGTTCCAAACGATTTATCCGAGGCATCAATTCTACAACAAGGTGTCCAGAACAGACCAAATCTGTTGCGAGTCAATTTTTGCCTATTTACCTTCAGATTCAATCTTCCTAATTATTTTTATAAGAAACTAAAAATCAATAGATTTCCAACGCGTATTCTTTTGCAGAGTTTTGAGTTTGTTTAGTATTTATTAAAATTATTGACATTTGTCGTAACACTGTAACTCCGAAAATCATGTATTTCTTATATCCAAAAGCTTTGATACTTCATATACCTTTACTAAAATATTTGTTGTGCAAGGTCTGATGTTAAAAACATTATTTTAGCTATTTTTTGTAAATTTCTAGAATTAAATATTTTTAATTATTTATTATTTCGGGACTCAATTAGTAGGTCAGATGTGGTATTGATGATGTAATATCAACATAGGATTATTCTAATTGAGTTTCCACCAATAAAATAATATTGTTAGTAATATAAAAATATTTATAAGTATTTTCCAAAAATTAAATTATTATTTTATTTTAGTAATAAATTATTTTTATAAGGCGTTGGTACTATAAATGTTGTATGGTGTTGTATCTACATCATGACGACTGTTGGGACTGTTGGGTATAGATATAAATATAGTCTATATTTGGTAAGTCATTAGAATGTATTAATAATAGTATATTATGATAGGTGAACTTAGCATATGACATATCCCTTGACATTAACTCGATTATGTTTCCTATACCGTTTGGACTTGACTTGACCTAATATGACTTGACTTGTTTAACCCGTAGTTCTAGGAAAGGACCCTGTTATAGACGATGACTATACTTGACCACTCTCTATTGTGAGCCTCCACCGAGCTGTGATAGAAACTTACTATAGTTTGTGAGCCCCCACCGAGCTGCGATATATAGGGTCGTAGCTCCCACCGAGTTACGGTTTATCCCGATTTACTCGTAGTCACGTTTATCAGCACGATTCTCGACGGCATGCCATCTCCTTTATCTTTTATTCTTTTATTCTTTAGTCTTTATTTCTTGTATTGTTTCATGTCTTTTCATGCAGGTTATTACTGCAAATTAGGCTTGTATATTCTGTGTATTGCTAGTCCACTGAGGACCTGGTGTTCTCTCCAGGTATTAGATGATGTTTTCAAGGTATAATAATACATTAATGGATTTTGGTTGCTTCACCAAGACTTCAGGTATATTTAGTTGATGCTATTATCATTCTCTTCCTTATTTATATTTCATCCTATATTAGACTCATGTTGTTATTATAGCCTATTCTTTTACACGCTTCATCTTTCTTCTAGCTTGCTCATGATACATATATTATTGGAGATCCACTATAATGCATTTATTATTGGCACATTGATTCTAATATATTGACCATAATTAACCATCGTACTGTTTTAGTTCTATTACTTTACATGAACGATATGAAGCGCTCAACACTACAAGAAAAGATGCTTCCAACACTTACAAACGCAACTATAGCACATAAATCGCACTCAAAGAGTCCTAAGATGATAGCAAAAGAATCAAAGATCAGAAGCTCTACAAAAATTTCTTATCGCTCGAAAACTCCTCGTGAACTTCCAGACCCTCTCCCCAGAGCCACCCGCGCACCCCTGCGACCTTGCCCGATAGCTACCACTGAAGCAACAGCATAGGCAACAACAGCAGTCGCACTAGCAATTTTCATTGTCATGTACCCTCGTTTTCCGCCAAATTTCTTCCTCCTCGCTTATTTATTTTTGAGCTGTAAAATCCTACGCGTAGACAACCTAACCACCTACAAGACCCACGTGGATTTTGTTAATTCGCGATGTACGCGAAGAAAATCAAGTTCCAAAATTTTAAAATATATATATATATATTTTTTGGTACAGAAATTGTCCTAAAGCCCTATTTTGAAAGTTGTTCTTTGGACCGAATATCGAGGAATTTAAAAATCCACCTCAGACTGGCAGACAACCTATGCCCATCTTTAGTTTATTATTTTCTGTGAGAAATTAGCTCTAAATTGGCGAAAAATAGTTTTTCAAAACTTGAATTTCTCCAATACGGAGTCCGTCCCGATAAACCGAACGACTTGATCATGAACGAGTTGCACCAAAAGTTGCATATGGAGTTCTGCACATGTGGGCTTTGACAGAATTCGAATTGATTACGTGTGCACGACAAATTCGACTCGTATCCGTTGAAAATCATCGTATCGACGATTTTGCAAATTTTTTAATTTCTTTGCAGATGCTCCTCAATTGCGACAAAACTTACACCATCGGGTTCGCAACATTGTGTTGTTCTGTGACCCAAGTTTGGTCCGATTATGATAAAATTGACCAAATTGCCATTTTGCGGCCCCACGATCCGATTCAATGGACGTATTTGTGCTCGGCTCACCGGAATCAAAAATTGGACGTACCATTAAGCTCGTATCGAAAAACTAGACTTGTAGACATATAGCTTGTTGACTTTGGATAACCTTAGGTTGACACGCTTTTTGGTTCAAAATCGGTCCAAGGACGGACATCATTTGCCCCAAAATTATTGTTTTGTTCCTGTATTCAGAATTAGACTTATGAGTAGTCTATATTTGCTTATCTCTTATTCTGAAAACGTTGGTGATGTTTATTCATCCAGAGATGTTTGCAGAAGTTACACTTTTATTGTTTCCTTTGACTTGACAAGTTCGTCTGATGGACGTCGTCAAATCGTCACACCACTACTAGGCAAGTATACCTTACCAATATATCATGATTATGTCTTTTTAGCATTTTTATTTTTTTATTGCTTATTTATTTTATATTAAACTGTGCTTCCAAGTCATACTTGGGTGCAAGCGACTGTGTTATTCATTTTCATTACATTTCTTTATTTTATGCATGTTGACCATGTTTTAGAGGACCCCCTATTATTGTTAGATATTGGTGTATCTTCTTTAGCCTACACGATACATCTTTTTTACGTATTGTGGGTCTCATATAGAATTTTGGACTTGCGTATTCGACTAGCCATCAGTACGATTGGGACGTACGGTAGGACTTAGCTGCTAATAGAATTGCATGTTAGAGGACTTATCAGTTAATATTTTAACATGTTGTGAATGCAACATAGATAGGAGTATTGGGTGGAAAGGACATATACTGGATGCTTTGGTAATGTCATGTCAAATCGTATCGCGTTGGGTGTTGCTAGTGCCTTGTTTGGCACTACTCACTATTTGATAGTCACTCATTTGAACGATAATCATGTATTTCTAGTGACTCATTTGAGCGCTACTTGTGGTCAGTCTGTCTGTCCTTCCATTGAAGTGTCCTCGATTGCAATTTTCACATAGAATGGTTAGGAGACCATATTTATTATTATTAATTTTGTGCAGTTTATATTCAGTTTTATATGGCATGCTATATGTGTGTTGTTACATCCCTCTAAGGATCTGATGGTCTCTTCAAGTGTAGACGATCAGGACTATCCTTAGGAGTATGGTTCAGCATTGGATTCTTCACTTGTAGTTGAGGAGGTTTTGCCTTATGAGTTCCTGTGATTATTCTTTTGAGAGTTGGGCTTACTTGATGATACTCTTTCGGTTGCTATTTATTTTCTTCTATTTATTTTTGGAGGTCGAATTCAACTTTCTTCTTTGCTTGGTAATAGATTTGTCTCCACCCGCCTAACATGTACATGTAGACAAATAGTAAGCATGATCATACCAGGACATATGCAATGAAAAATTAAAGATGGACCAAAGATGGTGTTATACAAAAAGATTTCTCTGAACCGCCCAGCGACCTATTCGGGGCCTCACACTCGGGGCTTCCGTTGCGCAGTCAGTAGACATGAGTCGAGGGGGCATCGCCTCCTGAGGGGGTTCAAGGGCGAAGCCCCCGAAAGGTCTTTAGATTCATATCTTTTAATCTTTGGACGACTGCCCTCAAGTAAAACGGCTATCATGGTACAAAAGAAGAAGATGAGTCAGCATGTCTGCAGGATTCTTTTGGACCTCAATATGTTGTTGTGGTTCATCTTTCTTATGTAATTTTATACTTTATTGACTCTAGGACTTATGTACATCGAATCATACTTGGTAACAGAAGTACACAAATATAAACCCAACTAGTCCACTCAAACAGCCTACAAGCCCATCTACAAAAAGTCCAACCCATTCAAACCAAAACCATTCCAATAAAAGCCAAAGGTCCATACCTTTCCTGTCCACCGAACACGGACCTAGTTCTGGCAAACTCGGGCCAAACTCGGGCTTGGCATATTTGGACATTCTAAACAGTCGTGCAATCCCTGATATTGTGCTTCCCAACGTTCAAAAAAATTTAAATATACACTCAAATTTTGGACGAACTCTGTCCACAAAAAACCCTATAAATAGAGATGGACTTTCATATTATTACTCGTTCACCTACAATTCATTCCTATATACTATAGTGAGAAAGTCTCTGAGCTAAACCTTCCCATCTCCAAGGTCAACTCTCTAGCTTTCTAGTTCCAAGTGTAATATTGATTTAGAAGTCGGTTCGAGTTATAAAATCTTGGTCTATAAAAGCTTCTCTCCCCTGTTGTGAAGTCGCGAGTCCTTCGGATCAAAGCTCGTGGTTGCGAAGTCGTTGTACCCTTCAGATAAAAGCACAAGGTGTAAGTAGTTACAAGTACTTCGGATTCAAAGCTTGTGTTTTATTATTGTGACTATTGTAAACCCCTATTCCAAAAAAGAGAAAAAAAGAGTCAAAATTGCTAGGTTATTAAACTATTTACGAGGTGTTATAAAGAAACCATTTTTTAAATAAGCAAGCAAGGTAAGGTACAGTTCACTTCCATCCCTAACAAGTAGCTCATGCGCCCATATTCAAATCATCTTTCAATCAAAAAGATTCTTCTTAATCAAAAAAAAAACTATTCCTATCTCAACTTATCAAATTCCTCTTATCCATTCAATGTAAACCAAGTATATATTCTAAGAACCACAACCAAATAGACTCCATGTCATCTCCCTATTATCTAAAAACCAATCCATCTTCTACGACGACCTCCTGTGCTAACCTTGGCGGGATCACCAACCCTACCATTGTCGAGCCAACCGAGACCCCAGTGTCGCAGTCCTGACCCTCATAGTGCTAGGCGACCCTTGACGAGCATGGAGTCACTGGAGACCACAACCCCTCTCCTTCATCCTTGAAGCTTTACCTCAACCCGGTCATCATCTTTGCCACCATCTTAGAGCCGAGCAGCCGTTCTGTAACGCCCCAGTCCCAAAATACGTAGGACTAGGAACGTAGACATACCAGCCGTATAATAAATATACGTAAGCTGTAAAATGCAGTAGAACCATAACTAACCTCATCCACAAGAATAAAAGAATAGGAGATATCATATAATCACTATAAAATTATCATTTGGTACATGTAGTTGGGCGGAGACAAATCTACTACCAACTATGAAAAGAAATATACAACAATAGAAAGATTTTGGCAAGCGAAGCGAAGACGATCCAAATGCAATCATCCTCGAAGAAGTAGCGATGAACACGGCTAGAGCTAGAACACCTGCGAAAGACAATAGCATACACCTGGAGAGATAACCAGGTCCTCAGAGGGACGTAACAAGACACATAATATCATGCCATATAAACTGAATAAATATTGCTCAAATAAATAAGTAAATCGAATTATAACATGTTCCAATACGCACCTACTGAACGAGCGTACCATCCCCCCAACCAAACAAGGACAGAAGATGGTAAACTAATTCACAGAAACGTATCTTCCCATGCTATGAATCCAATATGGTATCCGGACCCCAACAAGGTTCAATACCTTCTCATCGAAGTAGTAAGTCACACCTACAACCAAACAAGGATAAGATATGACGAACTAATCTGTGACAAGTTATTGTTCCAAGCCACGGTCAGATACAAGTACCCAAACCAAAAGTACTCGTACCTAACGGATAAAGGTGCCTAATCGTTCTAAGTGAAATGTAGTTAAGAACAATCCTTCCTACGCATGGGCCCTGGCTAAATAAGATCGGCATAGTCCCCCCTTGGGTACCAGAGGCCCCATCAGTAAGAGCATGACGTTCCGCAGAATCGTCAGTGGCCGTCAGTAATCATGGGTCATCAACCCCATATCTCCAGCGGAGAGTCCGGGTCACAAGGGAAAGTACATCGAAGCCCATACGCTAAAGAATTATCCTCCCCGCCCAATGTCTACTATGTTGTATCCACAATATAAAATCACTATAACCGCTAAGTCAAACTAGCATGCAACCTCTATTAGCGGTTATTCCTATCGTACGGCTTGTACGTACTGGTGGCCAGCCAATCATGCACTTTCGTGTTCTACATGCGACACACAACTTCGTGTTACAACGTGTCAAGGCCAATGAATGCAACACACAAGGTGGTCCCTTAAATCTAGGTTTATTTTGTAAGAAAAATAATACACAGCTGGAAATATAAATGAACGGTAAGTTCTAACAGTTATGCCATGTATCACAGTTTATTTTGCATAAAGAAAATAAATAATGCAAGAAATATGAGCTAAAATAAATAAACAGCAAATGACAAGGTATCTTGCCTAGTAGAACGCCTGGTGTGCTGCGATAATCAAGATGGCACGAACTGCGACTTCGGTGCAATAACTATATAAGGGGACCTCTGACGGTGGCACGGACAGTTCCATTAGGTCCAGAAGGATCAATTTAGTTAGGGTTGACATAGGTTTGTACAGGCTTGGCGAGGGAATATGATATATGGGATTAGACAGAAGGGTGGTCGAAGGAAATTGGATAAGAAATTTTACATGATTTTAGAAAAAAATAACTATAATATTTGGAAACTAGATTTTGTTAGTAAGATAAACTTTTAGGAAAAATACATAAAAAAAATCGAAATCATTTTGGGCTAAACTCCAAGTTGTAAAGGTAAGATTTTTCGTAGAAATCTATTAGTAAAAATATTTTCAAATAAATATATAACAAGTCTAGGAAAATATTTTAGGTCGAAACTCCAAATTTGAAAGTACATATATAGCTCTATAATAACACATATTCTAAAAATGATAAAAATACAAATAATAATAATAATAATAATAATAATAGGTATGATGCTAGCAATAGTAAGACAACGTAACAAAACATAATTACTAATAATAATCAATAATAATAATAATAATGATAATAATAATGAGGGGACAGAGAGAACAGAACTGCTGCTGCTCCTTTTTATAATATCAATAAAATAAAATAATAATAATAATAATGATAATATCGATATTAATAAGAATCATATACTTAGTAAATTCTATATATAATTATCCTAAAAAAACTTAATTAATACTGCAATATAACACAAGTAAAAAAAAAGAAGAGAAGAATTCTCTTTTAAAATAATAATAATAGTAATAATAATAAAAAAAATTTAACACTTGTATACTCTTTTCGAACTGACACAGAAGCAGTTGTTGAAAGAGCTTGAGAGAGAGAGAAGAATTTGTTTGTCTTTTAGAGGAAGGAAAGGGGTCAAGGAAAAAAGAGAGGTGAAGAGAGAGAGAGAGAGAGAGATCGAGTGAGCGAGAACGAGGGGGAGCTCGGGAGAGAGAGGGCGGCGGAGCTGCGCCGGGGGCAAGGAGCGGCGCACGGCGGAGGAAGTAGTGGAAGGCGGAGGGGCGGCGATCGAGCTGGACTAGGGCGGTCGCCGGATGTACGGCGGAGGGCGGTCGTTTAGGGGTTCCGGCGGAGGAGTGGCCAGGCGCGCGGGGACGCGGCGAGGTGGATGCGGGTTCGGCGGACTTGGCGGAGGAGAGAGGTTAGAGAGGGTGGTGGCACCGGAGTGAGGTAGAGTGGGGGTTTTGAGGCGGAGCAAAGTGGAGGCGCGGCGCCGGAGGCTACAGACGGCGGAGGGCCAGGGCGGTGGCGACGTACGGAAGACCAGGACAGTGGCGGCGTGCGGGCGAGGACGCGGCGGCTAGGGCACGCCGGTCGGAGTGGAGTCGCGCGAGCGGTCAGCGCTCGGCGGAGAGGGCGGCGGACCCGTGCGGCGGCTGTTCTGGCCGCGGAGGAGGAGGAAAGAAGACGGTGGTTCGTCGGGGGCTGTGCGCGGGGCGCGGCGGAGGACGGCCTTGGTCGGCGCCAGCGGTGGTGAGTCTGGGTTGTGATTTTTCTTTTTTTTCTTTTTGTGTGGTGGTTTGGACGATGGTGTCCTGGCGAGAGGGTGGCCGGTCGCCGACGTTGGCACCGGTGATGGTGACAGCGGAGGTGGTGGTGTATGATAATAATGGTGGTGGTCGGTCTGCCGGAGTGGCCGACGGCAGAGGCGGTGGTGGTGATGACTGGCGGTGGTGTTAGCAGGCTGCGGTGGCGGTGGTGGCGATGGAGAGTGGGGGAGTCGTGTCGGTGGCAGGGTATTGATGGCGGGGGTCTGTGGTTGGTCGTGGGGGAGCGAGGATTCTGACCAGGCTCCCGCGGATGGTGTGTCGGGGCAGGACTGCTGTGTCCGTGATGGTGGCTGCGGTGTGGGGTCGTCGGGGTAGGGATGAAGTGGTGGTGGAGTCGCTGTCAGAGCGGCCGGGCGTGGTGTCGATAGGGTTAGGTTTAGGATTTTGTTGGTGTCGGGGTGTGTCCGACACGGAAAAGATAGTATAATTGTAATTATGGAATAAGATTTATGGATGAACACGGACGCGATGCACGTAGATTTATGGAGGAAATTTGTGGGAGATGAATAATGTGGAGGAGTACTTGCCTATTTATAGGATGTGGGAATTCCTACTTAGATATGGATTAGGATTTAATTTAAACCCCAAAAATAGATAATTAAATTACTAGTTTAAATCAATTTAATAAATCTACATCCAAATCAAATCCAATTCCAATCTAATTAAATCTTAGCTCAAATCAAATGGGATAAATCAAGTTCCAAATATGGATACTAAATAAATCCAAAAATCAAATCAAGATTTAAATGGCCACAATAACTGTCAAATATATTTTTCAAAATACCAATAATAATAATTTCGAAAATAATAAATATTCTTAAATATCTTTTTGAATAATAAAATATTAAAATTAATAAATTTTGAAAATTACATTTTTATTTAAAATAAACTAGCAAAATATTTAGGAAATATAAACATATGCACAATAATATTATCAATAATTTCTATAAACGAAAGGCTTTGTACCAATAAATAAATAAAATAATTAGCTTGAAAGTTTGGTACGATAGCTAAAATAAATTATTACATATATTATTTTGAAACAATAAAATAAAAAAAATATTTTTTTCTAAAAATATGTACGCTCGCACATATTCGCACTCGTCGAGCAATTTTAAAAAATAAAATTTTCGTACACGACGTACAATACGACTACGTGACGTACAATACAAAATTTCAAATCATTACCAAATTTAATAAAAAAATAGTAAAAATTTTAGGGGTTTTACACGTTCCTCGAAAGGACCCTCGCTATACCACTGCTAGCCTAAATTTCTAGCCACCCTTGTTGCTAGTCCAAGCTCGCCACCACTGGTGTATGAGTAGCACCTTTCTAGAACCCAACCAGTCTCGTCGAGACATCCCACTTCTTTTGTATGCATGAACGAGCAAACCACGGACCTGCACTCTCTCGTACAACATCTAGTCCTATACTCCTCGACGGTGGGACGTAATCTATTATGTCGTTCCAAGAAATTGATGCCCACCCTTTCGGATCTCCAGGAATATGTTTCTCTGTCGACTGTGCTGATGCCATCGATGTCGACACCCTCACATAATCCTTACCATCATTTCGACTGCACCATGGCAGTCTCTCCTGACCGCCTTTGATAAAGTACCGACGAGTCGCATGCAGCTGTGGTCGTGCTCTCCCGGCCTCATCCTTCTTATCCACTATTGTCCGTACGTGCACCCGCAGATGCTGCACATGAGCCCCTACATTCGGTATCATACCCCATCAAGTTATTGCGCGTAAAGATGTCAAACCACACAAATGCCAATATTGCGACCATTGAACGTCCCTCGTACCATACATCAACATGCACGTCATCTTTGCCAGCTGTGGACGATGCTAGTACTAACGAAAACTCCTGTGTAGCCTGACTGCTGCATCTACGAAAGTCGTAGATGGCAGGAGGCTGCCGCATCTCCCTACGACGCTTCCAGATCTCGCTTCCGCTATTAGACCAAAAAAACTGCAACATCGCTGACATAAATCGATGTTCGACCTCGACAAACTATTTCCTCGACAAACTATTTCAGGTCAGTCAGCACCATCTTCGGCGTATATGTCGCCATTGACCCCTATTCCTGCAGCAAACCCAATCAAATTGTCAAGTGCCTCATCATATCCATTTTCTTTGTCGAGTTTGCTCCCAGGACTGAGCAGGTGAACTCCTTTATTAGTTGCAATACCCAGAAGAAGAGCAATGCTCCTTGTTATAAAGTAAGTTTGCATAGAACCTTTTGTTGCAAGGCATGGTAATCGTCTAGAGATAATCGATTAAAAAGATAATCGAAGGGTTATATTACACAAACTAAATGAACATATTAGTTTTGTATAGGTAGGCAAGGAGCTCAAACCACCAGTATGGTTCGTACTGACCACCCACACAGTTTTCATGTGCAGGTTACAGGTACTTGCTCGTCGGGGAAGAGCTTGCTTGGACGTGCTGAGTCATAAAATTCCTTAGTGTTTCGAGGCGTACGATTGCATTGGAGACTTCATCTATACGGGACATAATGTATAGGCAACGCCTTTTGAAGCATCTGATGGTTCGTTATGTTGTACAAAAAGAAAAGTGAGCTTGAGCAACTTGTAATCTTGGCCTCGTGCCCCATTTGCAATCTTTGTTCCAGAATCAATAAAGAGTTATTTGTATGACTTATATTGTTTCAACTTTCTGCTAACAACATATTGTTTATTCAATATTTCTACTTCGTACTTCTGTGCGACGACCCCATCGCTTAGCCTGTAATCGGCTGTTATGGAACCCGCCTTGCGTGAGCACAATTTAGGCTCACTCGACATCACGTCTTAGCGAGGACGATCGCTCCTCCGGAAGCGGGGCATGACAGAATGGATTGGCTGCAATTTAGCTAATAAATCGGTGGTTTATAACGTCTGCTTCTATCCGTATCATTTGATACCCCCACCATGACTTTGATATTGGGAGCACAATACTAGCATTTTTCTTCCAACAAATTTCACATTCATGAACTAGACCAGTCAAGCTATAAATATGACATATATGTCCCATACAAACTGTAATGCCCTGGTCCCAAAATACTTAGGACCGAGTACGTAGACATGCTAGCTGCACATATACGAAGAATACTCCAATATATGGAATCCTCGTATACATACATAAGCTGTATATATAATATAATCACATGCCAAAATATAATTATCTAATCTCATCACAGCTCATCACAGAAGAAAATAGAGTCCAAATAATAAATAAGTGTATCAAAGAGATAGCCGGGTGGACATACCCACTCCAAACAGCTATGAAAAATAGTCACAATGATCAGAGTCCAACCTCCTCAAAATAGAAAGAAAAGGGACGTAAAAATATCCACTAAAATGTATCAATGAATCAATAATCTAGAAATCAACATGAGATGCCTCGTCATTGATGTAGGATGGATCCAGTGCCGCTCTGTACTACTGCGAGAAATCGTCTAACCCTGGAGAGATAACCAGGTCCTTAGAGGGACGTAATAAGATACAAGAAAACACCATGGCATATATAAACTGTGATATATAATAGAAAAGAAAGGGATGCATTTCTGACCATTCTACTCAGAATATACAGTTGAGATACAATCCTTTGATGCATGAGCCCTGGCTGAAGATGGGATCAGCATAGTTCTCGTATAGGGCACCAGGGGCCTACATCCGTATTGTCCAAAGATTGTCAGAGGGCATCATGTACAAGGAGCTATGTCCATAACGCTCTAGGAAGCGTTAGAGGGCACCTGGAGCCTGCGTCTTCGGAGGAGCGCATAGGTAATCAGGGAAGTGCAAAGAAGCCCATACGTCAGGTATTGTTCTTCCCACCCAATGCCTAGTATCATCATCTCCATGACTGATATGAACCTCTAGTAGCCGCCAAGTCTTCTAACATGTAATTCTATTGGCAGTTACTCCTATCCGTCACACGCTCCGTACGTATCGGTGGCCAGCCGACTACGCGGATACGTGTCCTACATGTGACTCACAACTCGTGATACTCATGTGTCATGGCCGTATGAGATATACCAATACCTCATCATCATCGGGTGGTCACTAGGCTAAGTCAATGCAAGAGAAATAAACAAAAGCAATAAAATGACCGATAGAGTCGCTTGCACCCAAGTGTGACTTGGACACACAGTGATATAATACTAACAATAGTTAAGTAATGCTGCATATAAATAACTAAAAATAAGAATAAGTAAATCACAGAGAAGGTAGCAAGGTATCTTGCCTGGCAGTACGGGAATAGCAACTCCAAGCAATCAATCACGTAAGCAATAAATCTCAAAATCCACGAACGACTTCGGATGCTGAAACAAACATCAAAAACGTTCTCGATGTAACTGATATCTACAAAATACTTATCCAAAAGTTAAATTCTGGAACAGGGGCAAAATTATAATTTCGGGTCAAAACGATGTCCGCCGTAGGACCCGTTTTGTACCGAGATGCGTGCTAATGTCCAGGAGACTCAGGGTCGAAGAGATCGAAGGGAAACGAAGGTTTTTAGGGTTTACTCTCGGATTTGAGAATCGTATATATATATATATATAAATATATATAAGAGATTTAATTCGATATTTATCCATATTGGATTTGATTTTTAACCAATCTTAATTGTCTTGAGATTCAAATTTTATGATTTAGACCATTAGAGAACCCTTCAGGGATTCTAATAAAACAAATTTCAATTGATTTGGTAAAAGATTTATGGAAATTTTAGTTTTTCTTTTTTTAAAAAGAGACGAATAGCAGTAACTGTGGTCTCTTGGCGGGTTTTAAGGAGGTCGACCCTTTGGGGGAACTGTTCACCTTAGTGAATGTGGCTCTATTTTATTTTTATTTTTTTCTTTTCTTTTCTTTTCCTATATATATATATATATATATATATATATATATATATATATATATATATATATATATATTTCTTTTCCTATATATATATATATATATATATATATATATATATATGTTTAGTATATAACCACATATATACCTAATTGTATACAAAATCAATACTACCTCTAAATTTTCTAATAGTAAAATATTGTCAAAGAATAATATTTACCAAATAATATTTACTTGGTATATATATATATAAATTATAAGACTTTTCTTTTACTAAGCTATTTAACAATTGAGGAATAAAACTGAATATTTTTTAGAATATTTCCTAAATTTTTCTCATGTGTCTAGAACAAAATTACCACCTGTTGTAGCAATTTTCTACCTTAACTATTAACATAATCTATTTCCAATAAATTTATACTTAAATAATCTAATAATATTTTAGTATATATAAAATAAAAAAGAATATTAAAATTTTAGGGGTTTTACATCCTACCCAACTTAAAAAAAAATTCGCCCTCGAAATTAATTCTAACTTAGGGGGGTATGTAATGCAATACTAAAGAAGTGGGGACTAACGACTGAAAGTCGCACCTCGGTCTTCGAAAAATGGGGCGGTAGATTATAAAAACACATTGGCTCCATATCCTATAAGAGAAGATGTTCTTGGTTCAAGGCTCTATCCAACTTATTGAAGTTGGCAAGTTTCGAGTCGGATTGGTTAGATAGGTACCGTAAGTCTAAGAATGTGCCTTCCATGACTTTTGTATAAGTAGGCACAAGGGAGCTGAATTAAGTGGCACATTAGTCATATGTATGTAGTGGGTTTCGAGTAGATCACAACCATATATTGGATCGAAAGTTTTGAGTCGAGTTTGGTTCTCTAATTGCAGTCAGAAGGTACATCGGTAGTATGGTAGGTAGCCCTTTTTTACTTGAAAGTCGCATCATAAAAATAGAGTACAAGGGGACATGTTTTAGTGGGGCATAATATGTCTATATGAAGGTGGACTCGTCTAGGTCTTGCATATGGAATTTGTTGAAAGGTAACAGCTGGTCTCGTGCTCTGAACCTCAATGTCACGGTCGGGGACCCAAAATGATCTAGATAGAAAGTGGAAGTTCATGAGGCACTAATTTATTATCCTAACAGAAACCAATTTCCCTTAATCGATTGATAATTCTAGCAAATTCTAAAATTTTGAAGGGCTCCCTAGTCTATACTCCATAGGACTAAGACATGGATTCAGGGTTAATAGAGTTAGGAAATTTTCAAAGTCGTGATGTAGCACCTCGACTCTTGATTATAAGGGAATACTAGACGACGTAATAGAAATTATGATATAGTAGATTTGAATTCAAGTTTGGAGTTAGTTCTCCGATTTCGAATAGATGGAATTGATTATGTATATATAGTATTCATGGCCATAGAAGAATACTTCATGTCGACGAGCATTTGTTTTTCAGAATAGGTTACAAAAAACAATAAGGGTTCGAGGGAGATGGAATCGAATTATGAGTATGGGTTTCAAGGGCGATTGAATAGCTCAAAGGGAAAATTTGTCAAGCCCGTTGCGGATGAGATCCTAAAGGACAAGTTTAGCTACATCTCAATACACGTAGAGTAATTATGCGAAGAGCGAACCAAGTACACTAGGTTGATCAGACCATCATGCATCAGTTCTGATTAGACAATATTTTAGTGGACATGCCCAGATAACATATGTCTTGAACAAGTTTAATAAAAGGATGAGCTTGTAAAAACTAGACTATAATAGCAGTATTAGTCAAGTTAACAAATTATAGGTATGAGGATTTGTGGCTGAATGAAAACACAAGTAGTTCAAGGTTTAAGAATCTAAGCCGTGTCCGGTGTTCGTACTTACACAGTCATCCTACTGTCTGAATCCTTCGGCCTTTGCTAAACTCATGATGCATGGATCTTGTGTCAAAAATCATGGTAACAGGAATTATGATAATTAAATTCATACCTGCTATGATTTCCTTTATTGTTTCTCCATTCTCTACTACTAGCGAGAAGGCATATCCGTAACTTTGACTGGGGTCCTGAACTCTAGCCTTGTTGTACTGTATACCTTGGGGAGGTAATAGTGGACGAGGTACTCCAGCTGTTGGTCGTGGTGCTGGAAGTCCTGGGGCTGTAGGCCTCGGGTTCTGTCGTGCATGTACTATCGTCTGTTACTCCAGACAGTCCTTGTGCATGTGTTGGTTGGATCCACATCTCAAGCACAACCCAAGGCGAGTCCTGCAGTCGTTCTGAAGGTATCCTTGCATTTCGTAGTAATGGCAAACAGGCTTCAGATAAGGTGAGGGCCTTTGCTGGTGTTGTCCCGTGGGCCTCCTAATAGGTCCTCCCTGAGTAGCTTGGGCTGGTGTAACTGCTGGTGTATGGCGTCTTGATGACTGTTGTTGCTCCTTGCAAAGAATCTCCTGAGCACGAGCTTCTTCCAAGATAGCCAAATGGGAGACTCTAGACTGTGTAGTCGTATAAGACTTGAGCTCTGGTACGAGCCCCTGATGGATTCTCCTCACCTTCTCTAACTCTGTCGGGATCAATCCTGCACCAAATCTACTCAGGCAATTAAACTCTGAGTCATACTCATCAACTGTCATATTTCTTGCTTCAGATGATAGAACTGGTCGTATAGACCATCTCGAACATGAATATGGAAGAATCTCCCATAATATGAATCATAGAACTGCTTCCAAGTGATCCCAGTGCCTAATCGTCTCTCTTCTGCCTTCCACTAGTGGTGAGCATTATCTTCTAGTAGTAGGTCTACTGTTGTCATCCAATCTTGAGCTGGCAACTGGAAAGTCTTCAGTAACTTTTTTGTGCTAATAAGCCACTATGACACTTTTAGCGGCTTCTCCGTTCTTCTGAAGCGCTTCGGGTTCATGTCAGTAAAGTTTTTGATAAAGCCCTCTGTGAAACCCAATTTTTGTGAAATAAAATAATATTAGTATTCTATTATTATTATTATATTTATTATAATTATTAGTATTATTTTTGAGTGTTAAGATTATTTCGAAAATTAATTCACATGGATTTTTGGGATGCAGACCAGACCCGAGCCCGAACCCAGACCCAATTCTATTTTTCTAATTCTGATTTGGTTTAAATAAAAAAATAATAATTTTCCCTTATGCTGGTCACGATGGACCAGCACTTTTCCCTCTTACCTAACCCACGTATACCCCTTCTCCCTTCATTTCTTCCCACAACCTCTCCCATCCACTACTCCCCAACTCACTCCTCTCCTTATATTTCCTTTCTCCAACTTTCCCCCCTACAGAACACCCTCTCCTTCTATTCTTCTTCCCAAAGAGTAACAAACCTCTCTCTCTCACAAATTCCCTTAACCCTCACCCCTCTCCGCGGATCCGACCGCCCGGCTCCCTGCAGCCGCTCCCAGAGCGGCGCTCTCCCCGGCGCAGCTCCCGTCGACCTCCGGCCGACCCTTCGCCGGCAGCCAGCGCCCCAGCCCCGCGCCTCCTGCCGGCTCAACCCCTCTGGCCGACCACCTTCGACCCCGTCGGTGCCCCCTCGGCTTCCCTGCGGCCCCGACGCCGCGCGGCCGAACTCCCGCCACGACGCCAGCCCCCCAACCCGACGGTCGCGGCCTCCCCCGACTTCCCCGGACCCGCGCGCGCCCTGGTCCGCCCTGTCCGCGTACCCTAGCTCGCGATTTTCGGCGACCCCGGTTCCCAGCGCCTCTTCGGCGTCCCCGCAGCGTCTCCCCGCGCTTTCGCGGCACCGTCCAGCGCTGTCCAGCGCTTCGGTTGTTTCCGACTTGCTGATCCCGCCTTTTTTTCTATTATATTGCATCTGAGAGCTCTAGCCGAGCAGCCCGAGGTATAACCTCTGTCCCGATCTATTTTCATACAGTCTGTGATGAGAATGGTCCCCGATTCCCTTCCGAGAATTCGGTTTTTAGCGACGTCGTATTTTTTTCGGAACCTTCGGAAAGGTTCTGTTGATTTTTTGGATTTTCCGGAACTTTTCGGAAATAGGATTTCGATATATTTTGGGCTTTCTGGATTTTTCCGGTAGCGTTCTGTGATGTTTTGGTTGGATTCGGACTTCCAAAATTAGTTCGGGTCGTTCCGAATTAATCTGTGGATTGGTTGTGGATTATTTATATATATATATATATTTTGGGATTCCCTGGTTTGGGATTTGCAGGAAAATTATCGACATATTTTCCCAGTTTTTGGGTTGACCAAAAATAGAAGAAATGCTGCCGGATTTTTCCGTAAATTCAATTATATTTTAAAAATGATTTCAAAATGGATTTCGGAATTTTATTAAATATTAGATTTTGGGCGACGACCGTATCGGTCAATGGGCCCCGGCTAAGTGCAAACGAAACCGGCTTCGCCCGGACGTTGAGGCATTAGCCTAGTTGATGATGGGACCATATCTGAGACTAGTTCATATTTACTTTATTTTATTATTTATTTATTTATATTTAATTTATAGAAAGTTTAAGAACTAACGGTCGTTTATGTCTTATTTCAATTTATGTAAATAAATTGTAATGGGCATAAGTCCAGCTGGTTGTTGGTTCTGTAACTGTATTTTGGTAGCGTAGGTTTTTGGTTATTGCTGATTTTGCGAGTTTTTGTAGCATTCGAATAAATCGGATAAAAGTATTTTCGTATAAAATTAATAAAGATTTTCTCACCTAAAATCTGCAAGTTTTAATATTAAACAAACGATCATGTATTTCTCACTAAAATAAGAAATCTAGTTTTATATTTATAGTTACTAAAATACAAAGTTTTAATCAATTAATCTGGTATCGACGAGTTTTCCAAATACAAGTTTAAAAGGATCTTTTCCCTCGTAGCAAAATCAACGCACCGATAATCGTAATCCTGTTTGTGTTTTGTTAAATAAGAATTAAAATTGGACTAGGACACAATTAGAGATTTCAACTAGCATAGCTAGATTGGTAACCCTGGAATCTGAGTCAATTTCTCGAATGTAGGAATTCGAGGACGATTCTGAATTCCCGTCTCGAAGTCTTCATCCTCTCCAGTCAAGTCCATTTTGAGGCAAATATAGTTTGTGTTAGTTTTACAGTTATTTTAATAATCGTTTTACTGCAAGTTTAAACCACGATGCAAACACGAAACTCTCCCTGAGAGTACTGACTGCAACTACTGTAACTGATTGGGGACTGGGGGAATAGAGTAATGTTTATGACCACATCCAACTGTAACTTAGGCCAGTATTAGCTTACCCCTCATACACACGGGGATAAGTCGAATTGTATCAATAGGATACAACTGTACATCCCAAGCCGGTCATATTCATTGCTTATTCAAATCACACTATTTTACTGCTACAAAACTGTTCATTTCTAAACTGTTTAAAAGTGCATGATTCTATTATTTATTTTAACTGTTTAAATTAGCATGAATTGTACTTTGCTCCCTCCTGACTGGAGATAACATTTTTAGGGAACATTGAGGATGCTGAGCTGTTATACTATACAACAGCTATTTTGACCCGGTTCTGTACCCTGTTGGAGGACGCAGGACTTGAGGCCGGCGAGCCGGATGCTTAGCTAGATTTTCTGTTTCTAGATTTGTTGTTTAGAATTTTGTAATTTGATTTCAGCTTTTAATTCAGTTCTTTCACATTCCAGTTGTACTTATTTCAAATGTTAAATAAAGTTTCATTTCCCGAATTTTGAGTTATGACAAATATAGATGTTGTTGTGGATTACCTGCTAATGGAACAGCTTACTGCCGCCGTCTCAACAACGGTGCAGGCTGGGCATGATCCGGTTCGACCCAATTATTTTGGATCGGGTCGTGACATGTTTTTAGTGGTGGCCCATGCATGTCCAAAACAACAACATAGGAAAACATACCTAGAAACCATTAGAACACTAGAACATTGATTTGTCACAACATAGGTCTGAATTATATATATATAAATATTTTTGATTGATTATAGACTGGTAGGATACCTTGCTTATGTTTGTACCCTAAACCTTCCAGATTATGGCCAAAGGAAAGACTACCCGATCCGGCCCTGCTGATGATGAGGTGTTATCTTCTGATCACACCCCTCTCCCTCAGGTCTATTCCAATTCTTCTCCTTTGCAGCTCATCAATACCCTCTTTGCTGCACAAGTCCCTGGCACAGCTCATACTACAACCGAACCTATTCCGCCCACGACAATTCCACCATCTCCTGTTATGTTAGTTACCCCTGTCGCCCCACCAGTACCAGTAGATACCTCCCAGATGCTTGCCCTACTCCAAGGAATCCTGGAGTCCCAGAAGGCCCAAGCCGAGGCCCGGCAGAAATAGATTGATATCACGAGAGATGTTATGAAGGATGTCAATGACATAGCCTTAGCTATCTTAAACCGAGTTGGTGCGGAACCTCACCCTAGGAGGAATACCCCTGAATTTAGAAGATATTTGGGTCCCATCAAGTACTCTACTTTCCGACAGTCTTGTCGTAAGAGGCTATTGGCTTGTGACTACTGCAAGAGGCCTGGTCATCAGGCCGTTAGTTGCCGCAAGAGATTGGGACAATGTTTGGCATGTGGATCCGCTGAACATCGGGTAAAGAACTGCCTCTTATCTTCCCATTATACCAGAGCACCTATCCCAGCAACACCTGCTACGCCGCAACCTAGGGACTCTCTTCCAATCGAGCAGACCTTGCCTCCTACACCCATTGCAGAAGGGCATGATACAGACTCGAGGATCATAGAAGAAGATGAAGCAGTTGGAGACTGCTTGTGCAAGAGCCAGAGCCATGAAGACTAGTACCTAGAACTGCTGAGTAGCATTATCTATTGTCATAAGGAGTTGTAACAGGATGTCCTTAGAATAATCATGAGAGTCTTGCTGTAATTCTCCAACATGAATAAAATTCTTGGTTACACCTTTATGGTAGATATCTTTCCCAAAGTCTTTCCCCTACGATACCATTTCAGAAAATTGTAATCTTAATAAGAAGGAATGTAAGGCGGTATTTATCAGGGATCTCTTGGTGAATAAGAATTGGAAGAGTAGAATTTTGGATTACCAAAATATTAGTTGGTACATATAACAATTGGAAGTGATGATGGCATGAGGAGTGATTTTGACCTTGACCAGTTTAGGCCGACTGTATGATGGTATATGTTACTACGTATTTTATTTTCCTAGATTTTGTATCTTTTAGTGTCCCGTGATTTTCGGGATTATCTCCTTTCCATATCTTTAACAGGTTTTAGCACCCCTTAAGATCTATACTTTTGTTATTTATGGACCAATATTAGAACTCTTCAATCTCCTTCGTCAGCAGACCTTTTTAAACTTCTCCACTAGTCGATCAAATCTTTTTCTATCTTTAACCGAAATCCAGACTCGTTCTCTATCTAGAGTTTTAAACTCTAATAACTCTTATCTACCTGAGATACTTATATGATTAGCGTATCCAAACTTGATCTAAATTCTAATTGACTTTCTTGGAACGAATCCTGAACCAAATCCTTCTGAAACCATAAACCTCAATTATTACCGAAAGAATTGGTTCAGCCTAGTTAGTTCATGATTCCCCTAGAGAAGATATTTTCAAAATAACCTCAAATTTTGATTGTTATCTCCTAGGTTATTCCAAATATTTTATTGTTGATTTCCTCCACTCAACTTGAAACCCTACACTCTCTATGCAACTTCTTGATCATTTCAAAGCCTAGACAGTTTTTAAACTCAATGCTTGAGTACCGTAAAGTACGAACGGTCAGAGAATTGATTCCACCCTATTAGTAAATCTTCTTTTAAATTGTTGAACCATCCCCTTGTTGGCTTTACTAAACCATTTTAACCTGACTTCCCGAAATCCATAAAGACATACTTCGTTTATGTCAACCCTACTTCCCATCACATTCTCAAAACTTTCCTTGGATAAGAAATTATTTCTTCAAATAATTTTGGTAAACGTCTGTATCCTTTAAGTGATTTGTCGGGAATATTCTCATTGACTTCTTCAACTCAACCCAAAGCTCTGATTCTTCTACCTTATCCTGTGTCCAACTCAATTAGACATACTCAAGCTTGATCAATTTCTTCAAAATCAAATCTCTTAAATCTCAAAAGCTACTGGAACACATATTTATTCTGATAAATTTTCTTGAAACCAGTAGAACATACATCAACATCTTTTTCTATCATGAATAGAACTTTAGGACTCGTTTGAATTTTTAGGAAACTTCTTTGAAATTCTTATGGACAAAGTTGAGAAAATATCCAATAACCTAATACGACTTCGCACATTTGCGTTGTAGTAATTCGCTTGAATTATGAAAACTGCGAGTTTACTGCAGCCAGTTGCGCACTGGCGAGGCAAAAGACTCTAAAGTTGAAGTGATTTCGGGTGTTCATAGGTTTCCGAATATTATTGTGACTGTCCTAAATGCACCATGTTGATCTTCTATGTTGCTTAGCTATGAAATGGATAAAGTTAAAAGGGTACTCGGTAACCTAAAATTATTCAAGTTATTGGGTCAAAAATTCACTGCAGTCAGGTGCACTCTGGCGAGGCATGAATTTGAGACAAAGTGACTTCAAACATATTTGGTTTCCGAATATTATTCAGACTATATCTAAACAATGGTTGTCTTTGCACCATCAAATCATTCTAACTTTTGCCTGATTAAAGAATTTACATTTCTAGCGGTTATTTTCTTTCCCAAAAATCTCTTGTCATATTCAGAAAGAAAGGATTTCCTATAAGATTCTACTTGATCTTCCTAAAAACTTATTAGGATCAAATCAATCTCTGCGACCTCAATCTCTTTTCTGTTTCAACCTTGGTACGTTGTACACACATATATTCTTATATCTTATATATTTATTCATTTATTTATTTATGATTATTATTATTATTTAGTTAAGATTTTGGAAGCTATAGATAGTTATCTTGTAAGTCTTTTCCCGCATATCTTATCTTCTGACCATTGAACAGCGAAACGACATGCTTTCCATCCTCTTTGGAAATATTTCACTCGATTACATTCATTATTATTCTAATCATCTCTAATATCCTACTATCGTACAACTTTTACCTTTCCTGAGTCACAAACCCTTCTACCCCATTCCAATTTGATTTGACATTTTATTCTATCATCTCAAATGATTCCATTTACTTTTTGCCTTCTCAATACACTATTTACATTGCTTCTTTCTTGCCTTTCCTGTTTCTCGAGACCCTACTTGATTTTCTCCTATTCATGATCATAATTTGTACCTAGATTTTCTCGTGCCCAAAATGATTTTATCACCACAACATTCCAACCCTATCTCATATCATATCTAGATAACTCTGATCATGCCGATAGTTTATCTTTGTACCTAGTGACCATGCCTAGAGTCCAATCGTGCTTGATGATTTAAATTCTAAATTTTGTTTAATCTTAGGCGACTTTGATTGTACCCGGCTCTATCCTTGAAATTTCGAGGACGAAATTTTCTAAGGAGGGAAGATTGTGAAACCCAATTTTTGTGAAATAAAATAATATTAGTATTCTATTATTATTATTATATTTATTATAATTATTAGTATTATTTTTGAGTGTTAAGATTATTTCGAAAATTAATTCACATAGATTTTTGGGATGCGGACCAGACCTGAGCCCCAGACCCGAGCCCGAACCCAGACCCAATTCTATTTTTCTAATTCTGATTTGGTTTAAATAAAAAAAAATTTCCTTTGTGCTGGTCACGATGGACCAGCACTTTTCCCTCTCACCTAACCCACGTATACCCCTTCTCCCTTCATTTCTCCCCACAACCTCTCCCATCCACTACTCCCCAACTCACTCCTCTCCTTATATTCCCTTTCTCCAACTTCCCCCCTACAGAACACCCTCTCCTTCTATTCTTCTTCCCAAAGAGTAACAAACCTCTCTCTCTCACAAATTCCCTTAACCCTTACCCCTCTCCGCGGATCCGACCGCCCGGCTCCCCGCAGCCGCTCCCAGTGCGGCGCTCTCCCCGGCGCAGCTCCCGTCGACCTCCGGCCGACCCTTCGCCGGCAGCCAGCGCCCCAGCCCCTCGCCTCCTGCCGGCTCAACCCCTCTGGCCGACCCCGTCGGCGCCCCCTCGGCTTCCCTGCGGCCCCGACGCCGCGCGGCCGAACTCCCGCCGCGACGCCAGCGCCCCAACTCGACGGCCGCGGCCTCCCCCGGCTTCCCCGGACCCGCGCGCGCCCTGGTCCGCCCTGTCCGCGTGCCCTAGCTCGCGATTTTCGACGACCCCGGTTCCCAGCGCCTCTTCGGCGTCCCCGCAGCGTCTCCCCGCGCTTTCGCGGCACCGTCCAGCGCTGTCCAGTGCTTCGGTTGTTTCCGACTTGCTGATCCTGCCTTTTTTTTCTATTATATTGCATCTGAGAGCTCTAGCCGAGCAACCCGAGGTATAACCTTTGTCCCGTTCTATTTTCATACAGTCTGTGAAGAGAATGGTCCCCGATTCCCTCCCGGGAATTCGGTTTTTACCGACGTCGTATTTTTTTCGGAACCTTCGGAAAGGTTCTGTTGATTGTTTGGATTTTCCGAAACTTTTCGGAAATGGGATTTCGATATATTTTGGGCTTTCCGAATTTTTTCGGTAGCGTTCTGTGATGTTTTGTTTGGATTCGGACTTCCGAAATTAGTTCGGGTCGTTCCGAATTAATCTGTGGATTGGTTGTGGATTATTTTTATATATATATTTTGGAATTTCCTGGTTTGGGATTTGCAGGAAAATTATCGACATATTTTCCCAGTTTTTGGGTTGACCAAAAATAGAGGAAATGCTGCCAAATTTTTCCGTAAATTCAATTATATTTTAAAAATAATTTCAAAATGGATTTCGGAATTTTATTAAATATTAGATTTTGGGCGACGACCGTATCGGTCAATGGGCCCCGGCTAAGTGCAAACGAAACCGACTTCGCCCGGACGTTGAGGCATTAGCCTAGTTGACGATTGGACCATATCTGAGACTAGTTCATATTTACTTTATTTTATTATTTATATATTTATATTTAATTTATAGAAAGTTTAAGAACTAACGGTCGTTTCTGTCTTATTTCAATTTATGTAAATAAATTGTAATGGGCATAAGCCCAACTGGTTGTTGGTTCTGTAACTGTATTTTGGTAGCGTAGGGTTTTGGTTATTGCTGATTTTGCGAGTTTTTGTAGCGTTCGAATAAATCGGATAAAAGTATTTTCGTATAAAATTAATAAAGATTTTCTCACCTAAAATCTGCAAGTTTTAATATTAAACGAACGATCATGTATTTCTCACTAAAATAAGAAATCTAGTTTTATATTTATAGTTACTAAAATACAAAGTTTTAATCAATTAATCTGGTATCGACGAGTTTTCCAAATACAAGTTTAAAACGATCTTTTCCCTCGTAGCAAAATCAACGTACCGATAATCGTAATCCTGTTTGTGTTTTGTTAAATAAGAATTAAAATTGGATTAGGACACAATTAGAGATTTCAACTAGCGTAGCTAGATTGGTAACCCTAGAATCTGAGTCAATTTCTCGAATGTAGGAATTCGAGGACGATTCTGAATTCCCGTCTCGAAGTCTTCATCCTCTCCAGTCAAGTCCATTTTGAGGCAAGTATAGTTTGTGTTAGTTTTACAGTTATTTTAATAATCGCTTTACTGCAAGTTTAAACCACGATGCAAACACGAAACTCTTCCTGAGAGTACTGACTGCAACTACTGTAACTGATTGGGGACTGGGGGAATAGAGTAATGTGTATGACCACATCCAACTGTAACTTAGGCCAGTATTAGCTTACCCCTCATACACACGGGGATAAGTCGAATCGTATCAATAGGATACAACTGTACATCCCAAGCCGGTCATATTCATTGGCTATTCAAATTACACTGTTTTACTGCTAGAAAACTGTTCATTTCTAAACTGTTTAAAAGTGCATGATTCTATTATTTATTTTAACTGTTTAAATTAGCATGAATTGTACTTTGCTCCCTCCTGACTGGAGATAACATTTTTAGGGAACATTGAGGATGCTGAGCTGTTATACTATACAACAGCTATTTTGACCCGGTTCTGTACCCTGTTGGAGGACGCAGGACTTGAGGCCGGCGAGCCGGATGCTTAGCTAGATTTTCTGTTTCTAGATTTGTTGTTTAGAATTTTGTAATTTGATTTCAGCTTTTAATTCAGTTCTTTCACATTCCAGTTGTACTTATTTCAAATGTTAAATAAAGTTTCATTTCCCGAATTTTGAGTTGTGACAAATATAGATATTGTTGTGGATTACCTGCTAATGGAACAGCTTACTGCCGCCGTCTCAACAACGGTGCAGGCTGGACATGATCCGGTTCGACCCAATTATTTGGGATCGGGTCGTGACACCCTCATAAGGATGCAGAGCCGGTGTTGGTGCTGGTGTTGGGGATACAGGTGGAGGTCTAGCCAATGCCGCCATTATAGTCTGTCCCATCAGCTCAGTTTGCTGCCAATGAGCCTGCATCTTGGCATACATGAACTGGGTAGTAGGACTCACATCAGTCGGGGGTGGAGGCATCTGAGGTCCTAACTATGGTGGGAACTGCTGAAGGAATGGTGGTGGAGGTGGTGGAGGTGGTAGTGGTGCACTCCCTTCCGGTAGCACGGTAGTGGCCTACCCAGCCTGGCTGACTGGGGGTGCTTCGATCTCCGGGTGCACTATCATTGGAGTCGTAATAGGCTGCGACTGTCCTGGCTGGTATGTTGTTACCGGAGTCATCGGAGGATTATGTCCCTCCAGGGTAGCCTCTTCACCAAATATGAAGGCCAAGGTAGAGGTACGACCGCTTCTTAGATTCATATTGTTGGCACGAAGAAATAGGATGATATTAGGAAGGTTAGATATGAGGTAATTCAAGTAATCAAAGGAAATTTGAAAAGATTGGAAGTCAAAGGAGGTAGTAGTTCTAGATGAAATACTATTCCTATTCCTATATGCAGGCTTGTTGGGCACAGTCATGTATCCCAACAATATATTTTGACCTGCATGGGCCACCACAAAAATATGTAACACCCTAGTCCCAAAATACTTAGGACCGAGTACGTAGACATGCCAGCTGCACATATACAAAGAATCTCCATTATATGGGATTCTCGTATACGTACTCTTTATATATAATATAATTACAGGCCAAAATATAAATATCTAATCTCATCACAGCTCAACACAGAAGATAATAGAGTCCAAATAATAAATAAGTGTATCAAAAAGATAACCAGGTGGACATACCCACTCCAAACAGCTATAAAAAATAGTCACAATATGATCGGAGTCCAACCTCCACAAAATAGAAAGAAAAGAGATGTAAAAATATCCACTAAAATGTATCAATAAATCAATAATCTAGAAATCAACAGGAGATGCCTCATCATCGATGTACGATAGATCCAGTGCCGCTTCGTACTCCTGCGGGAAATCATCTAACCCTGGAGAGATAACCAGGTCCTCAAAGGGACGTAACAAGATATAAGAAAATACCATTCCATATATAAACTGTGATATATAATAGAAAAGAAAGGGATGCATGCAATAGGGTTCCTGACCATTCTACGGTGAATATGCAGTTGAGATACAATCCTTCGACGCATGAGCCCTGGCTGAAGATGGGATCGGCATAGTTCCCGTATAAGGCACCAGGGGCCTATGTTCGTAATGTCCAAAGATCGTCAGAGGGCATCATGTGCAAGGGGCTACGTCCATAACGCTCTGGGAAGCGTCAGAGGGCACCTGGAGACTGCGTCTCTAGAGGAGCGCACAGGTAATCAGGGAAGTGCAAAGAAGCCCATACGTCAGGTCTTGTTCTCCCCATCCAATGCCTAGTATCATCATCTCCATGACTGATATGAACCTCTAGTAACCGCCAAGTCTTCTAACATGCAATTCTATTGGTAGTTACTCCTATCCGTCGCACGCTCCATACATATCGGTGGCCAGCCGACTACGCAGGTACGTGTCCTGCATGTGACTCACAACTCATGATACTCATGTGTCATGGTCGTATGAGATATACCAATACCTCATCATCATCGGGTGGTCACTAGGCTAAGTCAACATAAGAGAAATAAACAAAAGCAAAAAAACGACCGATAGAGTCGCTTGCACCCAAGTGTGACTTGGACGCACAGTGATATAATTCTAACAACAGATAAATAATGCTGCATATAAATAACTAAAAATAAGAATAAGTAAATCACAGAGAAGGTGGCAAGGTATCTTGCCTGGCAGTGCGGGAATAGCAACTCCAAGCAATCAATCACGTAAGCAATAAATCTCAAAATCCACGAACGGCTCCGGATGCTGAAACAAACATCAAAAATATTCTCGATGTAAAAGATATATCTAGGAAATGCCTGTCCAAAAGTCAAATTCTGGAACAGGGACAAAATCATAATTTCGAATTAAAACAGTGTCCGCCGTAGGACCCGTTTTGTACCGAAATACGTGCCAATGTCTATGGTCTCTAAAGTCATCAAACTATATGTCTACAGGTCCGATTTGAGGAGACGAACCCAACCGTATGTCCAAAGTTAGATTCCGGCAGGCCGTATACAATTTCGCCCGTTGGAGAGGGTCGCAGGCCCGCCAAATAGGTGTTCCGGTCGATCTTCTCAGAATTGGACCAAACTTGGCATACAGGACCAAAATTTTGATACGGTCTTGCTAGCGCAAGTTTTATCTCGATACGACGAATGTACACGAAGTTAGGGCTAAGTTTATAAAAGGTCGATACGGGGGTATCTCGACGGATATGTGCTGATTTCGTCGCACACACACAACGAAATCGAGTTCCGTTAATTCTCACATGTCGGCAATATTATATGCGTCTTTCGATGCATATAGTACGTGATCACGTCGCCCGATTTGTCGGGGTGCACGCCGTATCGAGAAAAGTTCTTGAAAATTTTAGTTTTTCAAAATAGTTTTTCTCATAAGTTTAACAACACGTAACTTTCTGTACAATAATCAAAATATAGATCGAACATGTGCATTGTAATCTCGTTTAGGTTGTTGTTGAATGTTTTCAATTAGTTTCTACAAAACCCTAATGTACAGACCATAATTTGGCTTTCCAGTTTAGGTTTTGAAACAGTTTTTAACATTACAGAAATCGGGTTTTTCCTCAACTTCATCTCGATTTTTCAAGCACGTCAGAGGATCATTTCGAAATCCATCTAAAGGATCTCGAAGACGGTCATGTGGGCTTCATGTTGAACTTCGTACATTCAAAAATGCTTGAACATATAGGGAGTAAAGTCGATGAGAAGGAGAGTACCTCGCAGCTGTTACTCTGTTTCGGCGGGTATGTGGGTTCTCCGGCGACCTTTCGGCGATCTAACGGTGGCGATAGGCGACGAAAGTGGCGCACAGGGACTCCAGGAGACTCGGGGTCAAAGAGATCGAAGGGAAACGAAGGTTTTTATGGTTTACTCTCAGATTTGAGAATTGTATATATATAAGAGATTTAATTCGATATTTATCCATATTGGATTTGATTTTTCACCAATCTTAATTTTCTTAAGATTCAAATTTTTTGATTTAAACCATGAGAGAATCCTTCAGGGATTCTAATAAAACAAATTTCAATTGATTTGGTGAAAGATTTATGGAAATTTTAGTTTTTTTTCTTTTTTTCTTTTTTTTAAAAGAGACGAGCAACAGTAACTGTGGTCTTTTGGCGGGTTTTAAGGGGTCGGCCCTTTGGGGGCATTGTTCACCTTGCACTACCAAAATACACCCATTTAGCGACGGCTTTTTAGCGACGAAATTTTTTCGTCGGTATTAGCGACGATTTCGTGGCCGCTCAGCGACTGATTTTCGACTACAAGCCTTTGCCATTTTTATTTTAATTTTAGGAGGAGGAAAAGTTGCGCCGCCGTCGCTAGACTGACGGTAATATAGCGACGGATTTACCGTCGTCGCAACACAGTCGTATATTTGGCGGGAATTGTGTAGGAAATTGGTGGGACATATTTTCGACGACTTAGCGACGGGTAGTCAGTCGGCACTTATCAAAATGGGCGACTACCGGGCGACGGATGTTTACCAGTCGCTAGTCCGTTGCTATATATACGTTCCAGACTTTAAATAAAACGGCGGGGGGAACTTTTCGTATTCCTCCCAAATTCACTCTCTCTCCTCTCTTTCTCTCTCTCTCTCTCTCTCTCTCTCTCTCTCTCTCCGGTGTCGGCTTCGGTGATCGGCGTCGGTGTCGTTGTCGGCGTCGGCGTCCTCTCCTCTCTCTCAACCGAAGGTAACCCCCCTCTCTCTCTCTCTCGATCTCTCTCTCTCTCTCTTTCTCTCTCGCAGTGTCGTATAGGGGCTGGGCGGCGCGCTTGGGGCTAGGCCGTCCGGGGCTTGGCGGCTGGCTTGGGTCGGGGGCTAGGCGGTGGGCTTGGGGCGGGGGCGTCGGGGTCTAGGAGGCGGGCTTGGGGTTTTGGGGCGTCGGGGGCTGGGCGGCTTGCTTGGGTCGGGGTCTGGGCGGTGGGCTTAGGGCGGGGGCGTCGGGGTCTGGGAGGCGGGGTTGGGGCGTCGGGGGCTGGGCGGCTTGCTTGGGTCGGGGTCTGGGCGGTGGACTTGGGGCGGCGGCGTCGGAGGCTGGGCGGCTGGCTTGGGGCGGGGGCGTCGGGGGCTGGGCGGCTGGCTTGGGTCGGGGGCTGGGCTGGGCGGTGGGCTTGGGGCGGCGGCGTCGGGGGCTGGGCGGCTGGCTTGGGTCGGGGGCTGGGCGGTGGGCTTGTGGCGGCGGCGTCGGGGGCTGGGCGGCTGGCTTGGGGTGGGGACGTCGGGGGCTGGGTGGCTGGCTTGGATCGGGGGCTGGGCGGTGGGCTTGGGGCGGCGGCGTCGGGGGCTGGGCGGCTGGCTTGGGTCGGGGACTGGACGGTGGGCTTGGGGCGGCGGCATCGGGGGCTGGGCGGTTGGCTTGGGGCGGGGGCGTCGGGGGCTGGGCGGCTGGCTTGGGTCGGGGGCTGGGCGGTGGGCTTGGGGCGGCGGCGTCGGGGGCTGGGCGGCTGGCTTGGGGCGGCGGGCTTTGGTCGGGGGCGGCGGGTGGCTTTGCTTCTCAAATTCATCTGAGTTTATATATTGGCTAAATAATGTGTTATCCATATTGGGTGTTTCATTAGTTTGGTGGTGTTTGGATTAGTAAATGTGAATATATATATGGGGTTTGGATTCATGGTGTATATGTTCACTGTCTCAAGGACAGTGCGAGTTCTATCAGTTGTGTGCTTCTGTATAGATGTATATATCTATACATCTAGCTGTGATATACATATGTGTATGTGACAATCTCAGTTAGCGACGGACTAGTACCGGTTAGCGACGGATATTTCCAGCTCCATTAATTGCATTAATCTACGGTACGACATGGTGACAGATATTTCCTGCAGCCATTCGACTGGCGAGGCAGAAACTATGTTGTCGTAGATAAAGTTGCCTGTCCTCCGACCCTCATCCCTCGGTAATAATGATACGACAACCCATCACTATATCTTATATAGTAGTAGATGATGTCTCAGTATTACATTAGTGAGTTCATCTTGATTCTGTTACGTACGTCCTTCAGATACTAGATACGATAAGGTTAACATATACTATACGATATGTATACAGAATATAGATGATTCACACTAATGTATGCTAGAATGAATCTTGGGTTGTGTTCTGAGCCATCCGTTCTCACACTTAAAACACATAGGAATTAGTAGTGTGAGAGCGCCGGAGAGAGTGAGAGCGCCGGAGGGGGGGAGGAGAGAGAGAGAGAGTAAAATGGTACGACATGGTGAAGTAGTACTGTATTTTGGCTCCAGTTCCAGCTCCATTTGATCTACGGTACGACATGGTGATCAGGACATAGTCTCTGCAGCCATTCGACTGGCGAGGCAGAAACTACGTAGCCGTAGATAAAGTTGACTATCTTTCGACCTTCATCCCTCGGCAATGATGATACGACAACCTATCACTATATCTTATATAGTAGTAGATGATGTCTTAGTATTACATTATGTGAGTTCATCTTGATTCTGTTACGTTCTTCAGATACTAGATACGATAAGAACATATACTACACCATATGTACAGAACATAGATGATTCACACTAATGTATGCTTGAATGAATCTTGGGTTGTCTTCTGAGCCATCCGTTCTCACACTTGGCAAAAAATTGAATTTTTTATACTTTATCGGCTTTCGAAAATATACTCAAATTACATGATGGTTCCTTTAGTTAGCTTGCTTATGTTACAATTATATTATTTGTGACTATCGATCTTACCAGATGGCACCCATGACCCGAGGAGCGGCACGTCGCTTGAAGAAAACAGTGAATGCTGAGGTGGCTCCTCCTACAGTTGAAGAGGAAGTGGCACCGGTTGCTAGTGAGACCGGGAGTTCTATTCATCCAGCACCGGTAGCTAGTGAGACCGAGAGTTCTCTTCATGCAGTCTTTGCAAGGGACGACATCTCTCCTCGCGCCAAAAATCTTGCTTTTTTGAGGTGGATGCGTGAACGTATCACTGAGCGTTTGCGTGAGCAGCGTGGTTCTCATTAGCTATTAGTACTTATTTGTATTGGACTATTGGTATTGGGTTATTTTTGTATTAGACTATTTATATTGGACTACTTATATATTGAGTTGTTTTTGTATTAGACTATTTGTACTGTCCTCCGACCCTCATCCCTCGGCAATGATGATACGACAACCAACAAGAGAGAATATTAGATCCATCTCAGTATGACGTATACTCTGAGAGATCACTATTACAAGAATGATATCAGTAGTGAGATTAAGTGCTGGAGGAGATATTATCAGAGTATACGTCCTACTCAGATTAGTCTCCCACCGTTACTAATTTTTTCTGACAGCATGGTGGATGTGCTCCGTCAACAGAATCTTGCTCCGAACCAAAACTTTGCCCCGAAGCTCAAGTAGACATCCTTCGTGTAGAGCTCGAGTGAGAGGTTCCTGACGGCATGGTGGTCACATTTGTCAAAGTATTCGTGCTCATCCCACATTGGTTGTAGGACGAGCACGGATACTTTGACAAAGGAGACCACCTTGCTGTCAGGAACCTCTCACTCGAGCTCTACACGAAGGATGTCCACTTGAGCTCCGGGGCAAAGTTTTGGCTCGGAGCCAGATTCTGTTGACGGAGCACATCCACCATGCTGTCAGAAAAAAATAGTAACGGTGAGAGACCCATCTGAGTAGGACGTATACTCTGATAGTATCCCCTACAGCACTTAATCCCACTACTGATATCATTCTTGTAAAGGTGATCTCTCAGAGTATACGTCCTACTCAGATGGATCTCTCAGAGTATCCTCTCTGATTGGTTGTGTTCTGAGCCATCCGTCCCAGGGATTTGATTCTGTATTTTAGTTTCTGTATTTTGGCTCCAGCTCCATTTGCATTTGATCTACGGTACGACATGGTGATCAGGACATAGTCCCTGCAGCCATTCGACTGGCGAGGCAGAAACTATGTAGCCGTAGATAAAGTTGCCTGTCCTCCGACCCTCATCCCTCGGCAATGATGATACGACAACCTATCACTATATCTTATATAGTAGTAGATGATGTCTTAGCATTACATTATGTGAGTTCATCTTGATTCTGTTACGTTCTTCAGGATAATTGATGTCTATTTTATATTAATTTGGTTTGGTCTATATGATTCTTGGATAATTGGCGTGCATTAAATTCGTATGTGCATATTTGGTCTATGTGATTCTTGGATAATTGGTGTTCATTATATATTGGTTTGGTTTATGCATATTTTTTCAGCTCCATTTGCATTAGTCTACGGTACGACATGGTGATCAGGACATAGTCCCTGCAGCCATTCGACTGGCGAGACAGAAACTATGTAGCCGTAGATAAAGTTGCCTGTCCTCCGACCCTCATCCCTCGGCAATGATGATACGACAACCTATCACTATATCTTATATAGTAGTAGATGATGTCTTAGTATTACATTAGTGAGTTCATCTTGATTCTGTTACGTCCTTCAGATACTATATACGATAAGAACATAGATGATTCACACTAATGTATGCTAGAATGAATCTTGACTTGTGTTCTGAGCCATCCGTTCTGATCAAGCATCTTCCTTCTCCTCTCGTCCACCATGGCTCTGAACCAATCTGCTCCTCCCTACTTCCCTTCTTTTTATTTGACTCTCTCAGCCATATATGACATCCAGCTCAAGTGTAGAGTCGGAGGAGAAGAAGTGGGCAGGAAGATGAGGGAGAAGCAGCACAGCCGGCGGCATGACCCGGAGGAAGTACATAGGTTTTCTTCAACAGCCGTAGGAGACCGTATCGGTTGGTATTGGCCTTAGCAAATTGGTATCGTCCTATCCGATATGTATCGACCGTATAGCCATTAAGTCATATTGGCCTTATCGATTTGGTATCGGTCATATCCGATAGGTATCGGCCGTGTTGGATTATTATATACCATTTCGGATTAGTATCGTTGAAGGTTTAGTAACAAGTGTACTTGGATTTCTCTCTTCTAGAGCTAGATTACCATTGCAAGAGAGTCACGAGAGCGTAGATGGCCAGTTACAGAACATACATACTTCCTTTTCAATCTCGCTTTTCCTGATAGAAAATAAAGTATATATGTTACTGTAACTGGCCAATTACGATCTGGTGATTCTCTTGCAATGGTATTCTAGCTCGAGAAGAGAGAAATCCAAGTACAGTTGTTACTAAACCTTCCACGATACTAATCCGAAATAGTCTATACTAATCCAGCACGGCTGATACCTATCGAATATGACCGATACCAAATCGATAAGACCAATATGAATCCTAGCTATTCGGTCGATACATGTACATATCGGATATAGGATGATACCAATATGATACGTCCTATACCAAACCGATAGACCGATACTAATCTGATACACTAGATACTAAGTACATCTAGCATCTCTATGGATCCACAAATTACTGCACGATAGTACCAACGACTCCAGTTACATCCGGTTATTGGTGAGTACATGATTACATAGTAATTCTGTTAGTCTTGTGATACAAATTTTTACTCTCTCATGCTACCAACATCACAACTTTTCGAGTGCTGCTCCCTCTAATGACGATGAACGCAACGTCACAACTTTTATAACTTGAGTAAATTTCTTTACCCTATATAAAAATTTCTGTTGTCAGAAAGATGGCTCCTAGGACTCGTCAAGGTGGTGCTGCTAGTCGAGGACGGGGTCGAGGCAAGAAACCCTTGGAGGTCGACACGGAGGAAGTCTCCATCGTCAAACAAGAGCCGGTGACTGTCAAGGAAGAACCGATGACCATCAGGAAAGAGATTGCTCCCAAGCTTGAAGCTAAGGAGGAGCCACCGTCAGAGAGTAGTAGCATCGGGACCGACCCTCCTATCCCTACAGAAGACCTCAACCAGATTGAGCCTTCGTATGCAAAGTGGCTGATAGAATGGTACATGCCTCAACGCAACTATCATCCCTGGCTGTGAGGATTCATCGTCTGACTTGTGGTCTTTGTTGAGGCTAAAGTCGATTTTCCTATGTGTTTTGGAATATTTGTGAAAAGTTTGGAATATTTGTGCTATGATCGGTCGTCGGGATTGGATATTAGGTTACTGTAACTGGCCAACTCTTTCCTATGTATTTTGGAATATTTGTGAAAAATTTGGAATATTTGTGCAATGATCGGATTATAACGATGGATATTAGGTTACTCTTCCGGATAACTGATGTCTATTTTATATTAATTTGGTTTGGTCTATATGATTCTTGGATAATTGGTGTGCATTAAATTCGTATGTGCATATTTTGGTCTATGTGATTCTTGGATAATTGGTGTGCATAATATATTTGGTCTATGTGATTGTTGGATAATTGGTGTGCATTATATATTGGTTTGGTTTATGCTAATTTTTGCGAACAGCTAAAAAGCAGTAATTTTTTTTTTCAAAATATTCTCAGTTAGCGACGGACTTGTGACCGTTTCGCGACGGATGTCTCCAGTTTCCGACTACTTTTCGACGGTTATTCCGTCGCTAACTGGATATTTGAAAATTATTCCCAGGTAGCGACGGATGGTCGACGGACAATCCGTCGGCATGATTTATTGTTCGATGGAATAGCGACGACATATTCGTCGCCCGTATTCTGGAAATAACAAGAATTTCCAGAACAAGGTCGACGGTTTATCCGTCGCTATGCGGTCGATATATTGCGACGGCATAGCGACGACTTATCCGTCGCCAAGTTGCTGGAAATGACATAAATTTCCAGAAGCTGGTCGACGACTTTTCCGTCAGAAAACCGTCGCTAATCCGTCACTTGATATCGACGTTATCGACGGATTAGCGACAAAACGATACGATCTGATACGCTTTTGCGACGAGTTAGCGACGGAAATTTACGTCGGTATTGTCTACACAGTTCAGTACTTAAAAGCTGAAGTGGACGACAGTCCGTCGAAAATGCGTCGCTAATGCTTCGTATTGTGACGTCGACTATCAGTCGCTATTCCGTCATGTGACGACAACTTAGCGACGGATGGTTATTAGCGACGAGCTGATTGCCGACGGATGTTTTTGGCCAATATCCGTCGGCAATCGGTCGCTAATAGTTATTACCGTCGTCTTAGCGACGGATTCGGCCGTCGCTAAATCGATAAATTTTGGTAGTGTTGGTGAATAATGGCTCTATTTTATTTTTATTTTTTTCTTTTCTTTTCCTATAGATATATATATATGTTTAGTATATAACCACATATATACATAAATGAATACAAAATCAATACTACCTCTAAATTTTCTAATGGTAAAATATTGTCCAAGCATAATATTTACCAAATAATATTTACTTGGTATATATATATATATATATTTTTTTTTACTTGGTATATATATATATATTTTTTTTTTTACTTGGTATATATATATATATATATATATATATAAGAAAATCATAAGACTTTTCTTTTACTAAGCTATTTAACAATTGAGGAATAAAACTGAATTTTGTTTTTAGAATATTTCCTAAATTTTTCTCATGTGTCTAGAATAAAATTACCACCTGTTGTAGCAATTTGCTACCTTAACTATTAACATAATATATTTCCAATAAACGTATACTTAAATAATCTAATAATTTTTTAGTATATATAAAATAAAAAAAAGAATATTTAAATTTTTGGGGTTTTACACAAACACACCTTTCTGTGCTCTGTTTCAGTTACACCACATGTATGACATATTTTTCTTAGAACAAACCATATATGCCCATTTTTGTTCCATTTGATTTTAAACCATGGAACATCGACCCATTCCCTCAAACCAACTGAATACCTAGGATCCAAGCAAGATGCAACACATCTATGACATATGCATTCCATCCAAGCAAGTACATGCTACCGACACAACACAAAAACTCCAACCCGCACACGCTAGTCATTATGACTTAAAGACTCCAAACACCTACATAATCATATTCTATAGAAAGGTTTCTGCAGTTACCTTGGATTCTCAACTCTCGGCCATGAATTCTACTTTTCCTAAGTTCTTCAATTTTATCTCTTAGTTATCCGTATTAGGTGAAGAGTGGAATCCCTTGAATCGACACATTTAGGTTATATTCGAACAAGAGATCCCTATAATCTTGTTGAAGCATGACCCTTATAGGAACGATGTTATAATTCTCTTATAGAAGTTATTGACTGCAAATGCCACGGCAATATCTAGACTCACTTAGAATCCGTGACTGCAGTCAGAAGTGTCTAATATTCTCGTGCCTCTCCCTAGAAATTGTCTTTTTCAGAAGTCTTGTAACGACGATTTTCACGGTCAGCCAATTTCTATAAGTTGGGTAGAGTCTTGAATGAAGAATACCCCCATCTTGTAGAATATGACATCAATTTAGATTCTTGTGATAACCACCTCCTCTCTCATTTCGAAAATCATATTACGATTATACGTACTACTCTCCCTTCATATTTAATCTTGTTATTCTTTGATATTGGTTTATTTAATTTCGAGGACAAAAATTTTATAAGTTGGGTAGGATGTAATTCCCTATTCCAAAAAAAAGAAAAAAAAAAGAGTCAAAATTCCTAGGTTATTAAACTATTTACGAGGTGTTATAAAATAACCTGTTTTAAATAAGCAAGCAAGGTAAGGTTCAGTTCAGTCATCTCGAACAAGTAGCTCATGCGCCCATATTCAAATCATCTTTCAGTCAAAAAGATTCTTCTCAATCAAAAAGAATACTATTCCTATCTCGACTTGTCAAATTCCTCGTATCCTTCAATGTATACCAAGTATATATTCTAAGAACCACAACCAAATAGACTCCTTATCATCTCCATATTCTCTAAAAACCAATCCATCTTCTACGATGACCTACTGTGCTTGCCATTGCGGGATCACCAACCCCACCATTATCGAGCCAACCGAGACCCAGTGCCGCAGTCCCGACCTCATAGTGCCAGGCGATCCTTGACGAGGGCGAAGTCACTGGAGGCCACAACCCCTCCCTTTCCTTAAAGCTTCACTATAACTCAGTCATCATCTTTGCCACCATCTTAGAGCCGAGCAGCCGTTCCTCGAAAGGACCCTCGCCATACCACGGCTAGCCTAAATTTCCAGCCACCCTCGTCGCTATTCCAAGCTCGCCACCACTGGTGTATGAGTAGCACCTCTCTAGAACCTAACCATTCTCGTCGATACTTTCCACCTCTTTCGTGTGCATGAACGAGCAAACTACAGACCTGCACTCTCTCGCACAGCACCCGGTCCAGTACTCTTCGACGATGGAATGTAATCCATTATGTCGTTCAAGTAACCGATGCCCATCCTTTCGGTTCTTCAGGCATATGTTTCTCTACCGACTATGCTGATGCCATCAATGCCGACTTGCCATCATCTTGACAACACTATGGCAGTCTCTCCTGGCCGCCTCTGACAAAGTACCGATGAGTCGTATGCAGCTGTGGTCGTGCTCTCCCCGGCCTCATCCTTCTTATCCACTGTTGTTTGCACATGCACCCGCAGATGCTGTACACGACCCCCTGCTTATGGTATCGTACCCATCAAGTTGTTGCGCATGAAGCTGTCAAACTATGCAAACACCAATATCGCGACCATTGAACGTCCCTCGTACCATACATCAACATGTGTCACGAACCGCACCCACTTTTCGGACGCGAGCTCGTGAGCAAGCCAGCTACGTATCGAGCGGACTCCAGCCCATCTCGAATACGTAAACACTGTCTGGACTATGGTATCACGTGCCTAATCATGGCAAGGTAAATCTATATCTCAATCCACAATAAGAATATGAAACATGAATGAACAATTATGGGTCATGGTCTGCAGCCCATTAGCATATTATCCGATTAGACTCCAAGAATAATATGACAAGCAGAATATATCATGGTATGGAATATAAAGCACGAGAGGATAATAAAAAAATATCACAAGCAAATACCTGTATCCCAGCAGGTATAATCACTGCCATCATGATCCGCTAACTAACTCCATGCAATCAGCTACCTGAAGAGATCATCAGGTCCTCAGGGGACAGCAAGATTCATAAAACATGCCTATCTAACAGTTTATCATGCATAAAGAAATAACCAGGAAAGATAAAACATGATAGGTGACTATGAACACGGATACAAGAAATACTACGCATAAATGAACTGCTGGAAGGAACAAGTAAACACATGTCAGGAGATTAACGAATACCAAACCCTCACCCCTAGTGTGGTGTGAGACTCGTCTCACAGTATCGGTATTTATATACGGATACGTATTTTGTAGTGTATTTCGTATTTTCTTGATTTTCGTAATGCTTTAAAAAATTTCCTAAACTTATAGATTTTCTTCTTGACCGGCATGCCGCCAGTATACCGGAGTATACCGACGGCATATCGTCCAGACAGATTTTCCACACTTTAGATATTTTCGGTTTTTGATATTTTCATGAATAGCGTTTCGGATATTTTCATGAATAGTATTTCGGATATTTTCGTGAATAGTGTTTAGATATTTTCGTGAATAGTGTAGATGCACTCTATTATCCAATGGACATTTGGTTTTGTTTGAATGGCCATGATTGACCTAGATTTTCACATGGATCATGATCCAACGGCTAAGATTAATTCCCTCTTCTATATATACCATTTCACTTTCTCTCTCCTCTCTCTTTTCATTCTCTTCACTCTCTCTTCATTTCTTCTTCTCTTCTCTCCCCCTTGGAGCTTGCCAAGAGCTTGGCCTTGAGGCCTAGAGTGTGGTTTCGTACCCCTCTTGGAGGAGGAGTAGAAGATTAGGCTTGGAGCTTAACCTAGGCAAGTACATCTTGCCAAATCCATGAACCATAATATTTTTGTTGTCATTTTATTTTTCCTTGGTGGTAAATGCTTAGAGTTTTTCCAAACTCATTTTGTTAAATATGTTTTCCTAATGATTCTCGTATATATGCATGTTTCCAAAATTCGTTTAAGCAAGATTTGATTTTCTGTTAAAACCCGATATTGACTTAGTAGAAAACTTGGTATCAAGAGTGATACTAGTGTTACCATCATGGATCTTAGTAACATATACATATATGAGGCCCTCACCTAGTTTGTATATCATGGATTTTGAGTTTGGTGGCAATCGGAACTCGTTTCGGTGTTCCGAAAACCTCTGTTTTGGAGTATTTTGAGATATTGATCTATCAAATATTTTGATTTGTGAAAACTAATACTTCCATGTTGTAGGAAATTCAATTCTATGCAATTTTGACTTTTGAAAATCCGAATTTCGATTTAAAACGAAGTTTTTATGGCCGAAACAAGTTTTGAGTTCAAAAATCAACTTTCTGTGACGGTTCGGAAAATCCGTCGGAAATCCGCGGAAATCCGTCGGAAAATCCGAACTTGCACCACAAAACTTGCTGTTTCAATCCGGAAAATCCGCCGAAAATCTGCAGTAATCCGCCGGATAATCCGGTTAGGCTATTTTTGTCCGTTTCTGCCCGTTTTTGTCCGTTTTTGATATTTTCTTCGATTGTAATGATTTCTTAACATGATTAGATGATCTTGCATAGTTAGAAAATGATTGTACACCCTATATAGACTTGATACTAGCACATGTTCAACTATTTTATGAAATGTACTTAGCCTTGACTATTCTTCTCCACATGCCATGATATGTCTTTTGATAGATTCTTTCTTACAAGTTATGATAATTGTTGCCATGCCTTCTTGCCTACTTGATAGTGACCCGTCGTGGTGCACTCTTGAACATGTCTTTTTCTTGCTTACATGATAGTGGCCTGTTATGGCGCACTCTTGATTCTAGTACATGTCTACCTCCTTGATAGTGGCTCGTCGTAGCGCACTCTTGCCTTGATATTGTCATGTCTTGTTATGGCTTGTTATAGTGCACAATCTTGTTTGTCTTGTCCAGTCTTGCATGCTCATATCTAGGATGGATTCTGCGGAATGCCACACCCAGAATCCAAGAAAATGGTAAGGATTATATAACTAGATTGATCATTAGAACATGGGTGGGGAGGATTTCCTAGTTACCTGTTGCCTTTGGTCTAGGTCGTTATAACATTTAATTTAAGGGTTTGGAGCTATCCGTCGAGATGAGCACTCTTCCAGCTTCACCGTCGCGTGGGAGCACAAAGTCACACTTGTAATCACTTCCCGGCATGACCAATAGGTGGCAGCAGGCAGGTAATCGGACTTGGAATTCTCAGACTTGCATTTGTTAGTAATTAGGATTGTGACAACCCTAGTTAGCTAAAGTATTAAGCCGTAATCATTGCTTGGCCGTGATTGATGGATGGAGTCCATTCTTGTCTAGTCTAGTCTTGCTCCAGTTTATCTTATTGTAGTACTTAGCTTTCTGTCATTCCTCACATGCTATTCTTTCTACTACATGCTTGGCTTCACCACATGCTCACATGCTCCAGTTATTTAACATGCTCACATGTCTAGTTTATCTTTCATGTTCACATGCTTCCTTTTTCCTTACATGTACACAGTTTACATCATGTCACATGTCCTTTACTTTATGCTACATGTTGCTTTACTTATTGTCTTTCCTATTCTCGGGATAAGTGCATTGGTAGCGCACGAGTCTCGATTTGCCTTTACTTATTTTTGTCTCTATCCGTTGCTATGAATTGTATGCTGGTTTTAGTTCATAGTTTGGCTTCCTTTGTGGTACTTGCTATTGGGGGTCTGACCCCACTGGTTTTGCATTGACCAGATCTAGTTGAGGAGCCCGAGGATCTTTTGGACCTTCCTCTCGATGGTGACCACCCGGAGCACCAGGGGACTTGAGTGGGTGTTCTTTCTCTTACCCACTCTTTTCTGTACATATTTTTTTGAGGCGTTTAGCCACCGAGCACGTGTTTAGCTCATGTTTTGGACTTGACATTCGGCCTACGGGCTTAGACATGATGTTATATTTCTAGACTGCAGCTAGAGCTGATCATGTATTACTTAGTCTTGCTAGTTCTTTATTTTGTATTACTAGCTTCATGATCATCTATATATTATGGTTTGGGACGCTTTACTGTCTTATATACATGATGATCATATTCTTGTACTTTACTTCTTGTCTGAGACTGAGATATCTAGGATCATGTGACCTAGGATTGACTGTTGGTTTGTAGCAGTGACCCCCATCTATACAGCTTATACGTTGTTTCGGAGTACTGGAGTACTTTGCTATACGTAGCTGGCCTTGTCCGTCCCTACTTGCCAGTATTCTGGTTCTGGGGCGTGACATGTGGACTCACACGTTTGAATAACTACTAACTCTCGCCCCTAGTGTGGACTCACAGGTTAGCTTCAAGAATCACCCTCGCCCCTAGTGTGGACTCACAGGTGCGGACAAATGACTACTAACCCTCGCCCCTAGTGTGGACTCGCAGGTTAGCTTCAAGAAATCACCCTCGCCCTTAATGTAGACTCGCAGGTAGGAATTTCAAAACAAGGTACAGCAGTTCAGTCATGACTTACACATCCTACGACACGATATGACTCAGTCATGATACATGTCACGATCCGAATCCAGTATAACTATAGTATCAAGTCATGAACGATGATGATATTCGAACTAGGCAAATAAACTAATATACATGGTATAAAGTAAAGCATATAAACCAAAATCAACCAAAGAAGCCCGATGATAAATATAAAGAGAAGGGCTATAAGCATGTAAATAAACTGTAGAGGGAGGCAAGGTATACTTGTCTGGTGGTAGCACGAAGAACCAACAATATACCGTCAATTGGTAAGCTATAAAGTCCAAATCTCACAACTGTCTCCGAAAGCTGAAACAGACATTACCAACATTTTCAGAATAGTCAAATTAGCTAGAATTGCCTATCCTTAAGTCTAATTCTGGATACAGGGGCAAAACAGTAATTTTGGGTCAAAACGGTGTTCGTCGTTGGACCCGCTTTGTACCAAAAAGCGTGCCAGAGTCAATGGTCTCTAAATTCATCAAACTATATGTCTATGGATTCGTTTTGATGATACGAACCCAACGATATGTCCAATTTTGGATTCCGGTAGGTCGTACACGAAATCGTCCGTTGAGTCGGATCGTGGGGCCCACAAAACGGTGATCCGATCAACTGTCTCAGAATCGGACCAAACTTTCCATACAGGACCAAAAAGATGATATGGTTCTGTTGGCGCAAGTTTTGTCTCGATCTGACGAACGTGCACAAAGTAATTAGGAAATTTGCACAGAGGCCGATACGGTGAATTTCGACGGATACGTATCAAATTCGTCGCGCACACGCAACCAATTTGAATTCCGTCAAAGCCCACACATCCACGAAGTCGATACGCACCTTTCGATGCTTTCGGTTTGTGACCACGTCGCCCGGTTTGGCGGGACGCACACCGTATCGGAGAGTTTTCTAAGATTTTGAAAACAATTTTTCCTTGATTTTTGGAACTATTTTAATATAAATATAATATAGGATAAAATAATATATTTAATGTGTTTTCATCCTAATTAGGTTGTCTAAAAGTGTCTTCAATTAGTTTTCTAAAATTCCTAATGGGTTGACAGTAATCATCCTCCCAAGTTGGGGGTTTGGACTGGTTTATGTCCTGTTTCAAACAGGTTTTTCAATGAACTTTCATCAATTTTTTAGACAGAATGTTCACCTACCATGGATTGTATTTGTTGGGGTTCCTAGAGGGTTATATCGTCTCTCCGTAGAATTTTACGGATTCAAAAACGGTCGAATATACGAGAAGAAAAGCGATGTCAAAGGGGCATACCTAGCGTCGGGTTCCTGCTGTTTCACAGCGTTGCGTACGCGTGGGTTTAGTCGCCGTCCGATGACTCGTGCGATGGCGCGCGGTCGCGAGTGGCCGCCCAGGGTTGCTGGGGTCGACGCTGGTGTTGGCTAGGATCTGGGTTAGGGTTTTTGATGGATCTCCCTCTCTATCTCTCGAATATATACATGTTCTCTGTTGTAAAACAGAGTCGGGAGGGAAGGTCGGGCCTGGCTCGGCTGGGTTGGGATTTTTATCTTTGTTTTTATTTCTTATTTCTATTATATATATATATATATATATATATATATATATATTTTATATATATATATATATATATATATATATATATATATATATATATATATATATATATATATATAGGCCTAAAATGGATCTAGACATGTTTATATGTAAAGATATATGTGTGTATGTGTGTGTGTATATATATATATATATATATATATATATATATATATATATATATATATATATATATATATATATATTTTTTTTTTTTTGATAAAGAATAAAATAATAGTAACTAATAATAATAAATAATTTATACTTAATAACCAAAATAATAATATTAATAATAATAATAATTCCAATAGTAATTAAAATAATTCAATAGTAGTTCCTGGGTGGGCATATCATATACCCCCATTATTGGACTCCAGAACATCGTATCAATACTCTAAAATACCAACTGATCTTATTGATATCTATATTATACGTATAATTTATATTTAGAAAATATTTGGCATTTCCCAAAATATATACAAAGTATTCGCACATACATAAATATGTTTACATGGGCGTCTTTGGTCTCGCTGCATGGCTACATGGGCTTGGTCTGGTCCAGGTCCATTCCGGACTAAATTGGCATAACCGGGTCTCTTATAAGTCAATAATATAGATTAATAAATAATTAAACCATCTATAGGGGTTAAGTCACAACTTGGCCTGGCTTTCCTAGTTAGAACAAACCTATGGCTCGACCTTCCCTAGCATAGCTAATACACTAGCCAAAGCACGCAATTGCACTATCTGTGCCATGGTTCCTAGTCACCTTGTACTCCAAATCTCAACTATGACTAAGGCCATCTAACGTAATAATTAACTAAATAATTATTTACAAAAATCTAAAATTCACCATTTAAATCAAATAAATAATAAAAAAATTCAAAATTTTTGGGAAAAGGACTTACAACATGCACGTCATCTTGCGAGCTGTGGACGATGCTAGTGCTGACGAAAACTCTTGTGTAGCCTGACTGCTGCATCAACGGAAGTAGAAGACGGCGGAAGGCTGCCACATCTCCCTACGATGCTTCTATACCTCGCTCCTGCTACCAGACCAAGAAAATTGCAACATCGTCGGCATAAACCGGTGTTCGACCTCGATAAACTGTTTCAGGTCAGTCAGCACCATCTTCGACGTACGTGTGGCCGTTGACCCTTATTCCTGCAGCAAACCCAATCAAATTGTCAACTGCCTCAGCATATCCCTTCTCTTTATCGAGTTTGCTTATAAATAATCCCCTATGGTTTGTACGCATTTTGGTAACTGTTTCCGTTATATTAAAAATAAAGAACACCTCCTGGATGCTTAATTTTCCACTCACTTTTTTCTATGCACCAGGGGGTACAACTAATTAACTCTATAAAACATGAGGGTGTTCTTTGTTTTTAAAACATCGGAGACAGTTACCAAAATACGTACAAACTATAGGGGGTATAACTAATTAACTCCCCAGGACTGAGCAGGTGAACTCCTCTGTTGGTTGCAATACCCAAAAGAAGAGCAATGCTCCGTGTTATAAAGTAAGTTTGCATGGAACCTTTTGTTCTATTTAGATATTAAAACCTTCCTTTATAAAATTCAACATAGCAAGGAATATAACAATTAGTAAGTTACAAAAGAACCTCATTTTTTTTGTTTACTTACAATTATATAAATGTTTAGTTGTAATTATAACCTAAAATATTATAATAGTATATAAATGGTTAGGTCTGATATAACAAATATACTTACTATACTAGATTTTAGGGTATAAATTATATAGAATATAAATTCAAAACCTATAAAAAAATCTCTTGATAAAATAGGTGATAATTGTATGTGTTTATAAGTTATATCATTTTAAATAGTCTCTTTGGGATTATCAATAGGTTGGACCAAACTATGGTACCCTTGAGGCTCAGCGCAACACTTGGCAAATTCTAGGCAAGATACCTTGCCATATCTACTGCTTATATTTAGTCTGCATCGTTATTATTTAGTTATTGCATACGGTTGCCTGTTTATTTCGGTTCTTCCAGTTGCATCCTTATTACAGTTCATGGTTTACTTACTTGCTTTTAGTTATGCTAGTCATATTTTCTTATTATCTTTTAATTTGCATATGTACCTAGAGTTAAGGGACCACTGTTTGTTAGTGTATTATCATAAACTTTGTCATGACTGTGCCATGAGATATTTGTGAGTTATCAGTAGCATATAGAGGTACTTGTGTGTTGGCTGATCACCCGTACGCATACGCTAGGTCTAACTACTAATAGAAGCATATTAGAAGACTTAGCAGTTAGTAGAGGTACATGGTCATGGATACGACTTAATAGGTGCATAGGGTAGAAAGAACAGTTCCTTAGCGTATGGGCCGAGTATGCACTTCCCTTTATTACCGGAAGCTCCACTGAATATACGGTCCTACTTACCCATGTTTTCTGATCCTGCTGGCCTCTGATGTTCAAGGAATATCATGCTTTGTGGTCCCTGGTGCCTAATGAGGGGCCATACCAATCCCACTATAGCTATAGTGCCCATGCATTGAAGGTTTGTTCTTAACTGCATGAACACAGTAGAATGGTTAGGTGTGCTTAGTTGATGTCATGTTACCCCCATTCCAATAGTGGCCTGGGACAATGTTGTATCATGGAATAGTGTGCTATCCCTTGTTCTTGTTTGGTTGTAGGGGTTGTCCACTATTTCGATGATATGATATTGGGCCGTGTTATGATTTGGACTTTTTTTACTTGTGACTTGTGACATATTTTATATTCAGTTTATATGGCATGTTCTTCATGTATCTTACGGTCCCTCTAAGGACCTGGTAATTTCTCCAGGTGTGTGCCTTTATGATTTATGCAGGTGTTCTAGCCAAGGCCGTGATCTTCTTCATTCCTTTGAAGATGATTGTTCTTGAATCGTCTTGCTACTTTTTACAAATTCTTTCCTTTATATGTATTTTTTTCTCATTTAAAATGGTTGGTAGTGGATTTGTTTTCGCCCAACGACTCGTACAAATGATAATTCAAAGTTGATTTATGATATCATTATTGGTTTATTTTGTGGATGAGATTAGTTATCATGGTTATACTACATTTTACAGCTTACGTATATTTATTATACGGTTGGCATGTCTACGTACATAGTCCTACGTATTTTGGGACTGGGTGTTACACTATAGTGGATTCAACTCCGAGCACGAGTTCTCTAGCCTGGAACAGTCCTCACAGAGGGATGCCAGGATATTCTCGGTGTTTGTGTTTGCTCTCTAAACTCTGATGATTTTAATACTTGCCTTATACACGCAATTTTATTCTATTGGTTGCACTCTGTCTTCACTTAGAATAATTTTTAATTGGATAGATATCTCCGTTGTACTATACAAACTTTTCAACGAAAGGTACTTTCCAGCCAATGTTTGTGATGTATTATAGGTCAGTTGCTCCACCTCAAGCAGGGGAACATGATGGTAGACGAGTATGATGCAGAATTCAGCCGACTGAGCAGATTCGGTACGGGATTGATTTCGGCGGAGAAAGAGATAGCTAAGAGGTTTCAGAATGATTGAAGCATGAGCTTAAGAAATATACCATCGTACAATCCAGAGTTTTGTACATTACGATGTTGGAAGAAGCTAGAAGTCAGCATCTCCTTTACAAGGAAACACAAGACAAAAATATGTTACTACAACAGAGGCATCAGTTCGACCTGTATCCGGAGGGCCCGAGAGGCATCTCATAATCCACCAGCAACCTAGCACAACAGTAGATAATATTCCAGAGCATCAAAATTGTCGTTTTTGTGGCAAGCCAGGCCACATCCAGTGAGATTATCGCAAGAGGTTAGGCATGTGTTGGGCTTGTGGCCAACACCAATCAAAGATTGCCCGAAGAACTAAGCTGCAACAACAGGGATGCAGCAGCTCGAGCAAGTACCAACTCAGCATACCTGAGTACAACAAGGAGGACAAGCATTCACCATGGCATTAATAGACAACCCTCCTGAGGATAGAGATATAACATGTATTACCCTAGTTACACCATCATTGTTGGAACACGATTTGATGTTAAAGCCACACTTTCACTAGCTTAGTAATCATGCTAAATATAGTTGTCTCATCGATGCCTAGAAATATTAGGAATTGTTTGTTAATATTAGCAGTTAGTATTAGTAATACATACGTCCTACTTTTAAGACCTCAAGTAAGCCTTGTAATCATAGACTAGTTAGACCTATTAAGAATAGGAAATCTAGAACTAGAGGTTAGATGTTTTTCATGACGGGCCCTTAGAGTTTGTTATCATCACGTATAAATCTTGCGAATACCATAAAAAAGGATTGAATTTTCCTACTTCCACGGTTCGTATGTCATCGTAGCATCATCCTCCAAACTAGGGCTCGCTACCGTACCCCCCTCCCAATCTGTACAAAAATTGAGGTACGATCTTCGTACTTGACTCTTTCTTCTGTAATTGCATTTTGTTTCCTAATTTATGGTAAGTTTTATTCAAAGATCAAGGTACGATATCGCGACCTTGATTCTTCTAATTTCACTATTCATAGATCGTGCTTTAGTTCAAATTTCGAGGATAAAATTTTTGTAAGTTGGGTAGAATGTAAACCCACTATAATTTCACTATTATTTTTTATTATTTAATTAGATTAATTATGGTAATTATAGATAAGAACTAAATATATTTATGAGTATATTTTTATGAAGTTTTATTTTTATAACACATAGAACTATATGAACTAAATATTTTGTAAATGCAATATATGGAGGTATTGCATTATATGTGTAGAAAAAATGTTAGATTTTATTCAGAAATTATTTTTATTATTCTATTATTTAGTTACAGAATATACATTGAGTATATACACAATATACTATTTGTATATTTTCTATATAGAGTTGATTATCTTTTATAATATATAAATATGTAAACAATATATATTGGAAAATATTTTAGAAAATATTTTAATTTTTACTAATTTACTTAAAAAAAATTTAGGATTTTTTTGGTATTTTTAGATATTATTTTTTAAAAAATGAGAGAGAAAATATTAAATAACAATAATAAATTAATAAATAAATAAACAGTGAACAGTGCACAACATTGTTCACCTTCCCTCTCGAACAACCCAAGCGGGTTGTACAAAAGTATTAAAAAAGAAGTTTGAATTAATCAAACTTACTCATACCTAAATCATATCTTACGAAAAAAATTCCTTAATCCTAGTTAGATTTTTTTCCATATAAACCTAAAACTAATCAATATCCTATAAAAATTTAAATTGAAAATTAGATTCAATATATATATATATATATATATATATATATATATATATATATATATATATATATATATATATATATACAACTATTTGATAAAATTTCCTTATCGCCTGAAAAACTCCTCGTGAACTTCCGAAACCTCGCCCTAGAGCCAACTATGCACCCATGTGACCTTGCCCGATGCTTACCACTGCGTGTAGCCTTCGGCCGATGTCGGACATCGCAGCAGCAGCATGCTGCAGCAGTCTCAGAAGTAGTTTTTATCGCCATGTACCCTCGTTCTCCGCCAAATTTCTTCCTCCTCGCTTTTTTTATTTTTTGAGCCGCAAAATTCTACGCGTAGACAACCTAGACACTTACAAAAGTCATCAAGTGGATTTTGTTAATTTGCAATGTACGCGAAGAAAATCGAGTACCAAAATCAAGAAAAATAACAAATTTATGGGTACATAGATTGTCCCAAAGTGGTATTTTGGAAGTCGTTCATCGGACCGAATATCGACGAATTTAAAAATCTACCCAAATAGACTTGTAGACAACCTATCCGACATCAAAACCCAATTTTTAGTTTTAATTTTAGTTTTTTATTTTTTGTAATAAATCAGTTACAAATTGGCAAAAATTAGTTTTTTAAAACTTTTGTTTCACTAATACAGAGTTCGTCCTGACAAACTGGATGACTTGATAGCGAACCAGTTGCATCGAAAGGTGCGTATGGACTTCTTGCACGTGTGGATTTTGACGGAATTCTAATTGGTTGCGTGTGCGCAACGAATTCGAGCCGTATCCGTGAAAAATTATCGTATCGGCGATTTTGCAAATTTCCTAATTTCTTTGACCACAGTACTCAACTCATGACAAAACTTATGCCATCGGGTTTGCAGCATCGTGCTCGTCCTCTGACCCAAGTTTGGTCTGATTCTGAAATAGTTGACCGGATCGCCGTTTTGAGGGCCCCACGATATGATTTAATGGGCATTTTTGTGATTAGCTCACCGGAATCCAAAATTGGACGTACCCTTGAGTTCATATCGAGAAAATAGACTTGTAGACATATAGTTTGTTGACTTTGGAGACCCTTAGGATTGACATATTTTTCGGTGCAAAGCGGATCTGAAGACGGATATCATTTTGACCCAAAATTACCGTTTTACCCATGTATCCAGAATTGGGCTTATGTGTAGTATATCTTAGCTATTTCTCTTATTCCAAAAAGGTTGTGATGTCTATTTCAGCATCCGGAGACGTTTGCGAAAGTTTCACTTTTGTTGTTTCCTTTGACTTGACGAGTTCGCCTACTAGACGTTGTCAAATCGTCACGCCACCACCAGACAAGTATAGCTTAATTGCCAATATATTCTGATTATTTACTATCTTTTCAGCATATTTATTTTTATTATCTATTGATTTCTTATTTATTTTATATTTCTAAAGTCCCGTTTTAAGTTTTATATTTTTTTCTTTTTTTCAATTTATTTCTCTCACTTGTCCTTCATCTCGTTCAATTTTAAAGGAATCACATCGGCACCCCAATCCATCTCAAATGAGCTCATATTATTATTGTTACAAATACTATTTGTTAAGAATGATATTGTCGGTTGTAGGGGACTTGAGAACGTCATACCGGGGAGTACTAGCCTACTCTTGATTAAGATTCAAGCCTACACATATTTATGCTCACGTGTCCATTGTTTTATAAAAAAATTACTTATATTTTTTTTAGAAAAATAGGTAGATATAAATAGAAATATAATATAAAATCCTTCTTTGCCATTTTTCTTTCTTCTAAACTTGAAACAACAACCATTCATTATTTGGTTATATTTTATGTTATTAAATAAGCCATCAGCCCAAGTAACCGAAATATTTTATGTGTTTATATATACATTAACCTATCAACTAACATCGAACCCAGGCCGCCACATTCCAGGGAACGGATCTGCCAGTGCTTATGTTGTGGACGGGTTTGTACTGCCCTGCGCCTGACCCAATAAGGATACGTCATCTATATATATACAACAAATAGCTCCAAACCCTGTATTGCCGCACCTTTCTTTTTGTGTCCGCCGACTGCATCATGGGTCCACCGCTGAGTCCGACTGGTCCCTAGCTGCGTCGGAGGTTGTCGTAGACACCATGGCACTTTCCGTCACCTTCGAGAAGCCCAACTACGTAGCATCGAGCCCCGGCCTCTCGTTGTCGAACCAACTACCTTCATCAACCACCATTCACCACTGATGTTCAAATCATCGTGCCAAGCCCATGTTGGTGCTGCATCTCTTCGACGTGGGCGTCGTTCAGTACAGTACCAGTATTCATCGCCATGCCACCCGCGTATGCATCGAGTCGGCATCACTACTGCTCTCTTGCCTCCACGACTGCCCAAACGGGCCTTGAGAACCGTCGAGAGCCACGAAACCATGGCCTTTTCCCGTTCACCAAAGATGACCGATGGACTGTTGGAGAACCTGCGCTCTTTGTCGAGAACAGTTTCATGTCCGGCCATCTCTTTCCTCCCGTGTGGTGCCACGTCATGATCGAAAGTTGTCGTTGTCATCACCAAGAAGAAGCTACTGAAACCAACCGTTCTTTACCATTCGATGCTACCTCTGGACCTCACTGCACAGAACACCAGAGCCATGGATTTGTCGTACTGTCAAAGTGCATACTCAACCAGTGGAGCTCGATGCCACCTCAGCAACCGGCACCAACTTTTCTATATTGCCATGAGTCTCGTACCATCTCGACAACACTTGAGCAGAAGCAAATTCCATCAAGTTTGCTGCTTGCAGAAATGAAGCAGGAAGCACCACAATATCTACACATGCATGGAAATTAGACACATAGGTTCTTGGACTAGACCTTGGCACCCTCGAATGCAACAAGCATTGGGACTATATCCAGGCAAGTATACCTTGCCTTTCTTTACAGTTATATACATGCTTATATTCTTTTTCTTGGTTACATGTCATTACTAGTTTCTTTCGTTGATTGGGGATATGTGTTCCTTCATATTATGCATATTAGTTTAGTTGTCTCATACATATCGTCATTGTTCATGGTTCGATATTGTAGTTTATACCGGATTTGTTCTCATATGTACCTTGACTGAGTCATATCGTATCGTAGGACGAGTGCGTCATAACTGAACTGTTATTCCCACTTTCGTTTATTCTCAACCTGCGAGTCCATACTAGGGGCGAGGGTGATTGCCTTGAACTAACCTGTGAGTCCACACTAGGGATAAGGGTTAGAGATTTATTCCAAACATGCGAGTCCACACTAGGGGCGAGGGTTTGGTTATCTGTTGATCTCTTGACATGTGTTCGCTTGTTTTCTTCCAGCAGTTCAGTTATACGTAGTTGTTCACATATTCGTATATCGGTATTACTTAGTCCTTTTCTGTTTATATCCTAATTTTTTTCATGCATGATAAACTGTTAGATAGGCATGTTTTATGTATCTTGCTAGTCCCCTGAAGACCTGATGATCTCTTCAGGTAGTTGATTGCACGGAGTTAGTTAGCTGATCATGATGGTAGTCGATTACTTCAGATTCAGGTATCTTTCATGATTACATATTTACATCCGTTATTTGCACTCTGGCTGTTAGCCTAGTTTTATAGACTCATGTTATTTCTTTGGAATCTAATCGGACATATATGCTAGTGGGCTGCAGACCATGAACCATAATATTTATTCTTCTTTTATATTGTTCTTGTGGATTGAGATATAGTTTAACTTACCATATTAGACATGATACCCTATTCTAGACAGCGTATACATATTCGAGTTGGGATGGAGTCCGCTTGATACGTAGCTGGCTTGCACACGTACTCACATCCTGAAAAGCGGGTACGGGTCGTGACAATATTAAACTGTGCTTCCAAGTCATACTTGGGTAGAAGCGACTGTGTTAGCCATTTTCATTGCTTTTCTTTATTTTATGTATGTTGGCTTTGTTTTAGAGGACCACCCTATTATTGTGAGATACTGGTATATCTCTTTTGGCCATAACACGTGTTCCATGGGTTGTGAGTTCATATAGAATTTGAACTTGCGTATTCGACTGGCCATCGGTACGTATGGGACGTACGATAGGACTTAACTGCTAATAGAATTGCATATTAGAGGACTTAACAGTTAATAATCTAACATGTTGTGGATACAACAAGATAGGATCATTAGATGGGGAGGACAGACACTGGATGCTTGGGCAATGTCTAGTCGAGTCATGTCGTGTCGAGTGTTACTAGTGCCTCGTTTGGTACTACTCGGTATTTGATAGTTACTCATTTGAGCGCTACTCTTGTATTTGCTAGTGACTCATTTGAGCACTACTCGTGCTCAGTCATGGTCAGTCTGTTGCCCTAATGTTGAATTTGTACTCGATTGCATTTTTCACATAGAATGCTTATAAGGCCCTATTTATTATTATTAATTTTAGTGCAGTTTATATTCAGTTTATATGGCATGCTATATGTATCTTGTTACGTCCCTCTGAGGACATGGTGATCTCTCTATGCATAGACGATCAGGTACTATCCTCAGGAGTATGGTTTAGCGTTGGATTCTTTACTTGCAGTTGAGGAGATTTCGCCTTCTGAGTTCCTGTGATTGTTCTTTTGTGAGTTGGGCTTACTTGATGATACTCTTTCAGTTGTTATTTACTTTCTTCTATTTATTTTTGGAGGTCGAACACCACTTTCTTCTAGTTGCTTGGTAGTAGGATTTGTATCCACCCGGCTATCTTTTTATTTAATTTTTTATCTATTCATTCATGGACGACTTCCTTTATTTCTGCTATAGAAGGATATAGATATACATGTGACTGTTTATTATTTAATGAAAAATGGTTCATATTACTGCTTATGTGTATATTCGAAGATTTCATATATTGGAGTATCCTTCGTATACATACAGCTGGCATGTTACGTGTTCCTAGTCCTATGTATATTGGGACAGGGACGTGATAAAATATCACTTGGACAAGATATCGACGGTATGCCGGTCAAGAAAAAAAAATCTATAATTTGATAAAAAAATTAAAGTGCTTCGAAAATGAAGAAAGTATAAGATACAGTAAAATAAACATGTATTTGTATACAAATACCTATACTATGAGACGAGTCTCACAGCCCTTCCCTCCTTAGAAAATAGTCCTCGAAAATTTCACTAAAGCTAGTCAAGCTGAAAACCAATACCAAAAGCTCAATAATTTTTTACTATCAAAACAAAATATGGCATGCAGACGTAATGAACGCAACAGTAATATAAATAAATGCGTAAACAATAACACAACATAAATAAGAAGGGTTGGACGCATATGGATAAATATGTCTTATAAGTCAGTTGGGTAGGGATCCGTCCTCGCTCGCCTACTCTGACTCCCAAAATGGATAAGGGTCAAGTCTCAAATTAAGTCGATACCAACGAATCGGTCTAAGACATGACTCTACCTAGGCGTACCATCGTAGTCAAGATACGTGATAGATATCATGTATCGTAATACACGAAGGCTGAAGAGTGAGACAAAAAAACTCGCCAAATATGTGGAACCTAACGAATTAATAAGTCTGAAAGAAGCTCAGGACATTATCTACAATATGACCGCCCTCATCCAAAATTTGCTCTAACATACCAAACTATGCCTGTCCACGCCTCGGGGTTGATGCTCTAACCTACTATTGGCCCTGATGCCTCTGAGCCTGGGCCTGAGCGTACTACTGCAACCTCTACTGCTAAAATGTCCCGGACTGTGTCGGTAAGTCTTTAAGAATGATGCTGCTGAACCGGCACTAGAGCCTTATACTGCAGGACTACCGGGGTAGACGATGAACTGATGAAGAACTAGCCCTCCATGGACAATACCCCTGTCATAGGTCTGAAGCTCCACAGACTAAGCACAAGCCCTGTGCCTTACGACACTCAAAAGAATATGCCCAGGCTTCCCGCAAGGGGAACATCCAACAGAAGAAGACGATCTCTGTTGCTGAGGATGCGTCTGAGATGAATGTTGAAAAGAAAGCACTGGTGTTGGCCCCATCGGAGAGCCAGTCTCCAACGTCCTAACTGTTGGTGCTGGAGCCGAAGACTGGGTAGAAGATTTCCTCCGAATGTGAGGCCTCTTCTGGCCTCCGACTATGTCTATTATCCTCTGGAAAGTATGCTCGTGCCTCCTTGCCGCTCTCATGACTGCATCAAATGTCTGAAACTCATCCTGCTCTACTGCCAGAATGATCTCCAAATGAAGGCCCTGTTGGAACCTCCTAGCTCGGTCCAACTCGGTCTCCACTGTCACGACCTGTAATACCCGTAGTTCGTATTATGTATTTTGGTGTACGTGTACGTATTTTGACTCGTATTGCATGTCTTCTTGCATGATTTATTTGGTATTCTATTGCTTGGTTCGGTTTGGCTTGGTTCGGTTTAGCTTAGCTTGGTTTGCTTTGGGTTCATCATGAACCAAAAGAAAACCCCTACCTACCACCACCATCATCATTAATTAACCCCACACTCTTTCTCTCACCTCATTCACTCTTTTTTTCTCCATTAACTCTCCACCTACCAGGAAGGTTTAGGCAAGTGCAACTTGCTTCATGGAGGAACTCAAGTTTTATTGTTCCATTTTTTTCTTCTCAACACTCTAAGACACTATAGTACTTAGCATTTTAAATTTCCATAGCTCATCTCATGTAGATCTAAGTTTATTTCCATTTTGGGTTTTCTTGGGTTTTGATCTATTTAACCTTGTTATTTTCAAGTTTTGATGGTTCCATGTTGTAGAGAATTACGTTCTACCCTATTTTGACCTATGGGAGTCCAGATTTGGGTTTGGAATGATGGAATTATGGAGCTTGGAAGCATAGCTTCCTGGTTCTCCTTCTCGGAAGAAATAGAGAAGAAAAACAGGATTCAGCCGCATGGACTTAGCCGCATGAATTCTCATGCGGCAAGTTTCCTTCTGGCTGCCTGAGCATCCCGAGCCGCATGAGCGCATGGATCTTGCAGCCGCATGAGCTTCTCCTGCCGCATTGGTCTCAGCCGCATAGGCCATGGTTCTCTCCCGTCGTATCTGGTCCCATTACCGCATGCGTCTTGTATTCCGAGCCACATGCACCCTGATTAGTCCAGCCGCATGAACTCGCAAACCCCCAGCCGCATAAGCTTACTTTTCTCAGCCGCATAAGACCGAGTCTTCTCCAGGGCCGCATAGAACTCAGTCTCTCCCGAGCCGCATAGACTTCCTTCCCTGGCCGCATGGGACTCAGTTCATTCCAGCCGTATAAGACCCCTTCATTTCTAGCCGCATAAGCTCATGTCTCCTCTTCAGCCGCATAAACACGGTTCTCGTCAGCCGCATGAACCCGATTTTCTTCAGCCGCATGAGCCCTGATTCCTTTTGCCGTATGTCCTGTCTCCTGAGCCGCCTGAATTCCTCCACAGCGCGTGCACCCTGTTTATATTTAGATATGGCATATATGCTTATACCATTGTTAAATTTAAATATGTTTCATGAACACGATGGTGACCCGTAGTGGTGCACTCTTGACAAGTAAAATGACATGATAGTGGCCCGCCGTGGCGCACTCTTAACAAGAAAACCTGACATGATATACCTTGATATGTTGTTGCGACAGCTAGCCTGACATGACAGGAATAAATGACCTGGACATCGTGGGTGATTGCGTTTGTACAAATAAACCAGTATTGTTTTGCATCATGATAGGATGGGACTCCTGAGTACCACGATCAGGGGTACCTACTAAATTTGACTAAGGCTAATAACTAGAATAATCCAGTAGTCATGAAGAGACCTCCCAGCTACAGGCAATCCCGTTATCTAGGCGCGCTTGTGGATCTGTAGTCTGCCGACGAGTAGGGCACATTTCCAGCACACTTTCATGTGTTGCACCCTTCTTGAACAAATATTCGACCTGGATAACCTGGATGTTCTGCAGAGCTTGTGGCTGTTGGAATGATCCCATTGCATCTTGCTAGTAAATAGGCCTGTGATAACCCTAGTTAGTTAAAGTATCAAGTCGTACTCTTTGTTTGGCCGTGATTGATTGAATGGAGTTAGCCCAATTAGTCTTGTCCTGATCCGGTACAAGATTGTAGCATGATCTGACCACTTGTGCTATATTTTATCGATAAACGGTGAGAAACCAAGTTCCGTTCAGATGAAGGGTTACAACCCCGGTCCTTGTTTGGTTTAAGGGTTGTAACTTGGTTATCTGGATAGTTCCATGGTTATCTTACCGTATATCCTCATGATGCTCTACCTCTCTAGTTTTATTATGTCATTATTATATTCTGTGTTAATTGCTGGTTTTAGTTCCTAAGTGAAGCCTCATTTGTGGCACTTGCTCTTTCTGGGATCTGACCCAGCTAGTTTTGTATGGCCAGATATCAGAGCAACTCCCGAGGATCTCCCTATCTTCCAGCCAGATGGTGACCACCAGGCGTAACCAAGGCAACGAGTGGGTTTCTTTTGTTCTCCCACTTTATTGTAAAAATATTCTTTTGAGGCGTTTAGCCGACGAGCACATGTTTAGCTCGATTGCACTTTACTTACTGTCTGCCCACGGGCTGTAACATGATTGGCAAATCCTAGGGTTGATCATGTATTGACTAAAACTCTTGCTAGTCCTAACATTTTGTACGACTAGCTTCATGATCATCCAAATATGTAATGTATGGGACGCCTTACTATTGTGTATTTGGTGCTCTGACATCTTGTAACCATGAATACTTGCTTGGGATTGAGACAATAGGCTTGTTCATGACCATAGGAGACTGATGGCTTGTAGTTAAACCCTCATGTATCTAGACAGCCGTGACCGTATAGCGAGGTGGGTTTCACTTCAATATACGTAGCTGGCTATGTATGCCCTCGCTCTCGAGTATTCTGGTTATGGGGTGTTATATGGTTTAAGTGGTAGCCCATGCAGGTCTTGTGAAATCAAGATATGTGAGTGTTTACCGAATAGATATCTCAATCAGTACTCGCCCTTGATCTCTGTTCGTATCCTCTGAATCCCTGAAATTCTTATCCTGATCACATGCTTGTATCTTTGATCTGTCCTGGTCCTTCCTTATTGTTCCCTATGTCGTCTTTTTCAGTGGCATTGTTTCTGGTCCTACCGATCGGCAAGGCGGAGCACCTCCCATGGACCAGCAGAACCTGGAGAACAAGCCCAGCATTCCGGAGTAGCCTCCAGAGTCATGCTTACTGGGGGTCAAGAGCCACCAGTTCAGCCCGTCCAGTCTGCAGAGCCTGATAATGGCACCTTGGTGGGTCTCATCAGGACATTGTTAGCTTCCCAAGATCGGTGAGGAGATGCCTTGCACCAGGCAGTGACCGATGCTTTGACCAGAGGAGGTCATCAAGGGAACAGCGCGGCCAACAGCTTCAAGCGCTTGAACCCTCCCTTCTTCGATGGCAGCGAAGATGCTATTACTGCTGATGCATGGTTTCAGGACACTGAGGTCATCCTAGAAGCAGCCAGGACCCCAGAAGACGAGAAGGTGGCCGTGGTGCACCTACAGTAATTGGATTTGGCCCGCAGCTGGTGGGCGGCACAGGCCGTTGGATTAAGGGCACCTATTACTTTGGCAGTATTCCGAGAGAGATTCCAGACCAAGTACTTTGATGATGTAGTTCGATACGATCTACAGACGAGGTTCACCAATTTGAAGCAGATGGGCAGGACGGTCGACGGATATGCGGCCGAGTTTTCCAGGCTTAGTCGGTTTGCTCCCACCCTGGTAGAGACCGAGTTCGATAGAGCCCAGTGGTTCCAGCAGGGGCTTCACTTGAAGATTTTATTGGCAGTTGAGCAGTTTGAGCATCAGACTTTTGATGCAGTATTGAGAGCAGCTAGGAGGCATGAGTATACCTCCCAGAGGATCGTGGACAGGACCGAAGGTCGAAAGAGATCTCACGGCCAGATGAATCAGTCTTCAGTACCAGCCCCGGCAGTTAGGGCTTTGACCATTGGAGCTCCGAGACGGGCGGCCTCAGCGACATCGGTTCAGCATTCGACCCCAGCATTTCCTCAGCAGCAGAAGCAGACTTCTGCAATGGGCTACACTCATTGTGGGAAGCCAGGACATGTGGTGGCAGAGTATCGCAGGGCTCAGGGATTATGCCTGGCTTGTGGAGCAGCAGATCACAAGATAGGATCCTGTCCGAATAGGGGTAGTTCATCATCGTCCAACCTTTCTAGTCCTTTGGTAAGAGGACCAGCACCAGTCCAGCAGCAGCAGTATCAGCCTCAGAGGCCCTTGCCGCCTCAGTCCCAGGCATTCCATCAACAACACCTCTAGCAGTATGCACAAGTCCAAGCCCTGAGTCAGAGCAGGCAGCGAGGATTTCAGCAGAGGGGACCAGCACCCCGAGGGCATGGTCAAGCAATGGCGATATGGATGAAGGATTGGCACCAGGTGAGGTAGTGGCAGATACTATTCTCGTCAACTCCTTCCCAGCATCAGTATTATTTGATTTCGGTACATCGTATTCATTTATGTCTGCACGATTTGCGACACGGATAGGATTGGAGCCCGAGTCATTATCAGTAAGGCTCAATATACTTACTGGTAACGGTCTTGTGGGAGTAGATAGAGTGTTTTTCTCGTGTCGGATCGTAGTTAGCGGTAGAGAATTCTCCGCTAGATTGATAGAATTCCCGATGGCCGATTATGATGTGGTCTTAGGGATGGATTGGTTAAGGAACCAGTATGCTAGGATAGACTGCCATATTAGCAGGGTTGTTTTTAGCATTCCAGGTGAGTCAGAGTTTTCCTTCTCCCGAGGCGAAGTTGAACCTTCTCCTCCAGTATTGCAGATGGCAGTAGCAGCAGTGCAGTTACCCCGGATAGTCGAGGAATTTCCAGATGTTTTCCCGGAAGAGCTTCCAGGAATGTCGCCAGAGCGAGAGATCGAGTTTACTATCGACTTGATTCCCGGGACAGCCCAGTGTCAGAGAGAGTCTACAGGATGGCGCCGTCAGAGTTAGAGATATTGTACAAGATGATTGAAGAACTCAGGACCAAGGGATTCATTTATGCAAGTGGATCGCCTTGGGGAGCCCCGATGCTTCTTGTGAAAAAGAAGGATGGTACGTCCAGATTATGTGTTGACTATCGTACCTTAAACTCAGTGAAAATCAAGAACAGATATCTTCTCCCAAGGATAGATGACTTGTTTGATCAACTCAGAGGAGCGGCAGTATTCTCGAAGATTGATTTACGGTCAGGATACCATCAGATCAGAGTCAGAGAGCAGGACATCCCGAAGACAGCTTTCCGATCCCGGTATGGGCATTGGGAGTTCCTTGTTATATTATTTGGAGCAACCAATGCGCCGGCTGTATTCATGGACCTCATGAATCGTATCTTTATGCCTTATTTGGATCAGTTCGTGATTGTGTTCATAGACGACATCCTGGTCTACAATAAGAGTGAAGCGGAGCATGAGCAGCATCTCCGAGTTATCCTCCAGATTCTCAGGGAGCACCAGTTGTATGCCAAGTTCAGTAAATACGAGTTCTGGCTCGATCACATTTCATACTTGGGTCATATCATCACCAGAGGAGGAGTAGAAGTGGATCCCCAGAAGACCGTGGCTATTGAGTCGTGGCCAGTGCCAGCACGGTTGCAGAGGTTCGCAGTTTTCTTGGTTTGGCCGGCTACTACCGGCGATTTGTTTCGGAATTTGCTCGGATTTCAGCACCATTGATCCAGTTGACCCGCAAGGATGTACAATTTGCTTGGATAGCGGAATGTCAGGATTCTTTTGAGAAATTAAAGCGAGGCTTGATAACGGCACCCATTCTCACCCTTCCAGATAGGATCGGGAGATTCTCAGTATATTGTGACGCTTCAGGCAGAGGGTTAGGATGTGTTCTGATGCAGCATGGAAAGGTAATAGCTTATGCGTCACGTCAACTTTATGATCATGAGAGGAACTACCCAACCTATGACTTGGAGCTGGCAGTAGTAGTATTTGCACTTAAGTTGTGGAGGCACTACCTGTACGAAAATACGGTAGAGATTTTCACCGACCACAAGAGCCTGAAGTATGTTTTCACCCAGAAGGATCTTAACATGCGTCAGAGAAGATGGCTAGAGCTGCTTATGGATTATGATGTCAACCTGTAGTATCATCCTGGGAAGGCCAACGTTATTGCAGATGCATTGAGCAGGAGAGCCGGAGGTTATTTTCTGACAGCGCAACTAGAGTTGTTAGCAGATCTTCAGAGGATGGGTATAGAAGTTGTCTTTCCTACCAATGTGGCATTGATGGCCAGCATGCAAGTTCAGTCCAGCATAGTTAAGAGGATCAAGGTAGCTCAGTCATCAGATTCTAAACTTCAGCGGCTAAGGTCAGAATGTGTAGAAGGACGAAGACCAGAGTTATGCATCCATAAAGATGGTACACTTCGATATGGTAAGCGTCTTTGTGTACCCAGTGGAGATATCAGACAGGAAGTCATGGCCGAAGCTCACAGTTCTCAGTATGCGATTCATCCCGATGGCACGAAGATGTACCGTAATATCTGTTAGCACTTTTGGTGGAATGGCATGAAGAGGGAGATAGCCCGATTTGTCTCTCGGTGTTTGGTTTGCCAATAAATTAAAGCTGAACATCAGAGGCCAGCTGGACTTCTTCGGCCCTTGCCAATTCCAGAATAGAAATGGGAGCATATAACCATGGATTTCGTGAATGGATTACCTAGGTCCCTGGCCGGTAGAGATGCTATCTGGGTCATTATAGACAGGCTCACGAAGGTAGCTCACTTTCTTCCGTTCAGAGTTGGTCAGTCGACGACTCAGCTAGCAAAGATGTACCTCAAGCAGATTGTCAGACTTTACGGTATTCCAGTCAGTATCACCTCGGACAGAGATTCAAGATTTATGTTGTACTTTTGGCGTAGCCTGCAGAAGAGTTTGGGAACTCACCTTTAGTTCAGCTCAGCTTATCATCTGCAGACTTATGGTCAGTCAAAACACACAATCCAGACTCTTGAAGATATGCTGAGATCTTGTACACTCGACTTTGGTAGTTCGTAGGAAGATCACATGTACCTGGCAGAGTTCTCGTACAACAACAGTTTCCAGGCCAGTATCCAGATGGCACCGTTCGAGGCACTGTATGGTAGGAAGTGCAGATCTTCGCTAGCCTGGGATGATGTTGGAGAGAGGCAGATGCTCGGCCCGAAAATGATTGCCCAGACAGTTGAAGTGGTCAGAAGAGTCAGGGATCATCTTCGAGTTGCCCAAGATCGCCAGCAACATTGGGCCGATTCTCATCGGTGCCATCTGGAGTTTTTTGTCGGCGACCATGTATTCCTGAGGATTTCACCTAACTGCGACGTCATTCGTTTCGACGCACGGGGAAAGCTTAGTCCTAGGTATATAGGGCTGTTCGATATCTTAGAGCGAGTGGGTGATGTATCCTATCGTCTCGCTCTTCCACCGTCGTTACGTGAGGTATATGATGTCTTTCATGTATCCGAACTACGATGATATATCCCAGACCTGAGCCATATCCTGGATTATTCGAACTTGGTTATTGGTACCAACCTTTCGTATGAGGAGAATCCCGTGTCTATATTGGACCTGAGAGAGAAGATACTCAAGAACAAGACTATTAGTTTAGTCCGAGTTGCTTGGGGTCATCACTCCTTGGGTGAGTCAACATGGGAGCGTGAGGATGATATCCGATCGCGATATCCCGACCTGTTTGACTCGTAAGGTATAATGTCTTTCTTATGCCTTATGCTCTAAATTCCTTGCTTGAAATGAATGATTGCATGGTAGATTGCTTAATATAGCTTGTCTGTGATTAATATGGTTTGTTCTTGCCTCTCTAGCCTATTAATTAAATTTCGAGGACGGAATTCTTTTAAGGTGGGTAGAGTTGTAATACCCGTAGTTCATATTATGTATTTTGGTGTACGTGTACGTATTTTGACTCGTATTGCATGTTTCATAGCATGATTTATTTGGCATTCTATTGTTTGGTTCGGTTTGGCTTGGTTCGGTTTAGCTTGGCTTGGTTTGCTTTGGGTTCATCATGAACTAAAAGAAAACCCCTACCTACCACCACCATCATCATTTATTAATCCCACACTCTTTCTCTCTCCTCATTCACTCTTCTTTTTCTCTATTAACTCTCCACCTACCAGGAAGGTTTAGGCAAGTGCAACTTGCTTCATGGAGGAACTCAAGTTTTATTGTTCCATTTTCTTCTTCCCAACACTCTAAGACACTTTACTACTTAGCATTTCAAATTTCCATGGCTCATCTCATATAGATCTAAGTTTATTTCCGTTTCGGATTTCTTGGGTTTTGATCTATTAAACCTTGTTATTTTTAAGTTTTGATGGTTCCATGTTGTAGAGAATTACGTTCTACCCCATTTTGACCTATGAGAGTCCAGATTTGGGCTTGGAATGATGGAATTATGGAGCTTGGAAGCATGGCTTCCTGGTTCTCCTTCTCGGAAGAAATGGAGAAGAAGAACAGGATTCAGCCGCATGGACTTATCTGCATGAATTCTCATACGGCAAGTTTCCTTCTGGCTGCCTGAGCATCCTGAGCCGCATGAGCGCATGGATCTTGCAGCCGCATGAGCTTCTCCTGCTGCATTGGTCTCAGCCGCATAGGCCATGGTTCTCTTCCATCGCATATGGTCCCATTACCGCATCGCCTTGTATCCCGAGCCGCATGCACCCTGATTAGTCCAGCCGTATAAACTCGCAAACCCCAGCCGCATAAGCTTACTTTTCTCATCCGCATAAGACCGAGTCTTCTCTAGGGCCGCATAGAACTCAGTCTCTCCCGAGCCGCATAGACTTCCTTCCCTGGCCGCATGGGACTCAGTTCATTCCAGCCGCATAAGACCCCTTCATTTCTAGCCTCATAAACACCCGTCTCCTCTTCAGCCGCATAAACCTGGTTCTCGTCAGCCGCATGAACCCGATTTTTTCAGCCGCATGAGCCCTGAGTCCTTTTGTCGCATGCCCTGTCTCCTAAGCCGCCTGAATTCCTCCACAGCCCGTGCACCCTGTTTATATTTAGATATGGCATATATGCTTATACCATTGTTAAATTTAAATATGTTCCATGAACACGACGGTGACCCGTAGTGGTACACTCTTGACAAGTAACATGACATGATAGTGGCCCGCCGTGGCGCACTCTTGACAAGAAAACCTGACATGATATACCTTGATGTGTTGTTGCGACAGCTAGCCTGACATGACAAGAATGAATGACCTGGACACCGTGGACGATTGCGTTTGTACAAATGTACCAGTATTGTCTTGCATCATGATAGGATGGGACTCCTGAGTACCACGGTCAGGGGTACCTACTAAATTTAACTAAGGCTAATAACTAGAATAATCCAGTAGTCATGAAGAGACCTCCCAGCTACAGGCAATCCCGTTATCTGGGCGCGCTTGTGGATCTGTAGCCTTCGAACGAGTAGGGCACATTTCCAGCACACTGTCATGTGTTGCACCCTTCTTGAACAAATATTCTACCTGGATAACCTGGATGGTCTGCAGGGCTTGTGGCTGTTGGAATGATCTTATTGCATCTTGCTAGTAAATAGGCCTGTGATAACCCTAGTTAGTTAAAGTATCAAGCCGTACTCTTTGCTTGGCCGTGATTGATTGAATGGAGTTAGCCCAGTTAGTCTTGTCCTGATCCGGTACAAGATTGTAGCATGATCTAACCACTTGTGATATATTTTATCGATAAACGGTGAGAAACCAAGTTCCGTTCAGATGAAGGGTTACAACCCCGGTCCTTGTTTAGTTTAAGGGTTGTAACTTGGTTGTCTGGATAGTTCCATGGTTATCTTACCGTATATCCTCATGATGCTCTACCTCTCCAATTTTATTATGTTATTATTATATTCTGTGTTAATTGCTGGTTTTAGTTCCTAAGTGAAGCCTCATTTGTGGCACTTGCTCTTTCTGGGATCTGACCCAGCTGGTTTTGTATGGCCAGATACCGGAGCAGCTCCCGAGGATCTCCCTATCTTCCAGCCATATGGTGACCACCAGGCGTAACCAAGGCAACGAGTGGGTTTCTTTTGTTCTCCTACTTTATTATAAAAATATTCTTTTGAAGCGTTTAGCCGACGAGCACATGTTTAGCTCGATTGCACTTTACTTACTGTCTACCCACGGGCTGTAACATGATTGGCAAATCCTAGGGTTGATCATGTATTAACTAAAACTCTTGCTAGTCCTGACATTTTGTACGACTAGCTTCATGATCATCCAAATATGTAATGTATGGGACGCCTTACTATTGTGTATTTGGTGCTCTGACATCTTGTAACCATGAATACTTGCTTGGGATTGAGATAATAGGATTGTTCATGACCATAGGAGACTGATGGCTTGTAGTTAAACCCTCATGTATCTAGACAGCCGTGACCATATAGCGAGGTGGGTTGCACTTCAATATACGTAGCTGGCTATGTATGCTCCCGCTCTCCAGTATTCTGGTTCTGGAGTATTACACGACCCGCTCCTGCTTTTCGGGATATGAGTACGTGACCAAGTCCAGCCTACGCCGCAGTATCGACGGTAGTACACTGTCTAGACCTCAATAACAATCATCAACATAATATTTACTCACAAAAATCGTTCGTTTATTTGCTTATTCACAATAACTATTCAATTTACAATTCCATTAATATATCAAAATACTATTCGGGAACAAACTCGCTAAAATGTTTAAATTCAAGAACCATCTAATCTAACTAAAATCTATGGTTGGTCTCCAAGATGCCTCTAACTCCATCCGAAGGAACCCAAAGCAAGATAGCAAATCATCAAGAATCTGTCAAATGAAAAAAATCTAGTCAGGATTGGAACAAGTACAAGTTTAGCCAACACAAAACAAATACAATATAAAGTAATATAACACTAAACATGGAAACAATGATCAAGGGAAACATGAGCAATATAACAAGAAAACATGCAAGATGATAAACTAATAAGAAAGTAGCAAGTATATATGAAAAGACAAAGACTCATGTAAACATTAATAGTGTACGTGTCATGAGAAGTACAACATTCCAACAGATGGATGGCTTGGGCGAACGATGAGGTTATAAACGATCCACCCCCCGTAAAAGGAAGAGTTGCCAATAATACAATCGGCTTTGTCCACGTGCCTAGTAATTGTACCCCTTTAATATCCTTACCTCACAATCATGTAAACACGGTCACGATAACGATAAGAAAACTTAAACAATAGTCAATCACTCAACCCTCGGGTGTGTAAATAGTCAAGACACGGAAATATCATGTATAAGTGAAATATAACAATATAAAGTTAATGCACATGAAAGCATCAATAAGTACTTGCCTCAAGTTAAGTTGCAATTGACGTGTGTGACATAATCTCGATTTGGTTGAAAGTTGTTGCAATTATGGCTAACCGCTACTAATTCGGTGAATCACTGGTCAAATTTGAGTTGAATAAAATAAATAAAATAATAAACAAATTTTTGAATTTTTGAAAAAATTATATGTTGTAGATAATCGTGCCGTCTTTCCAAAATTTCAAACGGATTGCAAAATGGAGTTCGGGATCTCCCGAATCTCAAAAACAGTGCGATGCGTCAGTTTTTAGACAACCGACAATCAAATAATTCTCCAGAAATTCATACATAAAGTTTCAGAAAACAAATCATAGATTTGGAAAGCTAACCTTAATATGATTCTAACAAAAAACTAGAGGTGAAACAGAGTCCGGAGTTGGTCGCAACGGACTCGAGAAGTTGCTATAGTTTCAAAAAAATGAGGCTGAATTTATGACGAACTTTGGACTATTTTAGACGAAAAATAGATGAATTTTGGAAAAAAAAATATGGAAGATGACATAGGTTCAATAGGTATATATAGTGGATAGTCATTACTTAATTAGAATTAGATTGGAAGGGTTTTGGTTTTGGGAGAAGAATAAGGACTCCTTAAATAGATGGAGATTGACTTAATTTCCTAATTTAGAAGGGTCAAGAATATAATGAATAAATCTTTCCATTTAATTCAAATCAAATCAATCTCAAAACTATATGGATCAAATCTCAATCCATAATTGATCATAATAATAATAATTGGGTTTATGGAAAAAAGCAAAGGGATGCTTCCATTTATATAGGAGATGGGAGATTTTCTAAATAAGGAAGGATTAGATTCAAGGAATTAAATCCTTCCATGAATTACATTAAATTTGACCCAATCCCAATCCATAATTAATCAAAATAATATTACTTTAAAATAATATCTAATATTTTAAATAATCATTAAAATAGATTTCATAAAATTAAATATCAAAAATATTGATAAGAATAATTCAAATATTCCTAAATGTATATTTTCATAAATACAAATATCTTCTAAAATAATAATCAATAAATATAGACTAAATACAATTCTAATTTAAAATTGACCACATCTAAATTCAATAATATTTAAAAATAGATTTTTATAAATATAAATTTAAAGATAATTGATAAAAGAAAATTAATAAGTTTAAAAGTATATCTTTTTATAAAACAAAATCAAATTTAAAAATAGTTTGACAAATCGCTTTGTCAATAAAAATATCTTTTATAGAATTAAAAATAAAGTAAACACATTTTCTATCTCGAAAAATCTTTAAAACTAAAAAATAAAAAAATTTGGGAAGTGGGCTTACAGCCACCAAGGAAGGGACAAACCGGCTGAGCCTGCTAAAATCCATCGCGTAACGTCGACAGTCCTGTCCATCTTCCTATGGTTTTTAAACCTCTACTACATGTCATAACACGACAATGCGTCAAAATTTTGGGTTTAGAATCTCTCACTGAAGTTTGCCCATGCAATCGGTGTTGTAAGAGATACCTTATGAGCTGCCAACCAGTCGCAGGCCAAATCCAATAGTTGTAGCCTAACCATTGCTACCTGCTCCCTAGCCGGTGTCCCTGCTGTCTCGAGAATGGCCTCAGTATCCTGAAGTCAAGCATCGGACGCTATCGCAACCTCTGTACCATAGAAGTACGGGGGATGGAGACGCTTGAAGCTGCTCTCAAAATTATGTACCTCGGCTCCAGAGCTGTTTGTACTGACTGAGTGAGAACGTCACTTTGACGTTGTGTCACCATGAAGCCTCTGAGAACATCCACCTCATCCACCAGTCCATGAACAACTCCCTTTGACTACTCTAGCTGGATTGGTACTGCTGGTTGAACTGACATCTCTGTCTTCGGGTCAACTCTGGACTCTATTCCTGAATGGTGAGGCTGAGTCTCCAGAACTGACAAAAAAGAAGGATGTTGACCAGCCATCGGCAAAATGCGAACAAGCTGATCGGAAGGACCAGGAATAATGCCCTGAAAGTTAAAGGATACAAGGATCAAATCAAGGGAATATGAAGGATCACATCGAGTGGAAGGTATAACTCCCTAAACCAGATTGATAAATTTTAGGAATTTTCTAATTGAGTGTATAAAGAAGTTGCTTTGCTTTAATAAAGCAATTTTTGGTAGCTAATTCAACTTCTACATAATTATATATTATTGATTTCTTAATGATATTTTTATTAATTTCTAAATGATATTTCATATATATTTCTAAATGATAAATATTATATTGATAATAGTCAGTATTATATTTCTATATTTGTTATTTTATAATAGTGACCAGGTTTTGACTAGATAAGTTATTTCATATTTTCAGGTTATTATCTCAAATTTACTATTACTTATATATAAAATTTCTTGCATGTGTGGAGGAGGAACTAATCCTCAGTGTATTGGTTCCTATTGCAAGGAGCAGTCGGCCATGCTGACTCCTCAATCAACAACTATTTGATTATAATTACTGATTAGTTAAGTTTGTTATGATTGGTTATTAATTAGTTATAGTTGGTTACATTTCTATTACAAAGTTATACTATTGTCCCCAGATCTACTATTTATTACCACAGTTGCCACTGTCCTTTACAAAGTTAATAGCTGGGATAAATCAGATTAATAGTAGCAGTAGTAAAGATGAGTTTGGGCTCATGTGTTGGGCTATGGACTTGTAGGTTTTGGACTGGTTTTATATATTGTTATATTGTCATTATTTCTAATATTATTAGTGCTACCACTATTACCAATAATAATTGCTATCAGTTGGCTAAATTGTTTGCTAAGCATTATTTTGATACTAAAAATATTTCTAAAAATAGTAATTTGGGTGCTAGTAGTACTTGTACTTCAACTTATATTTTGGAAGTAAATTCTAGTAAATCAAAAAATGGTTCTAAAAGTTTATATAGTTATAATTATTATCTTCCCAGCAAAATGTTCTAGTATTTTCTAAAAAAAATGGTTTCTTTGCTAAACATAGTTTAAATTATTTTCCACCAGTACTATTTAGATAAAGTTATATATATATATTTTCCAAAAATATGGTTAGCTAGTTTTTGCCTATAGTAAAGTATTAAAAATAGTTGAAGTATCTAAGTTAGCAAATAGTTAGTTAAATGATCATTATTTCAACCCTAACAAAATTGTACCAAAAATACCAGGTGATCATTCAGATTCATGCTCTACTATTTTCGGACTTCCAAAGCAAGGCAAGTACACTGACTCGAACTCTTTTATACTATATTTCTGTCTTGCTTCATGTTCTCATATTGACACGTTGTACACACGATTGCTCATTGTTCATCATTCATCGTTCATCGTTCATCGTTTATTGTTCATCGTTCATTGTTCAGTGTTCTTTACTTGTACATTGGGGTGGAAAAATACTACAGATATGTGACCAATCTTAAATTAGCTAGGCATTGTTTAATAGCTTAGGTCTGACATCGTGTATGTGGGACTCTAAGCCATACCATTATTCATGTGCTCTTGTACCTTGTACTACCCCGCCGGTCACATATTCTGATAGTTATTTAAAATACATATTACACTGATAGTCTAGTTCATTATTCTGGATCTGGTACTATAGTTTCATCGTTATTCATGTACTACAGTTTCATGTTCCAGTGCTGGTATCATAGTTCATTGTGCAGTACTTCAGTTTACTTTGTTTAGTGCTTCTTGTCGGGTTTGTACTTTGCTCTCTTCCTGACAGGATATGTTGCAGGTATACTTGAGTATATTGCACCTCTTATGGACTAGAGCTTGAGGCCATAGTGAGAATGATGGACATAGGCTTTGCAGAGATTTAGACTAGTTTATTTCCTAGTTTTGTTTTAGAGATTTTACCTTGTATATTAGCATTGAGATTCTAGAGTTGTATATTTTATTCATGTTATCGGATTTGTCTCCGAATGATATTGTATTGACTTGGTGGATTGTGGAGATCTGTTCTGGGAATGTTATAGATGCTGTGGGTATTTATATTATATTATGACTTGGACTTTTTCTTAGTATTGTACAGCTTACTTCCTCGTGTCCATCGACGAAGGCTGGACGTGTCCGACACGTAATCGATTATTTGGAAGCGGGTCATGACATATTTTTAGTGGTGGCCCATGCAGGTCTGTCCTAATAGAAATTAGGCTATAAAGTGCTATTGGAGGATCTGCGAAACTAAGGACAGCATAGGAACCGTTGGAAAGGGTTATATCTAAAGTTTTACTAAGATTGCTTATTATTTTGTACTTTAGGCCCTATCTAACAAGTTTTCTATTTTTCAGGATGATTCCAACATGCAAAGATTGTCGATTCCCTGCACTTAAGGTTTCTGAGATTATTTATCTGATATATTTTGTCGGATATAAATATTTGATTTTTGAGCTTTCATTAGATTTTCTCTTAATGACTAGATTTTCTAAAAACTTTCTTGTTGCAATTTGAGTCATTGTTTCCTTATTTAAGATTTTTTTCTGTGGCCTCCTTATCCTACAGTTTATTTCTCGGTACCTAATAAAACTTCTTATTTCTTAGAGATAGATAACTTTACCTTCTATCATGATTTCAATTGTCAATAGCTCCTTTGAAAATTCTATGGATAAAGTTGAGAGAGTATTCGATGACCTACTATGACATGGCAGATGTGCACTGTAGTCATTTATCTGGGTTACAGAGATCGCGGGTTCACTGCAGCTAGCTGCGCACAAGTGAGGCATGAACACTAAGTCGAAGTAATTTCAGGTATTCATAGGTTTTCAGATATTATTGAGGCTATTTTCTAAATCATAAAATTTTTGATCTCTTGAGTTGTTCTGACAATAATGGATAAAGTTGATAGAAATATTTGATAATTTATTATTATTTGAGTCATTGAGCCAAAGGTTCACTGCAGTCCGATGTACACTACAGTGGCGAGGCAGGAACTCTAGGCAAAGTGATTTCGGATATGTATAGTTTCTGGATACTATTGAGATTATATCCGTGTTATACACCATGTTTGATCTCTTATTGCCATTGACAATTTTATCGAAAAATTATCTTGATCTTATGTTCTCTTGATTTATCTTAGAAATTTATCAGGACCTTTCTTTAATATCTGTTAGTCTAATTTTTCATGGTTTGATTTAGTGTATTGCATATATTTTGTTAATGGTCCATATTTTTCAAAATTCTTTGTTCTTAGTCGTATCATTTCTGTAGTTAGCGTATTCTAGCACTCATCAAGCTTAAATAATTTTGACCATAATTTTTGCTAAATCATGTTTAAATGATTTGAATTTTGTCACAGTCTTGCTAAGTTATGCCTAAAATGATCTTTATTGGATTTGGGTCATATATTTATGACTATATCATTTCGTGTTATTTTTAATATACGTTTACTTTGATTTTGTCACGACCTGTACCCTGATTAGGAGCACGAGCACGTAGGTACGTCCAACCTACGTCGCAGAATCGGCGGTAGAACGCTGTATAGGTCGTCTACAATATACAACATCTAGACACAATATATAAACTTGTCATCTCTGCACGGAGGTATATAAAGTCATAACTCAATCACAAGACATCTAAGGAAGATAGCACAAAATATGATAAGATATGATAGAAAGATAAACTGAAAATAGATGCAAGATCACAACACAAGTTTAGAGTTCAAAACATAACACAAGATCCCAAAATATACAGTATACTACAAGTCTTAAGTACTAGCTGGATCGCAGTCCAGTCAAGCCTAACTAGTCTAAGTCTAAGCAGGCGATGCATCCTCAATGGGCACTGGCTCCACGGGGATGTCCATGTAGTACTCACCGTCTATGCCAAACCCATAGAAGGTCGAGCAGTCAGCCTCTATATCATCTGTAAACATCAACGGGGTTATCCTGTCAGGATATGAGCAAGTACAAATGCTAACAGCAGTTCCATGTGAATGGATAAATTCTATAAGAGACAATTATAATGGAATACAATATGAAATATCAAGACTGGAATATAAACAGGGTATATAAAACTGGATATCATGTCAGGGTATGAAATACTGGAGTGTAGAACAGTATAGGAATATCTGATGTATAATGTAAACATAAACGGTGCCTCAAGATATTAGAGCATTATGTGATCAGCTTGGGTCAGGATCAGGTTGTTCCATTTGACCGGCTATGCACAAGAACAAGCACAGGTAAACCTGGTGATCAGGCCAGCCAAAATAGAAAGCTATGCATAAGTAGTATTAGGTCAGGCTACATCCTACGTGTGGTGAGGGTGGAGCTATGCACAAGTAGTAATAGGAATACAGGAGAGATATTGATCATATAACCACTAATAACTCCCCATCTCCGAGTAGTATAATAGATCCGAACATGACACGTCATGATACGGGATTCAAAAGCAGGGGGCCAGCCTACTCCCAAATCGGTGTCTATACAAGTATAGGAAACAAGATCGAACAATGCACCCATATACCAGGAAAGTCCAGGAATAACATCTCATGACAGGATCCGACGTATACTAGTCTGTGTACCATCGTATCGGGAATCAAGTAAAATACTACAACTGAATCGGATATAGCAGATATCAAGACAATAAAAACTATCAGAGAATGTACTCGCCTGTGGTCCTGAGCTGTCAATGAGAATCGATGCTCAAAGTGATATCACAGACCTAAAGATGAGATATACATGAGTTAATTAGGATTTGACAGTGTATGGAATGATATTCTAGTGTATGCTATGCAAATCTAGGTCAAACTCAGTTGTACTAAGTCACACAAGGTCATACAAAGTCGTACTAAGTTATGGTAAGTCAAAGTCAAATTAGGTCAAGGTAAGTTAAACAAAGTCAAACTATGTCAATCTAGGTCAAGGGTTAACCTACAGTTGACTTTTGGTCAACTGGCTAACTCTGGTATACTCCTAATCCATTCTAGGTCAAATTAGGTCAATGGTTGACTCACAGTTGACTTTTGGTCAACTAGTCAACTCTGATCAACTCTTAGTCCAATCTAGGTCCAATGTTGACTTGTAGTTGACTTTGAGTTAAAACAATCAACCTTGATCAAACAGGGTCAAATCTAAGTCAAGCATCCTATTCTGAACCATTATCTACCAAGATACCATATACCTTGGTCCTATTAGTATCCCAATACCAAACCTTGGTTGGAAGTCAAATACCTTAATCTAGGTAAACATACCTTAATACCCAATACCCATACTTAGATATATAACTATCTATATACCCCCAAGCTACTTGCTAACCAATAACTTAGATATCTAACCTTAGTTACCTAGGTAAATCCAATACCTTGTCTTGAAGGTAAACTATTACCTTAAGGAAAAAGATAAATCTAAGATATCCCAAGATACTACTTGGGTATCTCAAGATACCACTCTAACCATATATATCCTAATATCCTACTCTCTTGATACCCTCAAGATACTATCATACCCACTTTCTAACATCTACTAGCTATCCCAAGTCATCTAACCAAGATACCAACTTACATAGGATACTCACTCTAACATAGATACTAACTTCTAGTCTAGGATACATAGGGTATCTAATTACCTATCCAAGATACTAACATATCTATCTAGGATACTATCCTAGGTATCCTAAGATACTAACTAACTCATTTAAAGATACTAACTATCCTAAGATACTCTAATATATACATATACATTATATCCTTCTCCTCCAAAATAGTAGATAACCAACTCAACATATATATAGATATACTTTATACACTACCCATGGGATAATATCCTATAATCTAGGATACCAACTCGAGCCTATATCCTAATATCCTATCCATCTATGTAATACCCCAATTCCAACCATTACCTACCAGGGTATTCCAATAACTTGGATACTAGGTAACATCCATACCCTAGTAATATTTACCTTAGGCTAGTAGATAACCCACTAACATAGGCTAATAGATCCTAAATAAACCTTAGACTAGTCTCTAACCATCTACCCTAGTATCCTACCAATACCTTACTATTACCTTAGGTAATTTCCACTACCTTGAAGGTAACTCAATACCTTACCTTGTAATAGGGTAAACTCCATTACCTTAGTGAAGATAAACCAATATCCTAAGATATCTCACATTACCTTAGTATCCTAAGATACAACTTTGTAGCTCAATATACCAAGTATCCTAACTCTAACATATCTAACTTAGATATCTATATCCTAAGATATCTAACTCTAACATAGATAGATATCTAACTAACAAACTCTAACTATCATATCAAACTATCTATCTAACATATAACACTAACCACACTCTAGACACTAACTTAAGTTATTCTAACATATATCTAACCACTCACACACACATGGATACAATCATCCTACTCTTAGCACTTGACATATTAATATTATCTATTACCTAGTTCTAATAGCCAATATCTTAGTATCTTGACCAATACCTTATCCTCCCATATACTTATCCAACTAACTCTAATACTAATACTTGATACCAAATAGGATACCTTACCCAAGTCCCAATACTCACTTATCCTTACTCATGATACTTGATTATCACGATACCAATATCCTCATGGTACCCAAGTATTACACTAGTACCTTGCCCATAACTTTAATACCTTGACACATAACTTATCTATATTTTGCTTACTTGTTAACCATTTGTATCAACATTAACACACACGAACTAACACATATTACCTAACAATAATATATATATATATATATATATATATATATATATATATATATCATACATATTCTTGACAACCTATGATACCTATATTTACTTGATATCCATACTACATAGGCTCATAGGATACACAAAATGTCTATGTCGTATAGTCAGTTTTCTACTTAAAACCAATACTGCACATATTAGACCTATTTACTAAATTTTAGGATTAAAGTATGTCATAGCCCTTCGTATTAGCTTTTCGAAACTTTAAACGGATTGTATTTTCGTGTCCGAAAAATCCCGAAATCGCGAAAATACCGAAACACGTTCGTCTTTCGGACAGCTAATAATACTCAACAATTTTACAGAAAGTTCTAGAACGAATTTGGCCTATTACTATATATATTTGGTCTAACTTCGATACGGTTCTTTTAAAAAATGGAAGATTAATCGGAGTCTTGAGCTAGGAGTTATGACATTTCTAAGTTGCTATGGTTACTAAAAACGTGGATGAATATTATGACGAATTTGGATTGTTTTGGACAAAAGAAACACATGTATATACCCAAATATAACCATATATATCATGAAATACCGTAACACAATACCATGTATCCTATTTAGGATATATACACCCAATCTCGACTCAAAAAGGACACGAAAGTTCCTTTGGGGACACGTATCGAACACTTGATGGTCATAAATTCGATTTCCCCTAATTTGTATCAAAATGAAAGAGGAAAACCTTCAAATAGGAAGAGGAGAGCCTCAACTCCTCTCTAATGGTACCCTAATGCAAATAGGGTCCTAAATGAATATAATTACACTAATCAAATGGAATGGAAGGGTTTAGAGAGCTCATACCAAAAGGAAGATGGATTCTCAATATAAAATTCCTAGATCTAGATCTCCACCAAGCTTCAAGGCTCCAAATCCTTCCAATCCCTTATTAGCTAGCCAATAGAGGCTTCTCCTCTCAAAGGGGAAGAGAATAAAATAAATTTGGCTCAATTTGGAGAAAATTTGGGTGTAGGAGCAATTTGGGAAAAAAGCTCCTAAATTACAGCTTGAAATAAAAATGGAAAGAGGAAAAAGATGAAGTGGGGCTTTAATAGGAAGGTGGGCTACCATATGGGAGCCCTAAATGGGCTTGGAAAATGTCTAAGTTGCCCTCATCAAGTCTCCCTTTGGTTAACTATGAGTATGCAAAGGTTTAGGGTCAAAAGGGTCAAGTTTTTAATCTTTAAATGACTAAACTTGTCATGCGGGTTTAGTCTAAATTCACTAGCCTAATAAGATGAGTTTGTGGGCCATGCCTATCTAATCTTTGGGTCCCGGGTAGAGTATAAACTACCCAGGCCACTAACACAAGTCAAAACTAGACGAAACTCCAACCCGACTAAACAAATCCCCAAAATCCAATAATAATAAATAAATATTTACATAAATATAGGAATATGAAAAATGACAAATTTACCCTTGTTTTTGAAAATAGGCAGTTACAATCATACCCCTTCGAAAAAATTTGTCTTCGAAATTTAAGTTGGTTGTACTCTTCTCAAGGTCAAGCCCCCAACAATCAAAGTCTACAAAAATTCTATCCAAAGTTATACAACATGCAATTCTATGGAATAGGAACAAACATACATGGTTTTAGTCTCTACAGTATCATATTATTGCAGTCTCCATTGGGGTTTTCTATTAATCTAGCATGATCATCATATATGCAAGCTAAGGGTACTAAGAAAGCAATCAAACAACCAATGGGTGGAAAGAAAAAGGAAAATGAAAGAACAAGACCTAACCTCCTAGTCACTCACCTGCGGTGTGGGCTCCTTGACCGTCATCTCAAAATCCCTGCCCTGGCGGGGTATATCCCGCTACTGGTGCGGGGCATGATGCTACGCCACAGGTAGCCTAGCTCCCACTCTCTTCTCCAAAATACCCAAGTAACATCTCCACTGATACCTACTCCATTATACTAGGGTACCCTCTATAGGGTATCTATTCTGTAATCTGATAACCATACCCGTCTACCCACAATCATGTTATCGGAATCCTCGTCACGCCAGTAAGTACGACTGCAATAAACCATAGGGTCTACAACTAAGGTACGTACCTCTAAGATCGAGGTATCTAATATTTTCACATCGTCGCATGCTTGGATGCAAAAACCTTAAATTCCCACAACCCGAAAAATACATCCAAAATCAGACCCTATGTCTTCGCCTTACCTGCTAATATGGCTGTGGAAGACTCTAGATTCCATAACCGAGGCAAATTAGTCCAAAGGTTTATCCTGGTAGAAAATCAATGAACACCAAGAATCAAATTCAACCACAGATAAGGAAGAACAGACAGAAACAGTTGGAATCAAATTTCGAGATAGTTTATCATGAGATTCTCAAGAGTCGTCCCTGGAATCTTCTCAAGAAGTTCTAACTATGATTGAGTATCCTTAGCCTGTAGCCTATATCTTCTAAACCTATAACAGGCTCGTAGCAGCACTCTAAGTTGAGCACTACTACGATATCGCACTAATTGTGACTTCTGACCTGCATGGGCCACCACAAAAATGTGTCACGATCCACACCCTGATTAGGGGCACGAGCACGTAGGTATGTCCAGCCTATACCGCAGAATCGGCGGTAGAACGCTGTATAGGTCATCTACAATATACAATATCTAGACACAATATATAAATCTGTCATCTCCGCACGGAGGTATATAAAGTCATAACTCAATCACAAGACATCTAAGGAAGAAAGCACAAAATATGATAGATAAACTGAAAATAGATGCAAGATCACAACACAAGTTTAGAGTTCAAAACATAACACAAGATCCCAAAATATAAACTATACTACAAGTCTCAAGTACTAGCTGGATCGTAGTCCAGTCAAGCCTAACTAGTCTAAGTCTACGCAGGCGGTGCGTCCTTAATGGGCACCGGCTCCACAGGGATGTCCATATAGTACTCACCGTCTATGCCAAACCCATAGAAGGTCGAGCAGTCAGCCTCTATATCATCTGTAAACATCAACGGGGTTATCCTGTCAGGATATGAGCAAGTACAAATGCTAACAGCAGTTCCATGTGAATTGATAAATTCTATAAGAGACAATTATAATGGAATACAAGATGAAATATCAAGACTGGAATATAAATAGGGTATATAAAACTGGATATCATGTCAGGGTATGAAATACTGGAGTGTAGAACAGTATAGGAATATCTGATGTATAATGTAAACATAAACGGTGCCTCGAGATATTAGAGCGTTATGTGATCGACTTGGGTCTGGATCAGGCTGCTCCATTTGACCGGCTATGCACAAGAGCAAGCACAGGTAAACCTGAAGATCAGGCCGACCAAAATGGAAAGCTATGCATAAGTAGTATCAGGTCAGGCTATACCCTACGTGTGGTGAGGGTGGAGCTATGCACAAGTAGTAACAGGAATACATGAGGATATTGATCACATAACCACAAATAACTCCCCATCCCCGAGTAGTATAATAGATCCGGACATAACACGTCATGACAAAGGATTCAAAAGCAGGGGGCCAGCCCACTCCCAAATTGGTGTCTATATAAGTACAGGAAACAAGATCGAACAATGCACCCATATACTAGGAAAATCCAGGAATAATATCTCATGACAGGATCTGACATATACTAGTCCGTATATCATCGTGTCGGGAATCAAGTAAAATACTACAACTGAATCGGATATAGCAGATATTAAGACAATAAAAACTATCACATAATGTGCTCGCTTGTGGTCCTGAGCTGTCAATGAGAATCAATGCTCAGAGTGATGTCACAGACCTAAAGATGAGATATACATGAGTTAATTAGGGTTTGACAGTATATGGCATGATATTCTAGTGTATGCTATACAAATCTAGGTCAAACTCAGTCATACTAAGTCACACTAGGTCACACTAGGTCATACAAAGTCATACTAAGTTATGGTAAGTCAAACTAGGTCAAGGTAAGTCAAACAAAGTCAAACTATGTCAATCTAGGTCAAAGGTTAACCTATAGTTGACTTTTGGTCAACTCTGGTCAACTCCTAGTCCGTTCTAGGTCAAATTGGGTCAATGGTTGACCCATAGTTGACTTTTGGTCAACTGGTCAACTCTGATCAACTTCTAGTCCAATCTAGGTCCAATATTGACTTGTAGTTGACTTTGAGTCAAAACAGTCAACCTTGGTCAAACAGGGTCAAATCTAAGTCAGGCATCATATTCCTAACCATTACCTACCAAGATACCATATACCTTGGTCCTATTGGTATCCCAATACCAAACCCTGGTTGGAAGTCAAATACCTTAATCTATGTAAACATACCTTAATAACCAATACCCATACTTAGATATTTAGTAACTATCTATATACACCCAAGCTACTAGCTAACCAATAACTTAGATATCTAACCTTAGTTACCTAGGTAAACCTAATACCTTGCCTTGAAGGTAAACTATTACCTTACGGAAAAAGGTAAATCTAAGATATCCCAGGATACAACTTGGATATCTCATGATATCACTCTAACCATATCCTAATATCCTACTCTCTTGATACCCTCAAGATACTATCATACCCACTCTCTAACATCTACTAGCTGTCTCAAGTCATCTAACCAAGATACCAACTTACATAGGATACTCACTCTAACATAGATACTAACTTCTAGTCTAGGATACATAGGGTATCTAATTACCTATCCAAGATACTAACATATCTATCTAGGGTACTAGTATCCTAAGATACTAGCTACCTCATCTAAAGATACTAACTATCCTAAGATACTCTAATATATACATATACATTATACCCTTCTCCCCTAAAATGGTAAATAACCAACTCAACATATATATGGATATGCTTTATACACTACCCATGGGATAATATCCTATAATCTAGGATACCAACTCTAGCCTATATCCTAATATCCTATCCATCTATGTAATACCCCAATTCTAACCATTACCTACCAAAGTATTCCAATACCTTGGATACTAGGTAATATCCTTACCCTAGTAATATTTACCTTAGGCTAGTAGATAACCCACTAACATAGGCTAATAGATCCTAAATAAATCTTAGACTAGTCTCTAACCATCTATCCTAATATCCTTCCAATACCTTGCTATTACCTTACCCTTACCTTAGGTAATTCCCATTACCTTGAAGTTAAATCCACTACCTTGAAGGTAACTCAATACCTTACCTTATAATAGGGTAAACCCTATTACCTTAGTGAAGGTAAACCAATATCCTAAGATATCTCACATTACCTTAGTATCCAAAGATACTACTTTGTATCTCAATATACCAAGTATCTTAACTCTAACACATCTAACTTAGATATCTACATCCTAAGATATCTAACTCTAACATAGATAGATATCTAGCTAACAAACTTTAATTATCATATCAAACCATCTATCTAACATATAACACTAACCACAGTACTCTAGACACTAACTCAAGGTATTCTAACATATATCTAACCACTCACACACACATGGACACAATTATCCTACTCTTAGCACTTGACATCTTGATATTATCTATTACCTAGTTCTAATACCCAATATCTTAGTATCTTGACCAATACCTTATCCTCCCATATACTTATCTAACTAACTCTAATACTAATACTTGATATCAAATAGGATACCTTACTCAAGTCCCAATACTCACTTATCCTTACTCATGATACTTGAGTGTCACGATACCAATATCCTCATGGTACCCAAGTATTACACTAGTACCTTGCCCACAATTTTAGTACCCTGACAAATAACTTATCTATATTTGGCTTACTTGTTAACCATTTGTATCAACATTAACACACGCTAACTAACACATATTACCTATATATATATATATATATATATATATATATATATATATATTTTATATATATATATATATATATATATATATATATTCTTGACAACCTATGATACCTATATTTACTTGATATCCATACTATATAGGCTCATAGGATACACAAAATGCCTATGTCGTATAGTCAGTTTTCTAAATTAGGGCTTGAAATGAAAATGGAAGAGAATGAAATAAATTTGGCTAAATTTGGAGGAAATTTGGGTGTATGAGCAATTTGGGGAAAAAAAGCTCCTAAATTAGCGCTTGAAATAAAAATAGAAAGAGGAAGAAGATGAAGTGGGACTTTAATAAGAAGGTGGGTTGCCATATGGGAGCCCTAAATGGGTTTGGGAAATGTCTAAGCGGCCCTCATCAAGTCTCCCTTTGTTTAAATAGGAGTATGCAAAGGTTTGGGGTCAAAAGGGTCAAGTTTCTAATCTTTAAATGACTAAACTTGTCATGTAGGTTTAGTCTAAATGCACTAGCCAAATGAGATGAGTTTGTGGGCCATGCCTATCTAATCTTTGGGTCCCGACTAGAGTATAAATTACCCAGACCACTAACACAAGTCAAAACTAGACGAAACTCCAACCCGACTAAACAAATCCCCAAAATACAATAATAATAAATACATATTTACAAAAATATAGGAATATAAAAAATGACAAATTTACCCTCATTTTTGAAAACAGGTAGTTACACATTTATTACATTTTTACGATTTATCATGCCTAGATTTTAACTTTAAATATTTCTAGAAAAATATGATTTTACTAGTTGTATTAATTCAGATCCCATATGTAATATCCCAAATTCGTGATACGTATTTAGTATACGTATACGTGTTTTGAACCCATATTTTATTTAGTCATGATTAGTTATCTTGGTTTATTTTGCATTGGCTTGGTTTTATTGGCATTGATAGTTCAATTGGTTTTAATGGTTCATTGGTTTATTTTTGGATTAGTGAGGCTTGGTTTATTTCATGATTCATTTGGTTTAAATTGCTAGAGAGAGAGTTTATTGGCCTTGACTTGGTTCACCTTGGTTTATCTTGGCTTGGTTTATTTTGGGTTTGACATGGAGAACCACCACCCTACCATAAATATCAATTTCCCTCTCTCTCCTCATTTATTTTCTTCATCTTCTTCCTCATTACTCTCTCCTCTCCACCATTAACACACCACCAACCTAGGCAAGTTGTATCTTGCTATCACTTGAGGGCTACATTTTAATTGTCTAATAGCTTTATTAGCTTATTTTAAGCAACATTAGAACTTAGGTTTTCTTCATTTGGAGCTTGGAATTTTGTAGATCTAAGATTGAAGTATTTTCGAATTTTGGTGGTTTTGATCTATAAACTTGTTCATTTTCATGTTTTGATTGTTCCATGTTGTAGAGAATTTAATTTTACATAACTTAGACCTTTGCAAAGTGGATTTTCATTGAGATTTGACCTAGTTACGGTCTTTTGAAGTTTTGAGTTCCATGGCCAATTGCTCTCAGCTTTGTGGAAGAAGACCTCCTGTCCCGGGCGCAACCCAGCTAGCCCAGCACTCTTTAGCACTGGCGCCACTCACCTAGTTTAGACCAGCGCTCTTTAGCGCTGGCGCTGCCCAGCCCAGCGCCTCTTGGTGCTAGCGCAACTCGCCCTAGCGCAACCCAGCTTGGCGCGGTCCAGCTTGCCCCCTCCCAGCGCAGTTCGCCCTAGCGCAACCCAGCTTGGCGCAGTCCATCTTGCCCCCTCCCAGCACAGTTCGTACTAGCACAACCCAGCTTGGCGCGGTCCAGCTTGCCCCCTCCCAGCGCAGTTCGTCCTAGCGCAACCCAGCTTGGCGCGGTCCAGCTTGCCCCCTCCCAGCGCAGTTCGCCCTAGCACAACCTAGCTTGGCGCAGTCCTTCTTGCCCCCTCCCATCGCAGCTCGCCCTAGCGCAACCTAGCCTGGCGCCACCTAATGGCCTGCGCCCCTTGCTCTCTTGTGGTCCAGCGCAACTTGGCACTCCTCGTGCTGGCACAACCTGACCCTGGCTACCCAGCGCAGTCTAGTCTTGGCACCTATTTGCATTATGTTTTATTTCATCTTCTTTTAGTGTATGGTATTTCCTGTTTATATCCTTACGCCTTTTTGACACGACATTAATATAAGCACGATGTGAGCACAGCATGGTTGATGTATTGAATTCTGTGCGCAACTTGATAGTGACCCGTGGTGGTGCACTCCAGATAAGTGAATGGCATAGTTTACTGAGCGCTGTTGCGACGGCTCTATTGACATGCTAATGTAATATTGACCTGGACACCGTGGGTGACTTGTGGATGTATTGATAAATGAACCAGTGTGTCTTGCATCATGTCTAGGGCATGGATCCCTGAGTACCACGGTCAGGGGTACATATTGAAATAAACTAAGGTTAATGACTAGAATAATTCACTAGTCATGAAGAGATGTTCCCCAGTTACAGGCGACCCTGTTATTCCGGCCGCAAATGTTTGGACTTGTAGCCTGCCGACGAGTAGGGCACATTTCCAGCCCGCTGTCATGTGGGGCACCCTCCATTGTCACTTTAATGATTGAACTCTATTGTCATTCTAGTGTATTGTACTCTCTCTGATTGTCACTTTAATGATTGAACTCTCTAAATTGTCACTATAATATTCGCCTGGATAACCTGGGTAGCTGCAGGGCCTGTGACTACTTGGAGCATCTCATTGCATCTTGCTAGTAACTAGGATTGTGATAACCCTAGTTAGTTAATGTAGAAAGCCGTAGGCAATGATTAGCCGTGACTGATTGGATGGAATCTAGTTCAGTATAGTTTGTCTAGAAGTGATTGATTGCAAGATTGTACCAGAATGATTGAATGATTGTCACTCCAGATTGTTACTATAATGATTGTACTCTATTGTCACTCTAGCGTATTGTACTCTTCATTGTCACTTTTATCGTTGTACTCTCTCATTTTCACCTTAATAATTGTCACCTTTAGCAATAAATGATCAGAGACTAAGTTCTTTTCAGGCGAAGGGTTACAATCTCGGTCCTTGTTTGGTTTAAGGATTGTAACCTGGCTTCCGGAATAGTACCTTCGTCTTCTCTTCATATATTGCCCAGCTATATTTTATTTAGTATGATTCTCCAGTTGTCTTATGTCAATGATGCTTCACTTAATTATTTTCTCTGTTTGGGACAAGTGCATTGGTAGTGCACAAACCTCAATTTGTGTTACTTATTATTTTCTTACATGTTGAATGCTAATGATTTGTTGGTTTTAGTCCTAAGTGAAGCCTCCTTTGTGGCACTTGCTTTTTCTGGGGTCTGACCCAGCTGGTTTTGTATGGCCAGATACCGGAGCAGCACCAAAGGATCTCCCTGCTTTCCAGCCCAATGGTGACCACCAGGCGTAACCAGGGCATCGAGTGGGTTTCTTTTCGTTCTTCCACTCTAATATTGTAAATTATTCTTTTGAGGCGTTTAGCCGACGAGCAAGTGTTAGCTCGATTGCAGCTTTTACTTATTGTCTGCCTACGGGTTGTAACATGATTGACAAGCCCCGAGGGTTGATCATGTATGACTGAACTATTGCTAGTTCTCACATTTTATAACGACTAGCTTCATGATCATTCCGAATATGTAATGTATGGGACGCCTTACTATTGTGTATTTGGTGGTCTGACATCTTGTACCTATTATTAGTTGGTTGAGATTGAGACAATAGGCTATTTTATGACCTTAAGAGACTGATGGATTGTAGTGAAACCCT